>WAAF01011063.1:128440-323865 GCA_013400475.1 Tricholaema leucomelas | reverse complement strand
ATTCTATACAATGTCATGACCTAGTAGAAAGTATTTAATTAATAATTAATTATACTTCATGTTTTGGATGTACACATTTCTAGAAATAGAATCATAGAATCATAAAATCAACCAGGTTGGAAGAGACCTCCAAAATCATCCAGTCCAAACTATCACCCAGCCTTATCCAATCAACTAGACCATGGCACTAAGTGCCTCATCCTTTTCTTGAACACCCCCAGGGACAGTGACTCCACCACCTCCCTGGGCAGCCCATGCCAATGGCAAATCACTTTCTCTGTGAAGAACTTCCTCCTAGTATCACACCTGTACCTCCCCCGGTGCAACTTGAGACTCTGTCCCCTTGTTCTGTTGCTGGTTGCCTGGCAGAAGAGATCAACCTCCACCTGGCTACAGCTGTTGTAGACAGCAATGAAGTCTGCCCCGAGCCTCTTCTTCTCCAGGCTAAACAACCCCAGCTCCCTCAGCCTCTCTTCACAGGGCTGTGCTCCAGGCCCCTCATCAGCCTTGTTTCCCTTCTCTGGACACGTTCCAGTACCTCAACATCTCTCTTGAATTGAGGAGCCCAGAACTGGACACAGTACTCAAGATGTGGCCTGACCAGTGTTGAGTACAGGCCAAGAATAACCTCCCATGTCCTGCTGGCCACACTGTTCCTGATACAGGCCAGGATGCCATTGGCTCTCCTGGCCACCTGGGCACAATGCTAGCTCCTGTTCAGCTACTATCTACCAGTACCCCCAGATCCCTTTCTTCCTGGCTGCTCTCCAGCCACTCTGTCCCCAGCCTGTAGTGCTGCTTGGGTTTGTTGTGGCCAAAGTGTGGAACCCTGTTAAATCTCATCCCATTGGTCTCCATCCACCCATCCAGCCTGTCAAGGTCCCTCTGCAGGGCTCTCTTACACTCCAACAGATCGACACCTGCTCCTAGCTTGGTGTCATCTGCAAACTTAATGATGCTGGACTCAATCCCCTGGTCCAGATCATCAATAGATATTGAACAGGACTGGGCCCAGCACTGATCCCTGGGGGACACCACTAGTCACATATTAATGACAACATTTGTCCTGATCTGCTAAGCGCTAACATTAATCTAATTTCATTTACTGCAAAATTTTGTTTCTGATTTACACCAATGAAAACAAAATCAGACACACAATTTGTGAAAATTACCTTAAATCTCACTAAAGCTTTGCTTGCACCAGGGCACAGAAATAGACTTTTTTCCATAAAAAAAAAAATGGGATGAGAAAACAGCACTTATCTTTATTGTCTGAAAGTTGCTGTCCATTTCTTCCACCCTGAAGCAGCTGTAGAGCTAAAAGATAGGCCAGGAAGACATTGTTTCAAAATGTGCTCTTTGGAGACTCATTAGATTTATATGTTTTTTTATAGAAAAGGACAAAACAGAAGCCATGGTGAAAACTTGAATGCATAAACAACCCATGTACCTTGTTATGTGCTATAAATCATGTAGATGACCGTTTTTAACTGGAGAAAGGCAACACAAGAACAACAAAGAAATGTAGCTGTTTCTAAACTCTATTATGATGATATTCTGTTGTTCTAGAGACACTAGAAATGTACATATTCATAGAGGCTTATAGATCTTTGCTTACTTCTCAAAGGAATTGATAAATGGGCGAAGGCATCCCAAGGGGTTCTCTTAGTTTAACAAAACCAGAAATACTTTTCAGTACATTGCTTTTTCCTGATGTCTTCCCTCAAATAAAATGAATTATGTACACAGATTGTTCATTCAGTTTGCTTGCTGTGGAAGTTCTGTTGTAATAAACAGTGCTCTGAGGGTTTCTCTGTAAATTCTTTTCCTGTCTATTGATGTGGGTTTTTTTATCAATACAAATACTTATCTCAACCCCAACATTTTATTCTGCCCCATCTCCTGAAAATAATGATAAAAGAAGGAAACATTAATTTGGAGATGCTGAGATATGTTATAAGTTGCTGTATCTCTACATGTTTCTATCTGCAGAACAAATGGAATAAGAAAGTTTACATCCCTGCAGGTTCAAATTTGAGATTTTTTTGCATTCTTTATATAATTAGAAAATGGACTCACTAGGTGTTGAAGTTAATTTTATAACTAAATTAGCTGTAGGGTTTAGGAATATTCTTGCGCAATTAAAAAGTGTATATAAAAAACAACCTAAGGATATTTTAATGTTAACTCCATTCTGTATATAAATATGGTTGGTTTGTTTTCTTTCTTATTATTGGTTTTTATTTGCCTTAATTCATTCAAGCAGGTGCAGTTCTGCCTTCTTTCCCTAAGAGATCAAAGCAAGAGTTCTGGCAGCATCCATAAAATACACAAAGCAATGTCTAAGAGTCACTGAGCTCAGTCTGGAAGATGTCTTTTGAGAACACTGTGGAGATATACTTAAAAGGACAAATGCAGCCAAAATGTACTTGTAGCTTCTTTATCAAAACCCAGCTGTAGCAGCATCTATCATTATTGCCCAGTAGTTGCAATAATGACTCAGGAACTGTGGAGAACTAACTTGCATGCCTTGGGAAGGTTATCGTCTCTCAGAAAGCTGCTCTACTGTTACGAGTTCACTCTTTCACATCCCTTCTCCTCCCTCTCTATGAATCTCTCCTCTTTTTCCACATAGGGGGACATTTTGAATGTACCTACAGGCTACCGTGTTTTGCATTCAATAGTCAATGGATTAAAAAATAAATAAATAAATCTTGCAGGCAGGCTGAGACTCCAGGACTCCAGACTCTTAAATCAAGGCATTAGGCACTTGTGTAAAAGCATTTGTAATTAAGTGTTAAAATCAGCAGGTTACTTTGTACAAGGAGGGCATCACAATATTTTTGGCTCAGGATTTTTTCCGTTCTTTCAGAGGTGTCTTCCCTCATGAACTGGTTTTGAGTCTGGACTCTGAGAAACTTTGCAGAGCTGCCTGTGGAGTCTAAAGTGCAGAGGACAAAAGCAATGGACTTCTCCAGACTTCTCCCATGCTGGTATCATTACTGCTGGTAACTGCTGAGGTACTAGCAATGCCCTACCGAATCTAAGGGTGTTTGGATTGTATCCCCAAGGGAACCAGTTCTCCCCACAGCACTGCAGAGAAGCACATGGTAGGCATTGTCTTCCATTTCTTGGGATGAGGCACCTGAGAAATAATCATTAAAAAAACCAAAACTCTTTAGCCATCTGTCTTTAGCACTGGTGTAAGAAAACTGTACTCTAAGCTGCTAGTACTGAAGGAGTCCTACTTCATTGAAGTACTGCCACAGAAAATGGCTAAGCAGAGAAGCTGTTCTTGCAGGATGGCTTTGCTCACAGAAGTGATTACAGCACTCCACAGTCTTAGATAATCACGAAAAAGTGAGAAGATGCAGAGGGCTCATTTTGGCTACAGTTTCTGCGGCTTCTTGTCTCCATTATAAATGTGCTCATTAGAGGCCATCATAAGAGGTCTGCACATATGCTTGAAGTTAAACACCTGCACAACCTTTGACACATGGGGTCATAGTTATTACCAGTTATGCTGGTACTCATTTTCATCTGCTCTCATGCTACCTTGTTTTCTATATTTTTAAGACATTACCAAAGCACCATAAAGTCATTAAACATTGTCAGAACACGAAAAGCTTTGTGAAGAACTTCAATTCCTACATAAAAAAAAAAACCACTAACTAATAAAGCCACAGAGGAGCAAGCATTTACATTCTTAAAACATTTGTTACAATCATTACCCTTACAGAGCAGACCTAGTCTCAGATTTTGATGGGGTTAACATCAACGAAACAGAATGCAGCTATTGGATACCTCTCAGTCATTCACAAAAGAATAAATACTGTGTGAAGTCAATATTAGTTTTCTTAACCGAGATGAGAAATCCCAAGCATTCCAACTGCTATTGTCAAAGAGGTGACTTTCCATAACATAGATTATGGGCAAAAAAAAGTTCAGGGATCGCAAGGGCTCAAATCAGTATCTGTGCTACTTGAGATTCCCCAAGTTGCCATTTATTTAGGGAGAGGTGGAACAGCAGAAGGTCTGTAGATTTATAACATGCACCTGCAATTGCAGCTGGAGTTCATGTGAAATCAAGTTTAGCAATGGCTGGTTTGGATTAAATATCCATCGTTAGTTCAGATTGATAGCAAGAATAGTTCACAAAGAATTTCTAGAAAAATGTCACACAGTTCTGGTGACTATTTCTGGAGATGGACTTTTTTTTTCACAAACTAAACAGTAAGTCTATTTTTTTTTTACAAAATTATATGTCATTCAGATCTCAGGAACTAAATTCTCCAGCAGTATCACAACACCTACCTGCAGCACCATTATACCATCAGCTTGCAGGAAACTCTTGACTTCTACAGTGTATTAAAACTATTGATTATGTCACACAGATTACAAAGGGGTATAAGCAAAAGCTGTATCACCTCTTTGAATATTGAAGTAATGTAATAAAACTCAGGATTTCAACCACTACTATAAACCCCCCAAAACCTATCTTAACAGATTTCAGCAGGTGATTTATTGCCTGTTGCTCACAGACTCTATTATGAAGCAAATAATGAAGCCCAAACCAAACTGCCCTACATTATGTTCATAAAAAGCATCTGTCTTCTTTACAGAAAGAAATCAAAACACAGGCTCTAAAATCACCAGCTAACCTAGACCAAATGTACCACAAACAAGGTTATGGACCCTTATTATACCCTAACACTCTCTTGCTAGCGCTGTGTTGTCTTTAATGGTATGATAAGGTCTTATCAAACATTACCAGTTCTTCATCCCCTTTTCCCAGTGTGTTAATAAGGCTTAATTACCAAAATAACCACTTGCCATGAAACCACAATTCCCCAAAATAACTGCAAGGCAGTTATTTTTCAATAGCTCTCAAGGCCCATATAACAGCAAACTTTCTTCTTGAACCTTTCTCAGGGACTGGATTTTAACATCCATCTTATATTGCAGCGTGTAGCAATCTAACTAAAATCACTAACCATTAACACTTTAATTATGAAGATTTTATCAGAATTTATTCTTCCAAAGGCCATACCTTTTATGTTAACCTTTCATAAGTGCCTTCCTCTGGCCTTTACATTCAGTAAGACGTAGAGGATCATTAGTCTGCAGTAATTTTGTTGCAGTAGATTTTAAATAAAAAATAGACTTGTCATTACCCTTTTCAGCTAAAAAATGGGTTAATTGGGAGGCAGTATTAATATTACTATTTTCATAACTGTTGAAGACTGAAACACTGGAAGAGTGGAGTGGAAAACAAGTGGACTCTTTCACAAATTCCATGTATAGATAGGGTGGTGTCAATCAATCAAGGTCTAGTAATGTCAGGACGAGGGGGAATGGGTTTAAACTGGAAGAGGGGAGATTTAGACTGGATGTTAGGAGGAAGTTCTTTACAGTGAGGGTGGTAAGACACTGGGACGGGTTGCCCAGGGGGGTTGTGGATGCTTTCTCCCTGGAGGTGTTTAAGGCCAGGCTGGATGAGGCCTTGAGCAACCTGCTCTAGTGGGAGGTGTCCCTGCCTATGGCAGGCGGTTGGAGCTGGATGATCCTTGAGGTCCCTTCCAACCTAAACCATTCTATGATTCTATGAATTCAGCATCTTCTATGATCTCTGAATTAATTTGTAAAGGAATTCATACAATGGAAGCCAGTAGAGTGAGGGGTAAAGTTAGTTTTATATTTTATATTTCATGTAAGAAAAACAAACTAGACACTTGTATAGAGATTCCGATTCAAAAAGTGTAACACCATTGTGCACATTGCTTGGGTGGGTGAATATTAACAAACAAGATGCAGTATGCATTAAGAACAACCCACATAACCTGAACAGGTGGGATAAATGTTATATATATTGTCTTGCAGCTTTAGGGCAAAAGCTCAAGGCCTACAGTAAGCCCTGTTCTGGTGTACTTTCTTCCCAGTAACGCTTTACATCAAAGAAGATGTCTGTAGGTATAAGAAAAGGTCATTGCCAGGGGCATTGCATGCAATTTTCTGGCAAGGCAGTTCAGCAGATATTAGTGTCCTATGGACTTTTTTTTCGGGGGGCAAACTGTTGGATTAGATGACCTTGCGAGGTCTGTTTCACTTTGGTTTTCTTCAGTTCTGTATCACGCAGCTCACTGCAAGACTGTGCTGTCAATAATAAAAAAAAATCATGTTGATTTTTTTCCCCTGCATATAAAGGACAGCAGCATCTGCCAAAACAACCTCTTCTACAGCTGCAGCTGACCATTGGCCCATTGGTTAAGGAGATCTGAATACTTGCATTTCCTTCCACGTGAAAAAAAAAACCAAACAGAAAGGCTTTAACACTGCTGTAACTGAATACCATAAATCTTGAAATGAAAGCATATGTTTCTTTCACACGTTCCCACTTTTATGCTTTAATTTGTCCCAGCCTACCTGAAGTGTTTTTACTCAAATTAGATCTGTTACTAGTATAAAATTATAGCTGTTCTATTTATGCAATATAAAAAAGTGAAATGGAAATGTATCTGGGTATACTTAGGATTGGCTATTTTTAGTATTGCTTCCTAATCTTGCTGTGGCAAAGTAATGCAATACAGAACATAAGAGAGCACATTATTATCCTGATAGCTATAATGTATGCCATCATGAATGTAAGGAAAAGAAAAGATACAATAATGAATATTAAAAATCTAATTATTTGTGTCATTTGGAACACTGTATTTGTTTTATAACACAATCAAGGATGTGGCATATTTGTGCAGCACATTCTGTTTACTGAGAAACAAATATAAAGTCAGATAATTTTAACTGCATATTGTATCATGGGAACAAAAGATCTGTAGTAAAACACCATAAAAAACAAAAATCACAGTAATGAATGAAACAATCAGTAGCTGAGAAACTTACAGCTAGGGACTCATTTGTTCTTTAGGATTGTTACATTCATTTTCAGACCTGCTGCAGCAGCAAAGTTGAGATTTAGGATGAATGCATCAATTACTAACTACTAACGCTAGAAAGGCATCCTTAGCTTCTCAAGGTAATTTAAAAGACCCATTCATATCCTATTTTTCAGGCACTGCACTTTCACTTGAACTGTATAAGAGGTTAAGTCTTCAGAAGTCAATAAAACTTAACAGTTTCCTTCAGAGAACAGAAGTAGTTTCATTGGGAAGTATTATGTTCTAATTCACCACTAATTAAAATAAAATAAATACATAAATTCTACCCAGAGGCCTGTGAATAAGACCTAGAATTGAAGAATTAGCCCATTGATGTATTATTTTAAAGGAAATGTGTGCTTGGATACATTTTAAGCCTTACTAAGCATTTCTTACCCTAGCTTACACTCATGCCTGTTCACTGCTGAAATAAGACAGTGCATCAATAAAATTCAAACTATTGATTTTTAGTAATTTGTTGTTGACAAAAATATATTCCTCGGTTTAAGCCACAGAACTGCATTAAGTCAATATCACAAATTATTAAGGAAAATGATTGGGTGAAGAAGGGAGACTACACTTCATTAAAATCTTTTAGCGAGAAAGGAAAGGCATATTTTTTTATCTCACAACCACATTTCTTTTTACCATTTGCCGAAGCAGGAACTGTCAACTCTTCTTGCTCTATTCTATGCATTCTGTCTTGTTTCCACATCACATTTAGGGCTCACAAATCTGAGAGAACCTCTAGAATCGCTCAGTTCTCAAAAGCCAATCTCCTAACATACAACGGCCAAATCTTACTTTCAGAGTGCTGCCCCCTGGGATTTATTAGTGTTCAGGTATTTAAAATGTAACCAGATTTGATACTTTTGCAGATTGACTTGTTTGTTTGTTTTCTCACAAAAAATTCAGTACAGTCTTTGCAATTATAAGTTATCCTTCTGGTTTGGTTTTTTTTTCAACAGGGGAAGTAAAAATATTTTTCTGTCTTTTAAGCTGACACTTTCAAATTGCCTAACCTCTTTAAAAACTCCTACAACTGCACACAGTAAAGGAGACTGTAAGATGGCTTACAAAAATACCACATATAACTGTAAAAGTAGTATGAGGTTTTGTGACAACTGTTGTAATAACTCTCCCCTGATCACCATGTAGAATCATAGAATCATAGAATCATAGAATGGTTTAGGTTGGAAGGGACCTCAAGGATCATCCAGCTCCAACCCCCTGCCATAGGCAGGGACACCTCCCACTAGAGCAGGCTGCTCAAGGCCTCATCCAGCCTGACCTTAAACACCTCCAGGGAGGAAGCATCCACAACCTCCCTGGGCAACCTGTTCCAGTGCCTTACCACCCTCACTGTAAAGAACTTCCTCCTAACATCCAGTCTAAATCTCCCCTCTTCCAGCTTAAACCCATTCCCCCTCGTCCTAACATTACTAGACCGTGTAAATAGTCCCTCCCCAGCTTTCCTGTAGGCTCCCTTCAAATACTGGAAGGCCACTATAAGGTCTCCTCGAAGCCTTCTCCTCTCCAGGCTGAAGAGCCCCAACTCTCTCAGCCTGTCCTCATAGCAGAGGTGCTCCAGCCCTCTGATCATCTTCGTGGCTCTCCTTTGGACCCGCTCCAGCAGTTCCATGTCCTTCTTGTATTGGGGGCTCCAGAACTGCACACAGTACTCCAGGTGGGGTCTGACGAGAGCAGAGTAAAGGGGGAGAATCACCTCCCTTGCCCTGCTGGCCACACTTCTCTTGATGCAGCCCAGCACTCGGTTGGCTGTCTGGGCTGCATGTGCACACTGCCGGCTCATGTTGAGCTTCTCGTCGACCCAGACCCCCAGGTCCTTCTCCTCAGGGCTGCTCTCCAGCCATTCATCACCCAGCCTGTATCTGTGCCTGGGATTGCACCGACCCAGGTGCAGGACCTTACACTTGGCCTTGTTAAACGTCATGAGGTTGGCCTGGGCCCACCTCTCCAGTCTGTCCAGGTTCCTCTGGATGGCATCCCTGCCCTCCAGCAAGTCAGCTGTGCCACACATGCTAATGTGTATGTAATGTTACCTGATGCTGTGACCACTCAGCATTTAAACAATCAATGACATAGATATTGTCTTCCTCCTACAGTGAGATTATGTAATTAATTGCAGAGTGAATTTTGATACACAAATTTAATTGATACTTCCATCCAGACCACTTTATCTCAAACACAGAAATAAATATATGGATCTATACTTTATATAATTATTCTAGAACATATAATTACTACAACAAACTCGAGATGTAGTACCATAATGCAGAGCAGGCACTTTAAATTCCAGTTCATGCTTGACATGAAAGAAAATCTGGAAATGAAAACCTAGAAATGAAACCTGTTACTAAAGTGGAAGTTGCTCAGGCTGTTTATTGTCTAAAGCAAGAAATGCTAAACCTAAAGATCTAATATTTAGCTTGCTTACTGCAAAAAATCAGACAAAGTTTAAGTGTGGAAAGAGTTTATTGCAAAATATAAGACCAAACCACAAAGATCAGAAGTTCCATTAGAACTGAATTTAAACTTACAGAGTGATGGATTAAAAAAATGATTTTCTTGTGAGACAAAACTTACCACTACAGAAACTGAACAAGTCTGCCTTGCCACCACAGGCAGTACCTTTTTCTATTACTAGCAATTATCAATATACACTGAGCCAAAATATCTTTCAAAAATATATTTGCTACCTGCTTTATATTACAAAATTATTCAATGAGGTTCATACGTAATACTGACATACACATTCCAGTGTGGAGCTGGTATTGATAGGTGGCTTGAGAGCATTGGGCCTTAGAAAACAGAACTACTTTGTGTTTTAAGTGTAAATGACATTATTTGGAGCTACACATTAAAACCGTAGCCTTTTCAGCAGACGCTAGTGAGCTGAATAATTCTCCGATGGCAACTGTTTGATGATTCTGTTTCTGTCCCTTAACTCTCTGTCACAAAAGATACCAAGAACATAGAATATTGAAAACATTTTGCACTGCTTGATCCTTCTGTTGCAGGACATATGCCTGGCAGAATGGGAGCACTTATAAAATCAATGTTTCACATACTGTAAACTTTGAGCAGGAGCTGAGTCTTGCTGTCTTTCATGGTGAGCTCATTCTCTTTCATCTACTGCCTGTAGAAGGTGCAGAAGGAGCATGCTCCCATTCCTAGAGAAAAGATGAATGAGTTAGAGTCCTTTAAGTTTTTTTATTTTTTTTATCCCCAGCACTTCCTCTGGGGCTCTCCTACAGCTGCTGCTTTGCCTCATATTCTCAATTCAGATATGCAGACTCTTGAGTATCGACCTAAAAGCATCATTATGTTTGTGTGTACTTTGGTCTCATCATAGTCTGGAAAGTTTTCAAGAAGTATGTTCTGGCTCATCCTTATAAAAGTAGCAGGCCCAGGTGAGCCTCTGGACTGAAAAGCCCCCATCCTCTAGAATTTTTTCTCCAAAAGAAAGATGGACATTTTACTGTTAACCTTCTTCCCCTTAAGATAAACTTAAGAAATACCTTTTATGAGGCTGCTTCATGATTACTGTCTGAGTTAACTCTGTTTAAAAGCAAATGCAATAAACTACCATCATTGAATGACCTCTATTATGTAGTAACTTTGGTTATTACTATTTACCTGAGGATCTGAGCAGTCTGAACATTTTCTAATATATTGTCAGAACAGAAACTATTTACAGCCTTTGTGCAGAATAATGAAAGAAATGGACCATGGCTAGACCAGAAGCAAAGCATTGCAGAAAGAGTGTTACACAGAAGATATTAATGCAGCAGATTGCTTTCAGGGTTAGAGTACATCATATTCTTTGCTTTGAAGAGCCACACATTTTACTAGGAAACAAAGAAAGAGATGGGTATTTTCAAAGCATTAAACTCATACAAGCAGACAGGAAAACACAGATTATCACTCTGACTTGAGTTCTGGGTTTTTTTTTTTTAAGAGAATATCACCATCCAAAGACAAATGTTGTGAGACACATCGAGGTCTTAATGTGACAACTGACAAGTTATGGCTGATGAGGCCTTGGTAGTTAAGAAAGACAGTCTGTGAAAGACAAGTTTTTAATGGGTTTGATATAAGAGAAAAAAAAACAGTAACAAACAATTTCACACTGGAAAAAGCTGTCCTAAAGCAAAAGAGAACATTCATTAGCACACATTACAAGGTGTTAAAAGAGATGTAACCAGAAAGAAGACAGGTATAGGAAAGATAAGAGTGCACTGGATTTGGTATCAACCACATCCAGAGCAATAAAAGAGCTATGTGGGAGGAACAGATGCATCAGGCTTTGTAACGCATGTTGACTGCCCAGCACTAAAGAAGACAGTCAAGAAGTGCACTAAGCAAATCACATCTATAAGCAAGTTACATAGGAAAAGAGGAAAGCAAAGAACATGCCATTTTGCAAAAACTCTAAACAGAGGAATTTAGCAAGAGTACAATATTCCTTACAGCTACAGCACAGGATCAGGACAGGAGTAATAAAGAAGCTATCATATCCAAGTCTGACATAAGAGAAGAATGTATTTTGATCATTAATCACATTGATAAGTTTTGCTTCATTAGAACGATATGAAAGGACTATTAGCAAATAAAGGAAAATGTCAAAATGATAGGTTGGATGATCTGTGATTCTGTGACTAGAATCATAGAATCAGTCAGGGTTGGAAGGGACCACAAGGATCATCTAGTTCCAACCCCCTTGCCATGGGCAGGGACACCCTACCCTAGATCAGGCTGCCCACAGCCTCATCCAGCCTGGCCTTAAACACCTCCAGGCATGAGGCCCCAACCACCTCCCTGGGCAACCCATTCCAGGCTCTCACCACTCTCATGCTGAACAACTTCCTCCTCACGTCCAGTCTGAACCTACCCGTCTCCAGCTTTGCTCCATTCCCCCTAGTCCTGTCACTACCTGAGAGCCTAAACAGTCCCTCCCCAGCTTTTTTGTAGGCCCCCATCAGATACTGGAAGGCCACAAGAAGGTCACCTTGGAGCCTGCTCTTCTCCAGACTCAACAGCCCCAACTCTTTCAGTCTGTCCTCATAGCAGAGGTGTTCCAGCCATCTGATCATCCCAGTGGCCCTTCTCTGGACATGCTCCAGCATCTCTACATCCCTCTTGTAACAGGGGCTCCAGAACCGGATGCAGTACTGCAGGTGGGGATCTCAGGTGGAGTAGAGGAGGAGAATCACCTCCCTCGACCTGCTGGCCACACTTCTCCTGATGCAGCCCAGGATCTGGTTGGCTTTCTGAGCTGCAAGTGCACACTGCTGGCTCATGTTGAGCTTCTCATCCACCACCAGCCCAAAGTCCCTCTTCTTCAGGGCTGTTCTCCTGCCAGTCACTGCCCAGCCTGTTTTTGTGCTCGGGATTGCCCCAACCCAGATGCAAGACCTTGCACTTGGTCTTGTTGAACCTCATGAGATTGGCTTGTGCCCATCTCTCCAGCCTGTCCAGATCCTTCTGAATGGCACCCCTTTGCTCCAGCATGTCTGCTGCACCACACAGCTTGATGTTGTCAGCAAACTTGCTGAGGATGCACTCAATGCCTCTGTCCATGTCACTGACAAAGATGTTGAACTAGAGTGGTCCCAGGACTGATCCCTGAGGGACTCCACTTGTCACTGGTCTCCACTTGGACATGGACTTGTTGACAGCCACTCTTTGAGTGCGGCCGTCAAGCCAGATTTTTAATAAATTCAAAGCCAATGTTGGGGTAGAGAACTGTAAAATCATTACATAGTACTTGAAACAAAATTATAAAAGTCTCTTTTAATATCACAACATACCTGAGAGCAGAGAAAGTTTGTCATGGTGTCTACAGGTACATCATATTATCAAGGTGTATGTGCATGATATATTTAAGGAAGGTGCAATGGTATGCTGGAAGGATTGTCTGAAATTAGCCATTATTGACACTAGACTGAAACGACATCAAAAGATTATGGGAAAATCCTAATGTCACAGGCAGAAGATACAAGGAGATGAAATAAGAAAATCAACCATACCTGATGGAAAATTGGTGTAAGTAATTTTGGTTATGTCTAGGAACAGAAAGGTACCTAACTTTTCAAAGCTAGTGCTTACAGCAAGTAAAAATATTTTCTTCTCACAAGAGCTGAAAAACTAAGACTGGCAAAAATCTAGAGCAACTGGAGAAGGAAGCATGCAAATGATATTGGGATCACAGTCTGAATGATTTCACAGATGATGTTTTCTGTAACATGGAAGACTTAGTCATCTACTTGTTCTACTGTAGTGTTTTGGCTCATTCAAAGAAACACGCTGTAGGCTGATATGTAACAAGGAGAAATTTAGAGTGACACCACATTAATGTATAATTATGATTATCAGAAGTTACTTGTGGATGTTGTACTGTTGTTTGGTTTTTTTTTTCCCCATCACATATATGGCTACACAGGAAAACTAAAAATGAAACAATCAGTTCAGACTCCACAAAAATCTCTATTAATCTTTGGATCTTTCAGTGCAGACACTGCAACACAATATAAAACAATACAAATGCACAAGTTCAGTACGTCATTTATTTATTTATTTATTTATTAATACAGAATCTTCAGATCTGGACAGGACCTCTGGAGTCCATCTGGTCCAACTCTCCTGCTTATGCAGGGCCACCTACAGCCAGCTGTCCAAGACCATATCCATATGGCTTTTGAGTATCTACAAGGATTGGTGACTCCATACCTCCTTGGAGAATGTGTGGAAACCAAAACAGCAATGTGTGCTGGTGTTCAGCCACCCTCACAGAGTTTCCTGATCCTCAGAGGAAACCTCCTGTGTTTGGGTTGCATTGCCTCCTCTCTTATCAGTCTGCACCATCTTCTTTACACCCTCCCTTCAGCTATTCATATACACTAATAATCCTTCTCTTCTCCTGGATGAACAGACCCATCTCTCTCAACCTTTCCTCATAGGACAGATGCATCTATATCACCTTCCTGACCTCTTCTGTTGAACTCCATCCAGTATGTCCATACCTCTCTTGCACCGAGGAATCCAGAACTGTGTTTCCTACTACAGACCAGGACTCCATTAGACCTCTTTGCTGCAAGGGTGTGTTGCAGGCTTATGTTCAACATGGTGTCCATCAACACCATCAAGTCCTTTTGTGACAACCTGGGTGGCCCCCCAGCATGTACCACAGACTGGGGTTATTCTTATAGAACTTTCCACTTCCATTTACTGAATTTCATATGGATCCTATCAATCCATTTCTAATACTTAATACCACATAGCAAAGTATAAAACAGAAGAATTGGACAAACAGGTGTATGTGACACTATGGTATGTTGCAGTAACTACAAATATGGTGGCAAAGAACCTACATACCCAAAAGCCTTTTTTCAGCCTAGCACAAGATACTTTCATCCTGCAAGTCTTGTTTCTTTCAGAGATAAATGTACTGAAAGAGTGAATATGAAAGCAATATAACAAATATTTTCAAAGAAAACAATTCTAAAGACAAAACAAACCCCAAAACCCCCAAACTTAATATAGTTGATAATGAAAAAAAGTTTCATTAGGGATGAACTCTGGCGCTAAATGTATAAAAGAGGCATGAACTTTTAGAAGAAAGCATCTAAAGCTTTTGAAAATGATTCATGATGGATGTTTTGATGTGACAGCATAGTCTTGTGTAATTTTTCATGCTTTAACCCATGTGCAAGTTTAGAAAAAAAAAAAAAAAAAGAACTAGCCACAGGAATATTGGAGAAAGGAGTGCAATGGTAATTTTTATGAGTCAAAGAGAAATTGGCAAGTGATACACTGGTATACCAAGGAAGCCAGCACCCACTTAACAACATGCTAATCAGAAATGCGGTGAGTCACATCAAGGACATATTTGCTAGATGTGGTATTTGTGACAACCTGTTTCCCAAAATAGACCCTGCTTCTATAGGTCTTCAGCTCTGCATGTTAATGAGCTGAAGACTCAAATAAATTGTGGTCTGAGCTTTAAATCAGGAATCCAGAGTTAAGTCAGAGGCAGATCTTTACACAAGAGCCATGTAAAGTCTGCTATGGTCAGTCAGTCATAAGAACATTGAGTACATGGAATATCACTGGTTACATTAAAAAAAAAATGGGCAGTGACATCAGCAAAATTACAAATATTTAAGTTTACTTACAGTACTAGGAACAAAGACTTAATGGTGAAAATACTGCTTGTTGTGATGAGACAGCAAATACGGAAAATGTAATTGCAAGAAGTTGTACAGAACCTATGCAGCAGGAGGAGGATGCAGCTCAGTTTCAGCCTCTTCACACGTGGTCCCCAAATATCCCATTGGCTGCATCAAAAGGGACAAGAATTAAGAAAGTGAATCTCAGTTCTGAGAGTGAAGGGACTAAACTTGTCCTAATGTTTCTGTTACATATGAATACTAATCTGGGTATCTACATTTTTTGGTGTTGTTTATAAACAAGCAGGCAAACTCTCAGGTCAGTCAAATGAAGTATGTTAGTCTGACATTGTTGCCTGCCTGATATACACCTACTAAATTAACTTTCTGAAACTACCACTTGCATAATAACAGCAGAGTGGACGTGTCTAAAAATTCCTCATTAGTTCACTGTTGGAGATTAGTGAATTTTAGAAGTCTGGACTCACGACACTCATGAATACTAAAGTTAATACTGCGCAGTTCCTTGATCAAGCTGCTTTCAAACCTTAGTATAGATTTCAGTAAAAAGAAGGCAAGGAATTCTTAAGAACTTGATTTCTCAAAGTCCAGCATCTGGGTCGAGGCAATCCCAAGCACAAAAACAGGCTGGGCAGTGACTGGCCGGACAGCAGCCCTGAGAAGAGGGACTTAGGGGTGCTGGTGGATGAGAAGCTCAACATAAGCCAGCAGTGTGCACTTGCAGCTCAGAAAGCCAACCAGATCCTGGGCTGCATCAGGAGAAGTGTGGCCAGCAGGTCGAGGGAGGTGATTCTCCTCCTCTACTCCACCTGAGATCCCCACCTGCAGTACTGCATCCGGTTCTGGAGCCCCTATTACAAGAGGGATGTAGAGATGCTGGAGCATGTCCAGAGAAGGGCCACGAGGATGCTCAGAGGGCTGGAGCAGCTCTCCTATGAGGACAGACTGACAGAGTTGGGGCTGTTGAGTCTGGAGAAGAGCAGGCTCCAAGGTGACCTTCTTGTGGCCTTCCAGTATCTGATGGGGGCCTACAAAAAAGCTGGGGAGGGACTGTTTAGGCTCTCAGGTAGTGACAGGACTAGGGGGAATGGAGCAAAGCTGGAGACGGGTAGACTCAGACTGGACGTGAGGAGGAAGCTGTTCAGCATGAGAGTGATGAGAGCCTGGAATGGGTTGCCCAGGGAGGTGGTTGGGGCCTCATGCCTGGAGGTGTTTAAGGCCAGGCTGGATGAGGCTGTGGGCAGCCTGATCTAGGGTAGGGTGTCCCTGCCCATGGCAAGGGGGTTGGAACTAGATGATCCTTGTGGTCCTTTCCAACCCTGACTGATTCTATGATTCCTGTCATTCCTGGACAGTTAAGAACT
The DNA here is from genome assembly GCA_013400475.1 of Tricholaema leucomelas. Classification (NCBI taxonomy): domain Eukaryota; kingdom Metazoa; phylum Chordata; class Aves; order Piciformes; family Lybiidae; genus Tricholaema lacrymosa; species Tricholaema leucomelas. Next base: position 307,356 of record WAAF01011063.1, on the reverse strand, counting down.
AAGGCTTTTCCCAGCTGGGAGGATTTCCATGGCTCAAGGCTAGAATTTCCCCATCCTATCTGCCCTCCTCTTGGTTTATTACATTCTACCTAATCTTACTGGAGAAAACAATATACTGCACTTGTTCTGTGAAGGTCTGAGTTTGAAAAATAGGGTAAAATGTGGATAATTTTACAATTCCTAAGTTACTGTAAACCTGGTGAGAAACAACCCTTCTGACTTTGAGCAGTTCTTTCTCTATTGTAAGCCAGACTGAATTGGTATAATTTGGGAATACTGTGGTTTCTTGAAACAACAAATGTTTATTAAATCAGTTACCAAGGAAAATCCGACTCTTTTCAAGAAAGGTATGTTGTGCTTTATGTAATTTGTAAAATTATAGCTATCTTTCTTTCTGAGGTCTTGTCTGCTGTGTAGGGACTTAAATACATTTTTGGCAAAGCTAGAGATTACTTTGCTGCAGGTCAGTGAATAAAGATTACACTCCTACATATTGTTCTGTGTCAAAGTTGTATGCGTCTGCCTGTCTCACAACAGATGGCTCCACTTCAGTAGTTTTATATAAAAGACATATATGGAAGATTGAAATAAAATATTCATTGTAAGCCAGCTTCTTATAGTTGTGTGTATATTTCAGTTGTACCTGTCAAGCTTGATGTCATGCAGGAGAATTTTTAGAATACAAGTTTGTAAATTTGTTTCTCTTCATCCTGGGTCAAGATTTATTTGGAAGGGTGGTAGAGAGAATGTAAATCAAGTATATTTCATATTGTAATATATCAGACATTGTTTTGAAAGATATTCCAGACCATAAAATGCAACAAGAAACGAGATACTTTAATACATGTTCGATCCGTTTTAAAGGGTGGAAAAGCAGATGTAATTCTGGGAATGGAGCCTTAACCTCTGCCTCCAAGCTCCAAGTGATTTCTTATAATAGGTTTTTCATTTTTCTTTCCTACTCATCTTGTAAGAATATGACTGAGATACACTGCAGACCTTTTTCTGCATACAATAGTAAACACGTAATTATTTGATTCACATAGGTAAGAATATTTACAGTGCACTTTTAACTGTAGTTTATCACTTAAATGTTTCTTATCATCTTTTCTTGTAAATACTGCTTTAAAATGTTAGTTTTGCATTGTTTTTGGCTTCAGCAATGTAGTATTTTTTCCTATGCTTTACCCTTGTGCTATGTTGCAGAGGAAACTTGGTTTTGCTGTCTTTGGGTTTTTGTCACCACCGACTCATAGATGAAATGTAACTATGTAACACATCACGGCTACAGATCCAAGTGAATAATGATCTAATATACCAAGTGTATTCACTGAAAAAAGTAGGAAAATAGGCTTGAGCAAGGTCTTTAAAACCTTGCTTCTATTTCCTGCAAAAGAGGCTGCTACTGAATCACAAAACCACTTACACGGGTTCATTGGTGCAATTCATCGCAAACAACATTTCCTGGTGAGCGTTTCCAAGTGCCTTGCATTACTAGAGACAGAAGTATAAAACGTGGGACAAAGAGAGTACTGCGGCCCTTTAGAAACAAATTTTGCCTTTCTTCATTCCCTCTGCCCCTGAGGTTTGACAGGATGGATCAGGACGACCCTGAACCCCTCTCATACGCGATGTGGTCGCATTCGTCTGCCCTCGCCTCGCTACGGGTGCTGCTCAGAGAGTTCCCGAAGAACGACCGGTGCCGGCCACCATGTCTGCGAGCTCCCAGAGAGGAGCAGCACCACCTCCCCTCCCAGGAGAGGGTCCGCTATAGGGCTTTAAAGGGAGACACCGCTCCTGACAGCCACTCAACCGCAAAAAAAAATACAAGCTCTGATCCACTCTTCAACAACCGGCACCTTACCCGCGCCAGCGCCACTTCACGGAGCGGCAGCGGAGTGGGGCAGGGCAACCAGAAAGCCAATCAGAAGCTGCAGCTAGCCCCTGAGTGACAAGGTACACCACCCAATGGAAGTCTTCAACTCAGTAGGCGGAGCGACAGCGCCGAGGCCATGTAATCACCGCCCTTTGGGAGGAGCTGGAGGCGGGACACCGTCCTGGGCGTGGCTCACCGGGCCGGGGCGGGGTTTGTGGACTTGTGGGCACGGCCACAGCAGCGGTATTTAAACCTGGCGCCCAGCGCCCCACCGGCTCAGTTTGTGGGGCGCTGGTGGCGGCGCGGCTTGGCTTCTGCTCCGGCAGCCTTGTTGTTCTCTTTTATTCTACGCGCGTGTGCGCGGGAGGCTGAGGCTCTCGTCCCGCCTGGGTCAGCGCCTCCTGGGGCGCATCTTTTCCTCTTTCTCAACCTCCCCACTAAGAGCGCTTCAGCAGAGGGATTTTTCTGCGTCTCCCCGACCCGCGCCCTTTTCCTCCCCCTTCCCGGCCGGGGGCTTGCGGCGCTTCCCTCTGGATGCGTCCCCGCAGCCTCGGGCGGGAGGCGGCCAGGGGGAAGCGCTGCCTCCGGGGATTTACTGCTGTCTGGTATTCGGACTCGCGCCGCCGTCGCGCCCTTCCCCGCGAGGGCATCCGGCTCTCGGGTTCCTGTGCCGCTTCGGGCCGTGGCCATGGACGAGAAGTACCTGCCCGAGCTGATGGCGGAGAAGGACTCGCTGGACCCGTCCTTCACTCACGCCCTGCGGCTGGTCAACCAAGGTGAGGGCCAGCGGGGCACGGCAGAGGCAGAGCGGGGTGGCTTCGTCGTGCTGCAGGGGCGAGCGGTGGGGTCGAGCCAGAGTTAGTGGCGGCCGCCGAGGATGCTCAGTCAGGGGCTTTCTCTTCGTTACGCAGTGCTCGGTGGGCTTTTGTTATGTTTAGGCTAATGGTGTCTACCGGCTCCTGCCCCCTTCCCCTTGTGCGGAGGGGTCCGGGGCTTAGCCCAGTACTGGCGGGCGTTGTACAGCCACGGCTCTGCCTGCACCCCCGGCACTGCCCGAGGTCAGCGAGTCTTCCCGGCTGCCCCTCCAACAGACAGAACATCTCCCCAAACAAACAGAGGCAAACGCTGGGCTGCTTCCCCTGATCTCTTCTCTTTCTTAGATGGTGTTTACAATAGCGAGGACATGATCGCTCGCTGCTTGAATTCTGCATTATTCCAAGTGAAATTGCTGTGTAGAACAGCTTGGATCTTCTGCGCTCGGCTTGCGCTTCAAGTTGATTAAAAAAACCTCGAAAGATTTTCCTGGTCTACTCTTGCACTGTGTTTCTCAGGAAGAAATAGATTATTGTTTATACGTGCTTGAGCCTTTTAAAAAAAGAGCCTACAACCGGTGTCCTTTCCTTGGAACTTTTGGCTCTGTAACTGAAAAATTAAGGAACCAACAGTACTTTTGGTGAATCTGTTGGGAAAGCAAAAGCATGTTTTCTTCTGCAATTATATAACTCCAAGTAATAAGTGGTTCCTACCTCTTCTACGTCTGACTTGTCAGATGTGCTTTAAAATGCTAGCTCTTTGTTTCATTTATATGGTACTGAAGCGGGAACTGATTCACTGTTATTTACAGTGTTTTGGAAAGATTATGTAATTGGCAGGTGACTTTCAAGTATAGCTCTGTAGAGACAAACACTGAACACAGTGCTTGGAATGGTCAAGTGAAATGAGTTATGGTATTCTAATATAACTTAATGACAGATGGAATGATTTTGGCTTTAGCTGATTACAAAGCTACGCTATGGTACTTCCTATAACAGGAGTAGATCTAAATCAACGTGGCTTCTATTTAATGCATTGTTGTAGTTTTTGATATGTAATGGAGGGTAAATGCTTATCTCTAAATTAGAAGAATCATCAACTCTTACCTGTAATATTCTGGAGTTAGGAGAAGCTGTCACAGTTTCAGCTGTGGAATGCATATGTCATGTGGTTTGTAGATGCATGTCCTTGAGTATTTGGTATATTTCATGCGTTTCCAAACTTTGAATTTGGAAAAATGCTACTGTTGATAGTGAGCAAAGGAGTAAATAGGTTCATAGAGAGATTTGTATTGTTTGGTGCTAGTAAAAAAAAAACAAACCTTCGTAAAATTTTAGCTGGATGACTGAGAATTTAAGACTGTAAATTAGTGGTGCTCCTGAAGGAAGAATCTTTCCTGTGGATGTTGATTATTTTTTGAAGTTACAGAATGTGTGTTTCACTGTTTTATGTGCAGTGTTTATGGAAGTAAGTACAGCTGCATGGCTGTTATCAAAATTGCGACTTTCTGGGACTGTGATATATTTTTTTCAAGGTTCTAATTGGAAGGAAAAATTAGCAGACAGACAAACTTCTGCCTGCTTTTATCGTGTAACACTTGATATCTGCATGTGCACATTTGGCTCTGAAGATGTAGCCAGTAAACAATGAATGCAGATGGACATTGATTTCAGTATCTTTGTTCTAGTATGTCTATAGATATTTTTGCTTTCTTTGAAAATGAAGTCATGCAGTAAATCTGAAGTGTTTACCATGTTAGAGACAGGTAAAAAAAGACAAGATTACTACAAATTGATTAACTGTACTTCAAAATGCAAATTTATGTAATATCTATGTAAAGTAGATATTTTTGGCAGCTCTAGAGTTTCCAGAGGAACAAATAAGGTGAAGTGACTAAGTGGCAAATGTAAGATGCTCTGCAGACCTATGACACTAACTTCATCAGTGACTATTCTTTTTCTTCTCAATTTTAACAATTCTCTACAGTTAAGATAGCACAAATATCTGTGGAAATGTGTATGTAGTAGTTCTGGCTTGTACTTATGTCAGGACCACCGAGTTCCTTTGATGACATTTGAGTAGTGAGCTTGTGTGTTTTTGTTTAAACTGGGTTTTAGCTTTTCAACTCAGAATGAAATGTTTCTAAATTTGGCTGCTTCTAGGTATGTATGAGAATGTCTTAGGGAAGGTTTTAAGTGCTTGAAATAACCAGCTTAATTATGTAATAGCATTTTGATGTCTTAATATTATTACAGTTGCTATCTGTATTTATTTAAACTGAAATACTGTAGGTCAGCCAACTTCAGGAACTCGAGATTGCTCTAAGAATTGTATGGTTAAAATAATAAATCTTTCTGAGATGTTGAAGAAATTGACGTGTGTTCTGCTCTGTCAAAAGAGCCCAATCATGAAGAAATTTCGAACCATGTTGGAATCTGGTTTCTATGGAAGTCCTCTGTCTAGACTTTGAAAATCTGCTAATTATAGTTGTCAGATGCAAGTGGACACATTTGCATATTATACTTACAATTACAAATTATGATTTGAGTACATGCAAATTATATAATTTTAAATGATACAGGGAGAAAAGTGGAGCTGGAGATGCTTTTATAGTTCCAGGGTAGCCTTTTGGTTGAAAAAGAATGATGTGAAGATAACTAGGGTGCTATGAGGCTACTTTCCTGGGCAGTATTACTACTCTGTACTACAGAATTGAGACATCTTCTCTTGCCCCAGTAAAACCTTGTTTTATGCATTTTAAAAACATTAAGATTAAAGAGTAGTATCATTAATTGCTCCTACATAGTACCTGAAGTGCTGATTTTTTTTTTCTTGTTGGAAAACTCTGCTCAAGTATTTGATAGCTTGTGTTTTCCAGACAAATCACTTAAATTTTCCTTTAAATAGTCATTGAATGATTCAGCTGCTGCTTAAATTTTAGAACAGCAGGAGAATAAACTATCATTTTCTCAGGATGATTTACTTGTATATATGGACAGTAAGTCACCCTAAAACCAAAGCGTATTGTTACCTGTAAACATCTAGTTGTTACTGATTGGAATCGGACATGGTATGTGAAGTAAGGTGATGATGCCAGTAGGGTTAGTTTGCAGCTGGTGTCAGACAATGAGAACTGGGAACATTGTGTCCAATTATTATCTTATTAGTTCTTGAAGTACCTTGGCCAAGTTGATACTCTGTGAAGAAGCAAGAATTCAGTACCTGTATTTTTTCTATTTACAGCTCTCAGGTGCTCATCATAATGAAAAATCTAAGAAAAAAAGCAAAAGTGATGCTTGCTCTGAAGTTAGGCTCTTTCTTTGTCTCATTACAAGGCATTGAGCAGCTTAACTTTTTAATGCTTTTTGAGGCCTTTACTTTGAAGGCTGACTTGGTCCTTGGAATTGTGGCCTTGAGCAACCTGCCCTAGTAGGAGGTGTCCCTGCCTATGGCAGGGGGTTGGAGCTGGATGATCCTTGAGGTCCCTTCCAACCTAAACCATTCTGTGATTCTATGATTGTATGTAACTGTTGGTAAATGTGCAAGTGTAATGTTGATGATTACGAGATAGTTCAGGAGGAGTGGTGCTGTAAAAAACATCGAAAAATCTTAAGAGAGGAATTAATCTTCATTGTCTTCATTCACATCTATGCCTAGTCCTGATTTCTGACAAGTAATTTGTTGATTTTGGGTAAAGTATGTGAAATTGGAGATGGGAGAAGCTACCTGTAAGTAAAACATATTGATACAAGATGTTTTGTTACAGTGGAGACATTAATGCAGGTACCTGGTGCTTGTTTGATTTGTGTAGTGTTAAATGTGTGGGATGGAAGGACTTTGCAGTCAGGGTACTTGAAGTCTTAATGCATCCCAGTGCGACTGCTGAAAGATAACTTTTACATCTGTGGACAGTCAAATTCTCCCTTACATGCTCATTTTAGCTACTTGGAGATTTGAGGTAGTATCTTCAATTGGTGAAGCTTTATTTAAACTGCAGGCTGTACAGGAATAACAAGCCTTCCTATCAATAGATGGCTGTATGTGCTAGGCTTTATATTGAATGATTTTACTGAGTCACATGTCTAGTAGTGATCATCAGAGATGCTTGCTGTTTCTGGAGTCAAGTTTTGAGTAGGAATTCAATAATCAGAGTAGTAATAGTACCTCCCTAAATATCAGAAAGGATATAGTGTGCTTCTGCATTGTGGAAAAGATTAACCATCTGGTTTTGTTGGTTTTTAAGCAGCTAACCATTGTAAAAATGGTGGACTAGGAACTTAATAAATTAAGGTTCTATAGATGTTATTGATTTTGAATAAATCTTTCATGGAATGCAAAGGCTCCTGGGTGCTTACCAAGGATTTTCTTACGTTTTTCAAGAATAGAGTTCTCATTTTTCACAGTTCTACAAGGTGTTCTCAATTATGTTGTGAAGTTACATGCAGATACTGCAATACAAATGTTTGCTACTGTATCATCCATTTTCCTCTGAGCACAGGTGTTTCATGGCATGGAACAGACGTGATGCTGCTTGTTCCAGTCCCTAATGGTGTTACAGTAGTGGAACTGCAAACTCTCATACTACTTATTGTAGTCACAATTATATGAACACTTCTTTCAAGCATCCTGTCCTTGGAGTCTGTCAAAGCACTGTGAAGGTTGGAGGTGTTTTGTAAAGCAAATAAAACATGATTATTCAGAGCATCCTATTAAATTGAATAAAACGTTTTTGTAATTTATCCTTCAGAGTTCTTTTCAACCAACAAGTCACTAAGCTCTCTTTCTTAGAGATTAATTAGAAATAATATTTTTTTCTGTTGTATTCCAGTAATCAGACTCAAAACAAACTGTGAAAATGTTCATGGGAATTAGTTGACAGTTTGTGTGATTAGAAACTTAGTGACGGTATGGATGTGGTGTGATGATGGCACCATAAAAGCAGGGAAGGCTGACTTAGGTTCTTTTTCTACGTTCTTAAAACAGCATGAAAAATAATATGATTCAGAGTGAAGCAGGGATGTTTCAGAGATTGCCCTCTCAGCCTTCTTTTTTCAGTAACACTTCAGAAGTTCATGCTTTTATGGTTGCTTTTTGCTTTTACTGCAGCAAAATTTTATTGGCCAAGTCATAGGACTTAACAGTTAGATTCCAGTCTTGATTTCTTAAAAAGGCTGTGGAACTGATTTATCAGATATTCCAGTCATGTTAACAGGGCTGCTGTGAAATGCAGCAGAAGATAATCATATATACTTCACCTGAGGCTCATCTGCTCCGAAGCGTGACTCCAGCCTGCAGCCACTCACCAATGATCACATTTAGTCTAAAGCTGACTTCTAATTCACTTGCACACTTACTTTGGCAGGCAATGAGAGAGATCGAATTTAAAGGTTTCAAATTTAGACTGACATGGTTTGTCACTTCCAATCCTTTTCGACACCAGCCATGCAAATTAAAACTGTAACCTTCTGAGTACTTATTTACTGGAGAATTCATAAAGAAGGTCATAGCACTGAATGGCTGATCTTCTGGCCTGGGGCTTGTTTGAGTTAACTTGCATGTTCTTAAAATCTATGTATGTGGCCTTTCTGCCCTCTGAGTTTTGTTCCACCTCTGCTTTCAAGTATAATTAAGAAACAAAAGAATCTAAATTTGGTTTGAAAGAATTTGGTATCAAAGTTCAAAATTGAGTAACTTCTGTAAAGTATTCAGTGTGGTACTGCATGGCTTTTTAATTAGTAGTTAGCAATTTCAGTAAAAAAAATATTTAAATGGATTAACTGGTAACTGACACACCTAATATTTTATAGTGAATTAACTGACTGTTCTTAGCTAAGCTATGCAGGAATCTTGCAAGCTTAATGTTTACATTACTAATAGAGTTTTTCAAATGGAAAATGAAACAGTGCCGTTCAAAAGGGTGGGACTGTTACATTGGACAAATGGAGTATCTTGACAAAATGTGATTCTCTTCCTCAGAAACCTGGGGAGGCGTGTGTCAGCTGTGCAGTGGAAGCTGCATGATGGGGAGTGGTGGTAGTTCTGGGAGTTTAGAGCTATATATAGAATCATAGAATGGTTTAGGTTGGAAGGGACCTCAAGGATCATCCAGCTCCAACCCCCTGAATGTGTCATTCAAATGCAGTGCTAACTAGAAAATATCTATTTCTATGGCTTTAAGCTAAAACCATAAGGGCACATGGACTAAGCAATTTCATTTTCTTAAGGTTTGAGAAGATGATGAAAAAAAAGCCAATGCTTTTTAAACCATCTGTAGGCCTCTTGATAGTCTGGTTTGTGAAAATGATCATTAACCTGTGGTTTGAGTGCCATGCTATTTTCACAGAGGTAAAGGTGCTAAGAGGCTCTTTTAACTGGCGATGAAATGTCTAGCTAGAAATGTGCAAATGAAAGAATAAAGCATGGTGCTTTGGCAATAGATGATTAACTCAAATATAAGAACTGGTAGGTTTTGCACCTTTTGATACCATTGATTCAAAAATGAGACGCAGTTCTGGACATTTGATCTCAAGTAAATTATTAGGCTGTTTGTTGAACTGGCAGTAGCATGGATATATAGTAGATATGGGCTGTCATTTTCATGAAGAGGAGCAAACGAGTATCAACTGGAGAGATCAAATGTTGAACCATTTTTAAGCTGAGAAAGCTGTATTTTTGAGTGTCTCAATGGCAGAGCAGTGCACATGTAATTCTTTGTGTTTATCCTATCTTAAAATATTCCTTTGCTTGAATTCACTGTCATATTTATCACTTGTTCTTTTGTGCTGTCGTTTTCTATCACTTTACCTTATTGTCAAAGTAAAATTAATAAGAAACTGGAAAGTTAAATGGATTTCATTCCTATTTTCCATTTCCAGTTGCTGTTTTGCTGGCTGACTTCCATTTCTTATTTTGATGTGTTTATCAGGTTTTTGGCTTCAGCTATCAGCTCAACAGGAACAAAGTTGCAAGGCAGCAAACAAATGTCAGTTTAATTCTTGTAGTTGGTAAATCTTGGCCTATATAGGTGGTTTTTATAGGCTTTTTTTAGGATGAATTTCTTGACAAAATAATTGGAAACCTAAAAGATTAGAAATCATTTCACTAAACCAATTGTTCTTGCATTTAATCCAAAAGAAAATTTGTTGTAACAACTGCTGCTGGGGTGATCTTGGTATAATGTACTGACAGTGAAAAACTAAAGCTGCAAATCCTTTGAGGATTTACTGATTTTCTTCAAATTTATTAATCTGTTTGGGTTGTACAAAATGAATACAGTAGGGGAAGATGCATTTCTGTGGACAAGGCAAAATTTACAAAGAAGTAAAAATGACCACTGATGCTCAGATATTGAATGCTGCTGCATTTGAGTGCTTGGAGAAGAGATGCACCTGTAGTCTCTTTCTGCCTCTGATCATCAAGTGCCAACACTCTGGAAAGCAGATGTTTGAAAGCGAAAGGTTTTAGATATTTACAGGCAGGATTTTTCCTGCTGCTTTGGGATAATGATGTTTCTGAAAGATGAGGAAATGGAAGGACTGCTTTTAATGCAGTCATCTTTCCTTTTTTGTGTTTCCTTTTTTGTTAACTGATAATGGACAAAAGTGTTTTTTTTTTTTGTTACTGTTTCCTTTTAATCTGTGTCCTAATTAACTAGAGGTGGGAGTGAAGCTCCAGTCCTCTTTTGTATCTGGTCAGCAGCTCACATTCTGCTTCCTGACCACCTTAACCCTCAGATACTGAGTATCTGATCTTTTTCATGTTGTCTTTCTCCTGCTAATAAGCAGGAATGATGAGCTATATTATATGCAGTCTTGATATTGCTCTATAGGGTAAACCAGTCAAGTAAAATTACCAGTTTTCTCTTCTGATCACCTTCAAACTAATGTTAAATGATACAATTAAAGTACTAACATCAGCCATGTCTAGTTCTTTCATAGACATTTATAATGCTTTACTACAACCTTACCTCTCCCTGAGTTTGAATGAAACTGATTTTTCTCTTCTAGACTTGCCTTCAAACAGTTTCAGTGTAATGTTCTTAGTGTATACAGCCAGGAAGGTTCAGAACCTGGAGTGGTTTCTCACTTTAGCTGTTTCATGACCACTTCCAGCCTGCTTTGTTAGGAACAGGAAGTCCTAATTTCAAAGAATAGGGATGTGTAGCAGATGATTTCTGCCTTCCTTACGGGTGTTCCTCATAACTTCTGTGGAAGGTGGAGTTTCTCAAACTGAAACTGTTTCTTACCAACTTGACTCAGTTTCTCCCATTTAAATCATCATATGTGGAGGAGCTAATCCATTTCATGTTCTCCTTCACAGCAGATAAGATACAGTGACACCTTTAGCTCTAGTTAACACTTACTGCTTTTCTAGCGATATTCTAATGATAGCCTAAGTTGACCATTCTGCAATGTGAAATGTGGCACCTTAGTTCCAGACCTTAAGACTGTAAAGGACTACTGTGGTCCAATTTGTCTTGTGTCACAAATTGCTCTTAAAGATTCTTTTCACTTACCCTTGACCTTTGTATTACACCATGCATCCATGGTCTGGAAAAAATAGTAGGTTTTTATTGGCCTGTCGTATAAGAGCGTACAACAGAAGCTTTATCATATCTTTAAAGCTTACTGCATCTGTTCTTCAGCCATTTTTTTCTGCAGACACTTGAAGCTTTTGCTGAAGCCTGTTAATACCATGTGAAGCACCTCAGGAATGGTGTAAGTGTAGCTGTATAAAGTGCTTGTGAGTGAACTAATAACTAAGATTTCTTCTAGCTGTGTTTTTTATATGAATTTTGATGTCTTAGGCAATGATGAAGAATTAACATGACCACACTTGGGAAAGAGCAGAGTGAATTTTCTTGAAGAATACCTACAGAGCATTGTAAATACAGCAGTGATCAAATTTTGGAGGTATAATGTGTGCAGGAAGGTCTTTGGATGCTGTCTCTGTGTCAAAAGACTGTTGAGTTAGCAGCAGGTTGCTGTTTGTTGGAGAAATCACTGCGAAGTTTTTATGTTTTTGTGGAGTGTTTTTTTGAAGATCTTTGTAGACCAGTTTTTAAACTATTTAAAATGCAGTGCGACTCACATGTTCAGCCTGACAGCACTGTCATGGTGTCTGCAGGGGCTCCTCAGGGAACTGAGGCTGTTGGAAAGGAGTGTCAGCTCCGGAAGAACAGCCAGGAGCTGCACGTGAGTACTGTATGCCATTGGTGGTCACTTGTCACAGTAGCTCTTGCAGCTGAATGTTCTGTTTGCATCTTAAAACGCAGGTCCCACCTGAAGCTGATGTTTGGTTAACTGAGGCTTCCGTGCTTAGAGAATCCTTTTGTCAGTGTTTTCACACAGCTTCACTATGGGAATAGAAAAAGTTGGTATTCAACATGTGAAAGGTTTAATTGGTAAATGGCCTGTTTGAAGTTACCATTAGTTCTGTCTTTCTGCTTGGCCATCTTATAGGTGTTTGTCTTTGCTCCTCAATCACAAGCTTAAGCTCAAATACAGACTGAATGCTGTGGCTGTAATGGAACTACCTTATCTTCAGGCACAGGGCTCCTAAACACAATTTAAATGTGGATGGGACCTGAAATAGCTTTGGCTTGTGCTGTCCTCTTGATGTGTACTTCAACTTGTAAGACTGCTGTCAGTTACTCCAATTTGTATGTTACACAAAACTTAATAAAATACCTTTCCAGGCTTCTCAACTTTTAGAATGTCATTATTATCAGCAGGTTAAATGAGGAGTACAGGTAAACTACCATAATGCTATTTATAAAGAACTTGTTCATAGATGCACTTAAAGAATTTAGACTCGACTTCGTTTGGAACACTAAGAAATAGTTCAGAGTTCAATAAAGGTTAATGAAAAATGCTGATGGATTTTTCATTATCACGTAAGTGGCAAGTAGTGACCTGTAAGATTGGCTTTATGAAGAATTCTAGTCAGGTTATCCTTTTTAAAATTAAAGCCCCAATAGAGGAAAAAAGATGTTATTTACTTAACCAGCAGATCATGTTTTCTTAAACTTCAATAGTATGGTGAGCATTATGCTAGTGTAATGTATTTTCTGCCTCTGAGTAGCTTGTAGGTCCTCAGGGCACTAATCCCTTATTTTTGTTAATGTGTTCAAAACAGTGACCAAGGCTTTCAATTACTGGTTGTCTAGGCTAGAAGGCTACCTGTTGTGGTGGCTTGCATGGAGATGATGCTGGGAAGTTAGCTAGTTGTGCTGGTTTAACACAGCTTGCTCTCACAAGCCCTCTCTCCCCTGCCCTGCCCCAGATGGAAGGGAAGGTAACACAAACCCTCTGGGTTGAGATAGTTTACTTGAAATGATAGATTATGCAGTTACACTAGCCAGTTTACAGAAAAGGCACAGCAAAAGGCAGAAGCAGCAGTCAGTGATCTGCCCCCACTCCCTGACCTGCAGCCTGTCCAGTGGAAGAGACCAAGCCTCAGAAACTGGAAGCATCAACTGAAACAGGAAGCCTCTCATTACAATACAAACTTCAACCCCCATGATACTTTGCTTCAGCCAGCACTGTCATTTTGAAGCTGGCATGAGGTCAGCATGGTATTGGGTATCAGCAGCAGGTTCAACTCAACCTGTGACATTCTCCACTCATTCTGTACCAGCTACATCACACCCGGCAGCAGTTACCATCAAACACCACTCATCATTCACCGTCTCTTCACAATCCAAATGAGATTGCCTTGAGGTACACAAAAGTATTCTTACTGCAGATGCTCTGGAGCTCCACCCTGTTCTAGGATGACCTTCCAGGACAATTCCTTCACAGTTGAAACACGGGCCTGTACAGAGGAAGAGACTTCCCCCACATTGTTGGAGCCTGCTAGTTGTTTCATTCACTGCTTGTCTTTGTCCCTCTTACAAAGCTAGAGGAAAAGAATAAATGACCACCCATAGCGCTTCCTCTTGTTCCTTTGATCTGTGATTCATCCTCATCCTTTGCCAGAGGAACTTGTTTCTTTTTCTATAGAGGGGCAGCAGATACTGGCATAGGCTGGTTCACTGGTGCAGCTGCCATGCGAGTTGGCCTGTCTGTAGGCCTGGGACCTTGTCTTGCCCCTGAGCACTCTCAGCAGCGATGGGAAGGTGTCACGGTTTTAAGCAGAACAGATTGCGCCATAGACAAGGGCTGGGCCCCAACACATGTAGCGACTTCTCTCCTGGGAACTTCTGAGCCGACAACAAACTTTCCACACATTTCACCAGCTTGTCAGGATTGTGCGCTTGCTCAGGGGTGAAATTCCAAAACACTGGAGGTGACCACCGCCCTAGGCACTTGCCCATAATCTCCCACACGCTCTGTCAGTCATAATTATCCAGCCTCAGGGAAGATCTCCAGGTGGTACTCTTGGGAGAGACTGGTATTGCTGCAGACAAAACCTGGCCCATCAATTGTGTGCGATTACATCTGAGTGGAGTGGCTAATTGAACAACTGCATCATAATATGCCAGTAACCAGCACAACAGCAGCAATGCAGCTTTAAGCCACCACCGCATAGAAGACATAATTACAAGTCTACATGGGCCCCAGCTGCCCCCAAAAAGCAAATGTATCCACACACTGAACACACTGCAGGAAAAAAGAAAAAGCATATAAAACTCTCGTAAGCCTCAAGCTTCAAGTCTGCTGTTTGGTCTTTTTCCATGGGGAACCAGTGAAATGCATAGCAAAAGGAAGTGGCATGTGTGGGTTTGTTTTTCCCCCGAATTAGATGAAGCAGGATGTAAAACCATAGGTTTCCTTCTGTACAGTCCTTTCAAAATCCTTTGCTTAATGTTATTAGATTGAGGTTATACTTGGCTAGAGTTCAAACCTGTAGTTTATAGTAATGTTTTTGTTTGAAGTAACTGCTCATTATTTGTAAGTCAGTGCAAGTTAAGCTAATAATGTAGGTACATCTTGTCAGAATTAGTGCATGCAGCTCATTTTGGAAAGTTTTGGTGTTATTAAAGCTGAGATGCAAAGCTTTACTGCAGTTATCTGAAGAGATGAGTGCACAGCATACAAAAAGCAAACATAATCCTTGTGTTCAGATTGGGTACTTTTGCATAGCTATGCACTCTTGTCAGTTATGGATGTCAGGCTGTTTTATAATAAAACAAATGATAAAGCGTTATTTCTCCTTTTATTGATGACTAATTAGCTCATTGAGCTATATCAATTATAGTCAATCGGATTTTGATAATAAACCCTTTTTGCACTTCACCTTACAGTATTTCATCCTCAAGACAGCTATTCTGACATGGGAGGAATTTGTACATGTAGATAATTGAATGCAGTTTCAAGCTAGGCCACAAAATGAAGAAATAAGAGCAGATGGCCCCTTCAGAAAAATCCATTAAAGATAATAGATGCTCCTAGCTGGCTACATAGTTAATCCCTTACTTCTTGTCAAGAGGTACTGCTAATAGATATTATGCAGGAGTAAATAAAGTCTGTGTGTATTTAGGGAGTGAGAAAAGCTTTTCCTCATTCCGTTTTTCTGATGAGGGCAGTGTCTGCTCAGCAAGTTTGCTGACTACACCAAGCTGGGAGGCTTGGCTGATACAGCTGAAGGCTGTGTGGCCATCCAGTGAGACCTGGACAGACTGGAGAGCTGGGCACAGAGGAACCGGATGACGTTCAACAAGGACAAGTGTGGAGTCCTGCAGCTGGGGAGGAATAATAAACTGCACCAGTACAGGCTGGGAGGTGATCTGCTGGAAAGCAGTCCTGTGGAGAGGGACCTGGGGGTCCTGGTGGATAACAAGTTAACCATGGCACAGCAATGTGACCCTGTGGCCCAGAAGGCCAGTGGCATCCTGGGGTGTATTAGGAAGAGTGCATCCAACAGATCAAGGGAGGTTCTTCTCCCCCTCTACTCTGCCCTGGTGAGACCTCGTCTTGAATACTGTGTTCAGTTTTGGGCTCCCCAGTTTAAGAGGGACAGGGATCTGCTGAAGAGGGTCCAGCGGAGGGCTACAAGGATGATTAGGGGACTGGAGGGCATGGCTTATGGGGAGAGGCTGAGTGACCTGGGGCTTTTTAGCCTGGAGAAAAGAAGACTTACAGCGGATTTGATAAATGTTTATAAGTATCTGAAGGCTGGCCAGGAAGTGGGGGGCAAGCTCTTCTCACTTGCTCCCTGTGATAGGACAAGGAGCAACAGGTGTAAGTTGCGGCAAAAGAGGTTCTGCCTCGACACAAGGGGGAACTTCTTTACTGTAAGGGTCACAGAGCACTGGAATAGGCTTCCCAGGGAGGTTGTGGAGTCTCCTTCTCTGGAGATTTTCAAGGCCTGTCTGGATGTGTTCCTCTGTGATCTGTGTCAGGTAGTGTTGTCCTGCTCTGGCAGCGGGGTTGGACTCGATGATCACCTTGGGTCTCTTCCAACCTCTAATATCCTGTGGTATTCTAGTGTTATGTTTGTATTTTTAAGGCACAGATCTACTAAATTGGTATAGTAAGCTGTTAAATTAGTTGTGGTGTTTTTTCAGAAAGGGATAGTACAGAAAAGAGCAATCCTGGGAATATGTTTTCATTTCTGTTTTGTGAAGATTCATTCTAGCATTTCTGGTATTGTCTTGATCTGGACAACATTGATTGAGTCTTCAGACCCTCATGTCAAATTTAGTAGAGGCATTTGTGCCTGTGTTTACCCTAATAGCTTGAGGAAGAGCTTAACTTCTCTCTTGTCAACTACTGTTTCCATGCTTGTTATTGGCAGACAGGGCAGTCAGATCTTTTTCATAAGCACCTTTATGACTTGTGTTTGTGAAGTAGCACATTCCAGCATTTGTTTTCAGATGGTTATTCTGTTTGTGACTAGAGAAGTCACTCCTGCGTTTGCTCTGAAGTCAGCGAATCAAGAGGGGGAAGTGAGATTTGACATTTAATATGCACATGAACCAAACTTTATGAAGACTTATTTCATGGGCTTCTGAGTACTCATAATAACTGGTTTGGTGCTTTGTTCTTCCAAAACGCACTTTGTTGATTTGCTTCTCTCAAGTAGTGAAAAGTGATGGAACGATCTACCATACTAAGTGGTTAATGCCGTTAAGCTGTCCTTTATCCATTGAGCAGCCAGACCCTGAATTTCTTGGGCAGCTGCATTTTTATTTTTTTAATGCATCCCGTTTTCCTCTGCCATATCTTGTGGGTAACTTGCTCCTGTACTTCCCAAAAGTGGAGCATCAAAATTTCCATTTGTATATAGAAGCAATTCAAGCATCACTGAACCAAGAAGTAATGATATTTAAGGTTCTTTGAGTTGGCACTTATTGTTTCTTTGTTAATAGATGTGAAGAAGGAGCAGAAACTTTAGTAGATGGGATTATGAAGGCAAGTGGGGGACAGGCAGGGTGTCTGTGCTTAGTTAGCAGCTGCCTTTTCCCGACACTGCTGATATCAATATAACCCGTTCAGTTTTGGGTTTGCTTGTCTTACCTTGAAAGTAGATGTATCTCCTTGGCTGGGAATTTTTCCATTGTGCCTGAAGATGTCAACTGCTTTGTGCATGTGGCACTTCTCTTGTAGTTGATTATTCTGGGTAAAATCTGAAAAAAAATGTACAGAAATCTGTTTAAAGTAAATACAGGAATTACTCCCATAAGAAAATTCATAATACATACACAGGCATCACTGGGAATAAGTTGTTGTGTTCAGTGAAAACTGGAATTTTGACAGTAACTGAATTACAACCAAACCAGTAATGTTTCTAAAATTAATTCATCACATAACTAACTACACAAGGTACTGTGGCTTCTGAAATGGCAGTAGAACTGAGGCATTATATTTTCCATCTCCATATAAGCACTTGATTTTAAACTGTCTTCAAAACAAATTTGTAAGACAAATGAATTTGCTATATCTTGATTTCTGTTGCACAGAACATCATGTAGCTATTCTGTTTCAACAGCTGTAAAATAACCATGTCTGTTGGAGATAAACTTGACCTTGGGCTTTCAAAAGTACTTCCTGCTGAAAGATTATTTTTTATAGACAATTTTCCTGATCTGAAATAGGTGAGTTACTCTGAAGGAAAAGCTTAATTACACTTAAACTAAATATGAAGACATATTTCTTAGATGAAAAAAATAATAAATTCAGAACTGTTTCCTATGTCAAATAAAAACCATACCATAAATGCATAAATATACTGAAACTGTAGTATATTTTTAACTTTATCTACAAGAAGTTTTTCAGGAAAAGCTTACAGACATAAGTTGGTAGTTATTTCAGATAGTTATGCAGGTATTAAAAAACATGAATTGACTGTTAGGTGAAAGCTAGAAATCCTACTTTAAGAATACCTCTTGACCTTTTCTCTAATAGATGCCATAAAAGTTGGAAGATTGCTTTCCTCAGTGAAGGTGCTATGTGGCTAAGCACATGACCCTACGGAGAACAGGCTTACTACAGATTTACATCTCACTTTTGTCCTGGAGAAACTGGTCTGTTTGCAGTTACTCCTTGTTAGTTACAGCTGGAATGAATCCGTAAACCGGACTTTCTAGGCAGAATTGTGGTTTTGGTCTAAAATTCCAAGATGTGATTCCACTGATTTCATGAGAAAATTGACTAGAATAATGCTTGGAAACATTTTCATGTAATAGCAGTTTGTCTAGTTCTGTAGTATGGATCTTCATACAAGAAGATACTTCGATTTACCTTCTGTTGAGCCTGTGGAAGGGGTAGTAATTAATATTATTCCCCTGCTAGTTAAAAATTTACTTGAATGCTAAGAGTTTTTAGCATGAATTTGTTGAAGCCCACACATAAAATTTCCACATGAATTTTTAAGCTGCACTTTCCCATAGGGCAGAAGATGTAGAAGCTGCCTTTGTATGTTTTTCCTGCCAAGCTACATTACTGCAGCCAAGGGCTGTAATGGATGACAAATAATAAAAGTACTGCTTACAATAATTGTATCAAAAGTACCTTTTATCTGCTGGCAGCAGGAGTAGTGGCCTTCTGAAGGATTAGGGCTGTGTGGATGTAATCCAGAATGGTGTACTGAAATTAACTTCTTTCTTCCCCTAGCCACCATCTGACCACTGTAAGTTTGTTTCATACATGTGCGTACTAGAATATACAAATGCTTTAGGCATTTGGTTGTCACCTTTTCCATAAGTATTCTGAAAGCATTTTTCAAATTCTTGAGCTATGTCCTTGGTTTGTGGATGAAAACAACCCATCCACTATATTCTCTTTGTTCATTCTCCTGTTGTTTTCATGTTTCTTCCATACCAGTTTACCTTTTCACACAGCTTACTTGCACGTATGATTTTGTGCTTTAGTAAAAATTGCAGACTTGAAGTCTTGACAATCTGTGATATATGCATGTTAAGAGCTGCAGGTTGTATCAGTAATTTCAAATTTGAATTTGATTTGAATTATGCTTTTTCTTGTCAAAAGAATCACAGAAAATTTGAGTGATGGTATGTACGTAATAAGGAAGAAAGGATATAGACCCTTCCTGATGGCACAACACGATGACAAGTTAAATCTAGTGTAGGGGCTACTTGGTCATATTCATACATATAAATGAAAAAGGTGGTGTAGCTTTTTGTATGGGCTCTTGATGCAAAATGTTAACTTCAAGAGAGATGTGGAGGTGCTGGAATGTGTCCAGAGAAGGGCAACAAGGCTGGTGAGGGGCCTGGAACACAAACCCTATGAGGAGAGGCTGAGGGAGCTGGGGTTGTTTAGCCTGGAGAAGAGGAGGCTCAGGGCAGACCTCATTGCTGTCTACAACTACCTGAAGGGAGGCTGTAGCCAGGTGGGGGTTGGTCTCTTCTGCCAGGCAACCAGCAACAGGACAAGGGGACACAGTCTCAAGTTGTGCTGGGGGAAGTATAGGCTGGATGTTAGGAGGAAGTTCTTCACAGAGAGAGTGATTTGCCGTTGGAATGGGCTGCCCAGGGAGGTGGTGGAGTCACTGTCCCTGGGGGTGTTCAGGAAAAGACTGGATGAGGCACTTAGTGCCATGGTCTGGTTGACTGGATAGGGCTGGGTGCTAGGTTGGACTGGATGATCTTGGAGGTCTCTTCCAACCTGTCTGATTCTATTCTATTCTGTCTTCTATTCATTTTTTTTAATCTCTATGCTTCAAGTAGTATGAGACAATCTATATGTAGGACCCCCTTCTGAAATAGTGGCTTTTTGTAAGTCTGTTTCTAAAGTAGCTTTATGTCTATATTGCAAACTGTTGTTTGCACATGTTGCTTTCCTGAGGGAATTACTTTATGCTCATGTTTAAAACTCTGTAAGAAATGTCTTCTTCTAAACATGACAATCACTTAATACTAACTGTTCCATTTGTTCCTAACATATCACCTAAATGGCTTAGAGGGCTTCCAGAGCTTATGAGCTACTTTCCTTGTCCTATGGAAACAGAAAATAGTACTTGCAGAATGAGAATCATATTATCTACAGGCTGTTGGGCGGTAGATGCATGTAGGTAAAAACAAGTCATTAATAGCCTTTACAGACACCTACTTGTAGGAAGGATCAAAAGGTGCCTGAGGCTATAAGACACAGACTCCGATAGTCAGGTCTTCTGCTCTTAGCAGAGCAAAAGCCAATAATCTTGGTAATATTTAGGCAGCAAGTTTAGGTTCTCCTGAAGCTGGTTGGAATGTGGCAGTCAGGTATTTTTGTCCTGAGGGGATACAGTGTCCAAGTTTGAAGCACTTGAGCATAGGACATTGGGTGCTGTTTTTATACAAGTATGTTTAAGCTGCCCTTGGATTTTTGTTATATTTTTAATTTTAAGCTATGGAACAAATGAGTCGGCAGTTCTGTGACTGCTGGATTCCTGACCTTGATAATGTGAAAACATTCATGTTTAAAGAAAGCTGTCAACAGCAGGTAAATCATATAGGAAATTTTAGCGCTTTGTCTAAGTTTGCAAACAGTTTTTATGAGGTAAATAGTAATTTTCAGTGAAATAGGGTGGGTATGTGGAACTGAAGCCTATATTTACATCGTTTCTTTTTCCTGAGCAAGACTGACTGAGCATCTGTTCATGTCTTATGTGACTTCTGACAATTTTTTACTGTGATGCTTTCTACTATATAGCTAATATTAATCAGCTGAAACAGATTTTAGTGGAGTCATTTTTGATGCGAAGGTAATAGGTGCGCAATTAGTTTTGAATTGCTTAAATAAAAAGGCCTATTCAAAATATTTGTCATATTGGTAACTGAAATGTATTTTCAGATCAGTGCAGACAGTAGTACTTAGACTGTAAAATAGAACTTACAATGCCTGTGAATGCAATTTAAATAAAGATTGGTTTGAGTCCTTCAACAGGGATATTATTAATTCGAGTATGCTGAGTGTTGTAGGCATCATTCTAGCATGAACCACTCATTTTATTGTAAATTCAAATTAGATTCATTGTCAGTTGCTTCTACAAAATTAAAGTGGCATATGAGAGACAGTTACCCTGAATTCAGCTATTGTAAAAAAATGTGCATTCATTGAAACAAGTTTTTGTTTCTTATGGACAGTTTGCACCCTTAATGTATTGCTTTTTATACCAGTTCAGACCTGGGACCTGCTGTTGAGGCTAAATCTGATATACTAAGGCTTTTTTTTAAAGTATCAAAATGAAGGTTGGGGAGGATAGGTGGAGTTTTCAGAAGTTTGTAGTGGAACAGGGATGGGTGCAATATAGCAGCTGCGTTAAACTGAACTTATTGCCTGATTGATTCAGGCCTTTTAGACCCATTCAAGATATGGATCTCAATGTAGCCATTCTGCATCTATTTAACTCCTTCATATTAAATTTTTGATTATATTTTTGTTTGTTTTGATTAGTTCTCTAGTTTACCTTTTTTCACGAAGATTCACTAATTAGTATTTGGTTTTGAAATATCTTGTGGGTGGAAAAAAGGATGTTTGTCCAAGCATTTACTACACCAGAAAATTAGCTGGCCCTCTTAATTGTGGTGGTTTTTTTTCCAGAGGGTTGGGATGCTGCTTGCAATTCAAGCTAAGAAATTCTGCAGTTTTGTGAATATATACATGGATAAACTGTCCTAAAGCTAGCTAGGCTATGCTAAACATCTCTTAAGATACTTAAAACCAGGAAGCTAAGTTTAGTGTCTTGTGCTTAGTGCGAAAAATGGGAAATCATCCATCCTCATACTAATCAGGAAGATGGGCTTAGTGATTAGCAGGTCTCTTAGAGGCTGCTTTCAGGAAATCTGTGTGATTTTTTTCAGAAAGCTTTTTGAAATGTCTTAAAGCTTTAGTATGGGGATTCTAGTTGAAGTTCATGTTGTGCGGTACTATTTTCAGCTGAAAAGACAAGAAATAGTTGTCGGAGAGGTACAATTTCAGATAACTTCTAATTCCCTGCCCTGCTAGTAGGGCAGGGAATAAAGGAGTCCAGTGTAAGAGATGCATCATTTGAAGCACAGCTGAGAATTTTACTATGGCAATAATGAGATTAAGCTCTTTGATGTCATCGAAATGAGAACTATTGTTGGATTCATCATCCCATGCTATTGCACTTTGTATTTACCACAAGAAGTCATGGAAGGGCTGTGAGCATTATATCACCACCCAGCAGAGCAGACTTTTTATGTCTTGGCTTCACAGCAAAAGCTCTAACTGCCAGTATTTTCAGAATGTGTTTGAGAAAACCGAGCCAATATTGCCTATGACTTTTTTCTCCATTAAGGAAAAGAATTTTTGTTCTGAAATTCTGCTACAGCTGACTTGGAGTCTCTCTCTTCCTCTGGAAACCTGTCTTTTGTCAAAGCTTAGGTGTGTTCCTTAAAATAAATATTTATAAAATGCATAAGGATGAGCCAAAGTGTGTTTGGTTGGTGGTTTTTTTGTTTGTTTTTGTAGTAGCATTTTTATTTTCTCTAATCTGAAATCATAAGGAATTACAGATGACCAGATACCCATCTAGCTCAATGTTGTATGTCCAGCAACAGTCAGTAGTAGTGAATTGGTTATTTTTTAATTCTCCAAGAAATAGAAGGATGGGGAAGCTACACAGAGATACTTCCACAGCCTTCAATTTGACTTAGGAGCCTCCTGACTTTGAAGATGGTATTTTCTTTTGAAAGTCAGCTGAGACTTGAGTATTTGAAGAACTACTGTTACCTGACATACTTCAGTAGTTGTATAACAAACCTGTTTGGAGCAACCTTATTTGGTTGGCTTCATCTAAATTTTGATGCATTAGCTACAAGCTAATACAACTGGAATTGTCCAAACAAAGCAAAATATATAGCTGCTGCTGTGTAGTATTAGTAATTTCCAAAACCACTTCAGTGTATTTCAGTCAGGCATTATTTAAGAGTATTTAGAAAAGGTAATGTGGTTCTTACAGTATTTTCCCTTTCAAAATTTATGTGGAAACAATTTCTAGTGAAGTTGCAATGCAGTTCTGTCAAGACTGCTGTTTTCTGATAATTTTTATGCCCTAGAATTTGAACCTTGAATTCCTTGCTTGTTCTTCTGAAATAGAAAAGAATTGCATGGGATTATTTGGATTTGATGGAGTGTCTGATAAGACTTCTCAATCTAAGGAGAGGTAGTAGAATATTTCTTAAGGATTTACCTGGTTTCCTTATCTTGTGTTTTGGAAACATTGCATTAAGGACAAATGCAGTGAGTATTATTTTGAGTCTGGCATTTCATCTTATGTTGATTGTATTGATTTACTACAGCTGAATACAGAATATCACTTTGTTCTACATTAAACACAGGTTTTGTTTTTCTATTGGCTTAGCAGAGGGGAGCCAGATTCCTGGCTTGTAATTCTGCAACAGGGAGATTAATTCTACCTAAAGATTAAAGTGAAACAATTCTACTTTGTCGTTATCTGATGTATCTAGAAAACATGATTCAGTGAATTAACTGAGGAGCAATCATTGCTTAGATCTCTCTGCTATGATTAAATGTAAAGAAAAAAATCCTTGCAGTTATTATTACTTCATCCAGTTAAATTCCTGGACTGTTGCATTAGCTGCATCCTGAGTCTGAGAACATGGGATTTTAATCTCTAGCATTATGGGAAGCTTTAATCACATGTTTATTTACTATTTGTGATCTAGGAAATGTCATTGCTTCGTATAGCTAAGCAGTACAGATGTAATCTGAAGATTAGGAAAAGGCAAATCTTCCTATCCATTTGACCTTGAAAATCTGATTGGATTTTCCATGTGATCTGGCATGATTTTCCCTAATTATCTAAAGCTTGATGTATGTGAGTGGGAGATAGTGAGTGAGTTGTACGTATATGGATAAAATTCAAATGCTTTTTTTTATTAGTTTCAGATTTGAGTGCAAAGAAGTGCCAAAAATCAACCAAACAAAAGAACAACAAACACCCCACATTCACATACACAAAACAAAACCAGAAAAATGAGATAAAATGTGGTCTCTAAAATAAATTTTCACTAATTCAGTGGCCTTGGCTGTTTATTCAATATGAAAGTCTTATGACAATGAATAGGCATAAGGTCCTAAGTCAGTTTGATTAACTTCAGCCCATAATACAAAACAAAAACCCAACACTTCTACTCTGTCCTGCTGGGGCAATGGACTATAGCTGTTTATTAGAAGAAAACCAAGTGATTTCCCATTAAAACAAATGGGGAAAATTATGAACCACTTTTTGCTGAGCATGGATTGGTAGCCTCATATGAGTTTCAGTATCTTCAAGCAAATGAGTTGATTAAATAGTGAAAGTTAAAGAATAAAGAAATGATTATTCTTAAAATTATCATTAAAATATGTAGCAATTTGGAGTAGGAAAACTGATCTTCAGAGTAATGAATGGGTTTATTTTTTAATATTTCCTTTGTCTAGTATAGCAAGAATGTTCTTTTTATAACCTAGGGTTTTTTTTTTCTGACTAAACCCAAATGCTATAGAGTGTATCTATCATTAATGATGTTATTGTGATCAAGTTTATCAGATTGGATTCAAGTAACTTACATAAGCTAGAATATTTAGGAAATACAAATAAGTGTGATCATCTCTCCAGGAATTTCTGCAGCTGGCTCATATAGAGAATGTTGCTGAGATTGTTATAATTCTGCTCTTAGATCTACAAATACATTTTAACTTTGCCAAGTCCATTTGGGTCATCTGAGTGTTGCTGAACCAAGTCTGACTTTTAGATGCAGTATTTTCTGGCAATTTCTAAGAAGTTCTTTAAACCACTCTTCATCCATTAACTGGGAGTGGGGTTCTAATTTAGAATTCCTTACTATTTCTGGAAATTGTTTTTTTTTGTTGAATTAAATGTGTAGATGGGCAGAAGTATTGCAGTTTTACATAATAAAAAAAGGAGAAAAGCAAATTTGTAGCTTTCCTAGTTCATAAAGGTGGGTTTTAGTGTTAAATGTCCTTTCATTTTGTAAGTTTAGATAAGATTACTTCAGGAAGACCTTCACTGTGACAGTAATTGTTCATACAGAAAGTGATTACAGATGCTGGAAACTCATAAAGGTTTTGTGTCTGTCTGCCAGGACTCTTTCATGTATACCTATGGGTTCCAAAATACTGCAGCACTGTGCTAATTTAAAGTTTAATTTTGCATGGAGTTGCACCTTGCTGTTCTGACTGTTCTCAACAAAGTCTGGACTTAACCCTTGAAGTCAGTTCCAAATGAAATGAGATTTTGTTGTAACTGCTTGTTTTATAATAAAAGGGGTGTAATAATTTAACTCAGTGATCTTGGAGGGCCTTCCCAATCTTAATGCATCTATGATTTCACTTTTATTAGATCTAATATTTGGTGTTTCAGTGTAAAATGTTGAGAAAAAAACAACATATTTTGATCAGTTTTGAGCTTTGAGCATTATTACTTTCAAAAATGTATGCCAACAACAGCATTAAAAGTCAGAGTTATATTTGTTTTTCACTTGTCAAACATGCAAATGTATAAGTTTATTTTCCAGGAGAAGTCAAAGAGGTTTATCATAACTGTCTTTCTAACAGTAAGCAGTGCTACTGTTAAAAGTAGTTTGTATTGAAGTCCTGTATTAGTATTGCACTCGTATATCTGAATGTGAAACTTTGGCTTCTAGAAAATACCAGTCATCTTTGTGCCCTGTAACAGTTTGATCTGAAGAATTTCAGTGTAACTTTACATCTGTTCAATTGCTTATAATTCTCTAGTCCATAAAGTAGACACTACAAAGAAAAAAGCAAAGCATGTGAATTCCGTTTTTACCAGGATCCATCTGTTAAGTTGCTCCTCAGGAGTTGTCAGCCTTTGTGCTGAGTTCTTTCGGAGCATGCTGCCGAGGTTGTTTCGATGGGGCTCCTCCCTTTCCATTACTGAAATCTGTATGATTTAAAAAAAAGATTCCTAGAAACTTGTCAAGATGATGAGAAAGTATAGCTGGGGAAGGCTTTTCTTTCAAGAGATCTTTAGGTAATCTGTGGCTAGTTTGGCTTTCTCAGTTCTTTAGTCATAGAACACTGACTTGAAAAAAATGCAGTTGTATTTATTTCCTGTTGTCTGCTAGGGAGCTGAAAACTTGCAGGGAAGTTTGGATTGTCCATTACTGGGAAAGATGTTAGCATCTTTGTTTCTGCGGTAAATGGGAGCAGACGGGAACTCATTAAAGCTGCTAATGATGCATGGATTTTTTCAGCAGTAAGAAATGTGTTGGTTTACTATTTATTCTGTTTGGAAATAATTTCAAATTAAACCATCTTTTAAAGTGTACCTCAAGGATACTTTCTATATTTTTGATTGGGTTCCTTGCACTCAAAGTTTTTTCTTCGTGTCTCTTGTTGGCATAAGATAACATTTTCATGAGGACTTCGAAGTCCTGATAAATATAATTCACTTTCATTGTTTGAGTAGAAGGGTGTTTCTTGTGAAAAGCTAACAGTGTACTTGAAGGTGATTCTGGTGAATAAGTGCTAGTTGTCTGTAGATGAACTTCTGTTGCACTTCTGAAATTGGTTGGATTTTGGTATGTCCTATGCTAACAGGTTTAGCACTGCAACCCACAGCACGCTGGCCCCAGTCCAGCTGTGTTTTCAAGCAGTGCTTCATTTTGGTCATCTTGTATGCTCTTCATATTTGCCTACCAATGAAACGAAATCTGTAGTTGTTCATTAGCACGCTGGAGAGACAGTACTTGGACATGTAATCAAGAATCAGGTCAGTATGTATCTCTAGAATGAGTAGTCATGTAGCCTCCATTTGAATTTCTAAATCTCATTCCTAATTGTTTTACCATTAGTATAACACTGATCTCAAATTCTTGGGTGTGATCTGTCTCAACCACATTCCTGAAATTTTGGAAGATGGTTTTGGTATTTGTTTTTAAGTGTAGTGTAGACAACTACGATTAAAGCTCTATGCTTTGTTTATAGTAGGTAAGAATGAAATAGTCAAGTATTAAACTGTGTTGCAAGTTGTTTTTTTAATTTGAAAATGAAAAAAAAACGTCTCTAAGGATTGTTTTTACTACTTTGAGCCAGCTAAAATGTGTCAAGTTAGAAGTTAGCACTTAAAATATTTGCAATGCTAATTCAAGGTTCTGATGTGCACATGTTAAAGGAGCTCAAAAAGGCAATGTGTGTTTTTTGTCTTTGACCTGTTTGACCACCAAACAAATTTGGTTTTGATTTGTATTAATTACAAAAATACACCACAAAATATTAGTTTTTAGAAGTTTTGAATCTATACTGACTTTGAAGATTTCTCAGCTTTTAGATTATTGTATTAAACTGAGTAAAGTAATGCACTACTTTTCCTTTCACAGAAATTGAAAAATTCCAAAAAGGGGAAGGAAAGGAAGAAGAAAAGTATATTGATGTAGTCATCAATAAAAATATGAAGTTGGGACAAAAAGTTTTGATTCCAGTAAAACAATTCCCTAAGGTAAGTACAATTTTCATGCTTCATAAATTTTAATGAGTTACAAAAAATCCACTAATAACTAGGATTTTTTTAGCAGCTGTACTTAAAACTATTTAGTGTCTACTGTTGCTGTTCTGCATTCTGCTCTGTAGAAATTCTAAGGTAGGAATGATTCTTACTGGAAAAAAATGCCCAGGAAAGTACTGGCCACATATTATGTTGAGAACAAATGATGAGTCATATTTTCAGAATAGTGAGATCCTCTTCATAGCATCAGAAGGAATGAAATACACTGAAGAGCACCTCTCCTCTGAGGACTGGCTGAGAGTTGGGGTTGCTTAATGTCAAGAAGAGAAAGCTCTGATAAGACCTTATAATGCCTTCTAGCACTTAAAGGGAACCTACAGAAGTGATGGGTTCGGACTGTCTATCAGAGATGTGACATGATAAGAAGTAATGGTTTTAAATAGAGGCTAGATTGAACTTACCACTGTGAGGGTGGTGAGATGCTGAAACAGGTTGCCCAGAGATTGTAGATGCCCCATGCCTGGAAATGTTCAAGACCATGTTGGGTGGGGTTTGAAGCAACCTGGCTTAGTAGAAAGTGTCCCTGCCCATGGCAGATGGGTTGAAACTAGATGACTTTTAAAGTCCCTTCCAAACTGAACCATTCTATCATTCTAAACCACAAGCAGTCACTACTGTTTAGTATCATTTGTTTATTAGGATCAGGCTTGTGTTTATTTCTGATATGCAATAAACTGGAATATTTTGAATGAAGTGACACAGCTTCAATGTGGCAAACTGAGAGCTTTGTTCTGGCTTACCTGTAGTCTGCGCTGAGTGATGCAAGTCTTGAATGCATGTACTCAGGGTAACAGTCTGTTTGCATCCTAATGGTTGTTCTAAAGGCTGATTCTCTTGTTAGTTGTGTCCAGAGGAGGGCTTGAATTAGGGATGCTTTGTCAAGTCTTTTGGAGCATATGCAAAATTACTACAATCATCTTGGTTTCACTGAGCTGTATTGAGAGTGCATACTTTGTGTATTCAGATTCTGTGTAACATAAGCAGAAAGGATTATGTGGTGCTTATAAGACCTGCCGTGATGCTTCATGTAAATGCATTACAGCTCTGTGTGTTTGTGTGCTTTCCTAAATCATTTTGCCTACAAGAGGTGTTGGTATTAAAGCAAATATGTCATTTGTAGAAGGTGCCAAGTTACTCAGAAAAATGGTTAAAAGATTTGGCTCCAATTTATAAGCAATTATCTCCTTCCTGCTGATGAAGTTTGATGAAAAAAATGTTTCAGAAGAGTGAAACTTAAGACTTAAATATAGCTGAAATCCTCAAATCTTTCCTGCATGTCAGTGTTGACTTTGGAACAGTTCTAGCAAGCTGTGTCTGCAGTCCACACTAATATTGTTAGCTGTTGTACAAGATCCTGAACAAAAGGATGTATTGGGTCTTTTGGGAGATCTAGTCTTTTTGATGTTAGTACACAGAGAATCTGATTTTTGAAGATGACTCATTCACTACAGTAATTGATAAATCTCTCAGACTAGCATTGTACTACTGCTTTGGGTTGCTACTGGCAAACTTGTGTATCCAGCAAGTGGTGGGAATTTTTATTTTAGACTTCATGAATAAAGTAGTGCTTCCCCAAATAAATGAGGTATATGAACAGCCCACCACTATACTACCCTCATTCAGACAGTTTACTAGACCTGACAGAGGGTTTACTAAATTTTCTTTAAGTATTTAATAGCCCTTTCCCTTTTTAAAACTTGTAACTCTGACTCCTTGAATAAATCATAATATCCTCAACACAGGTCAGGCAGTCCTAGCTCTGATCCGATCAGCCTAGCATTGTACTGCCTACTCATATTACCTGTCCTGTCAGATATATTCTCATGGGCTCATAGCTAAGTCCTGTGCAAATTCAGCCTCATTACCTCTGACAGCCCTGGAATGTGGCAGGTTAACTGCAGCAGAAAGCTATTCAACTGAAGGTCAGAGCATCTGGATTTCTGTTGGAAAAGAATCTGGTAGACCTCAGATTCAAAAGTAGATTTTTCACTTGTTTTAAAATAACTTTCCTCTCCACGAAAAATCCTTATGAGTTTCTGATTTTCTGCTTGGTGTGCGGACAGTTGAATCTCTGTAGTGATGTGCTTAATTTACCTCCTGCTTAACAGCTCTTGGTTGCTTCTGCGGTGCCATAAATTTGTATCTTTTACCTGAGGTCTTTTTGCCTTCCTCAGACCTTGGCAGTATTAACAGTCCTAATCTCATGGTAAAGCTAGTTATTCTAAATGTGTCTCTTTCCTTGTTTAGACCTTGCTAGAAAGTGATAGAATAATGAAGGCAGCTTGAGTTTTTGTCTGCTTTATGACATAATTTAGGATAGTCTCAAGGGTCATGTTCCGTTTCTGCTTGAGGCTACTTATGCATTTGGATTCATTGCTTTGTTTCTTACAGACTCCTGTATGCATTAAAATAAACCCTGAATTAATGTCCTGATATGGTGACAGTCTTACTTGGTAAGACACAATTTTGTGGAAACTCTCCTTTACAGATTTGGTGCAGTCAAGTCTCTACAAAATCTGGTTGTGTACAGTCTCATTATGATTTTTTCAGGTTGGTCCAGCTCTACAGGTTCCTCTGAGAATTCTGAAATGCTATGATAATGGGAATGAACGAAGCATTTAGGTGAGGGCTTTTGTACAACCAAAGAAGGTCCAACTTCTTAAGGTGGGGATCCAGTCAAGTTACCTATCGTGGGGGGTCCACGTGCATGCTATGTCTCTGAACTGCAGTTAATGAATGAGACCTTGTCAGTTTAGACAATGAGATCCAAGATAATTTAATACACCCCACTATTTGGTCAACCGAATGCTTCAAACGACTCGAGTTGAAGTATTAAAATGCGACTCTTAAACCTGTACTTAGTTGCATTTCATGCTTGAAAATAATCTTCAAGCTTGCACAGACTTAAAGCAGAAGTACTGAGCTGGCCACAGGTCACAGTGTGGTTGTTTTGGTGAAGGGACTCTGGATCTGTCCTAACACTTCTACGAAATGCCAGTGTATATGAAAGGTCTTTTATAGCTTAGATACATTTAATAAATGTTCATCATCAAGAAGTTTAGTCTCAGAAAATTGGTTTTGCTTTGACAGTTTAGTGAGTTTAAGTGTTCTGAACTCAGAGAAGAAATTACTTCCATGGATAATAAATGGAATGATAATTTTCCATAAGGTGGATAAAAGCTATGGGAACTACTTCTGTTTTACAACAGGCTACAGTTTTAGAAGTTGCTTATAGACCCACACTTAAATACAGAGTAAATCTCAGAAGTCAGTAAGGAATTGTCTGATATTCCCTGACATGAGACTTTAAATATGTATATTCTCAACAGTTACAGAGTTACTGAACTGGTACCCACCTAAGCCTTTTAGCTTAATGTTTAAAGTCAAAATATCTTGTTTTGAATGTCATTGTCATATACGGTATATCTGCATACATAAAGTCATGGGGAGATCAATACTTTAATTACCTGACTAGGTAGAAGCAATTTGTCATTATAGCTTAGCTCCAAGAATTTCTTGGAGTAGAAATGTGAAAAAGTGGTTGTACAACCTTAACTGACATGGCAGAGCAAGCATCAAGCATAGTATCAGGTGTAGCTTTTGAGAAACTTTAGAGCAATTGACCATGTTTTCTGTTGTTGTTAAATGTTTCAAGACTATCACTTCATTGTTTGAAGGAGTTTGCACTACCTTTCTATAGGAATCTTATGTTCTTGAAATGAGTATGAAAAATCTTGAAGTTTTCTGGGTTTGGGTCACTGTAAGGGAATGTAATATTAATGTGACTGATTTTTCTAATGACCCTGTCACAGAGGAACCATTTCAGAAAACTAATATACCAAGAAAACTTTCTGTGACTTCAGTGACAATGGCTTAGAGCTTTACTGGAGAGCATTTGGTCAAGCATTTACACTTTCACTAAATATTTTAAGCTGGATGAAGCATTTTCAGCACTCTTGTCTTGGAGGGGTTAAACAAGGATTACTGTTTCTATTATATCCCCCTTTCTGTAATATATACAGTTTTAAATATTGCAACATTTGCATTCGTTCCTTTTTTGCTGAAATTCGTTAAATATCATAAATAGCTTTGATTTATTGACTGAAAACTTCTAAAGCTTTTTAGAGCAAAAAGGCTTTGAGAATGCATTGTAAGCCATTTTGAAGTAATGCTCACTATCTAGAGGTACTGGGCTTTCAAATCAGCAGAATTTCAGACTTGCAGCACAGGTTTCTCATGCTTCAGACTTGTCAAATTTAATATTTGGAGCCTCAGCGCACGGAAAGAAATAGTTCAGTGGATCTCAGGATACAACTAATGCATTTTTGTGTTTATTAAATGTATTGTCTTAAACATGTCAACTGTGCAACTGCTTGTTTTTCTGAAGGTGACAGGTTTTGGTAGTATTAAAGTTTTGTAGGTCAAGTTTTAGTTATACACAGTATACTAAACTATATGACTTTAAAATAAACAATATATCTGCAGTAAATGTGTGCTTCATCACACTCATATCTTTGAGCACCAAAGCTTTTTAGTTACTTTGCATACAAAGTGGATTTTGCTTTTGTTGCATGCATGCACTTCCATTTGTTATGATTTGTAGTTTGTATTTTAATTGTCAGGTAGTTGTTTGTTCCAGTTAGGAAGTGATACTCAGAGCTATGCATTGCATAGTTAAATACATGCCTGACTAGTTCTAAATTTCAGTCAAAAAAATGACTAAAACTTCATCTGAAAATTTCAACTAAGATTGCTGCTGGAAATTTGGACTGTACCAAATCACAGCCACTCAACATGCTGAAATAATTTCAGCATACCTTACTGTAAATGGAAAATAACTCATTTTAAATGAGTATGCAGTATTTATTTTTGTTCCTAATAACTTACAAGGCTATTTTAAAGTAACTAATTCTAAGTAGTGCTTGAAAAATTTATGTAGTATTGCACTAAGTGAAAGCTTTCATTTGAGCTGAACTATGAACTCTTTGTTCATAAGAAACAGTTCTTTACTTAAGGAAACTATTGTCAAGGAGTTATTAACTTCTGGAAGCTCAAACTTGTTATGAGCTGTTTCAGTGTTTGTGTCCCTTGCAGTTATACCTCCAAAAATAATAAAATGAAGTCCAAGTTGGAAGGGACCTCTGCAGAACATCTGGTACACCCTTCTGTTGAAATCATGCCTATAGGTTGCACAGTGACCCTGAGTCTTGAATATTCTGTACAAGGAAGTTTTTCCATCATTTTACTGGGCAACTTGTTTCTGATGAATCTATCTTAGGATTTTCAAGGGAGCAAAATTAATATACCTAGTTAAAAAAAAAAAAGAAAAAAAGAAAGAAATTGCCTGAGGATTTCTTCAGATTTGATCTGATAATTTCAGAGAAGTCTAGCTCCTGCAAGGTCTTAAATTTAATACCTTCTGTGGACATTAATCATCCATAAACAATTTGTTGACTTAAATCGTGTTTCTAACTCAGGTCTACATTGGAAATTGAATTTGAAAGTACTAAGGGGAATAAAATTAAATTTTTGTGTTTAGTGGTTTTTTTTTTTTAATCCTTCCATGGGTGGTAGTGGATATATACTCCACTGTGATGCTTCATGTGCTGTTGGAGAAGAGCCTGCTCAGTCGTGGTTTTCTCCATGGGCTATACAAGAATCTGCTGAAGCACCTCCTTCCCTCCCATCTTCACTGATCTTAGTATCCCCATGGCATCTCACTTCTCTCAGCTTTGCAGTGTGTTTATAATTTCTTAAATGACTTACCAGCAGTGGTATGTTGCTGATGTACTAAGCTTTGGTTAGCGATGGGTCTGCCTTGGAGCTGGCCTTATCCAACATGGGGATAGCTTCCATGATCTGTGTGGAATGGTCAACTCTACATCTTCCTGCTATCAGATTCTTAACCATGTAAATCCAATACAGGAGTAAATTATTTTTGGGAAGTGTTTACAGCATTGCATACCAACTTTCAGGAACAGCTTATGTTATTGCCTCTTTGTCATTTTTTTTTCCTCAACTGAAATAGTTGTCTATATGCTTTTAAGTAAATTTTGGAGTCTTCTCTAACTGTACTTCAAATTTTATAGCTTTCAGTGTACAGTGCAGTGATATATAAAAGTGGACTGCTGAATGCACATAACTTTTCTCCTGGTATGTGAAGCACTCTCTGTGAAGCAGTGCTCATAAGACTTCACACTTCCTGGCCCCAAAGCCACTTTTGTGTCCTTGAAATGACAGGAGGCAAATTCTTCCTTCTTGTTTTCCGTTGTTATGAATTGATGTCTTTTTTTGATACCTGTTTTTCTTTAGCCTACTTTTTCCTCTGTAGAACTTCAGAGTCTGAAAGAGCACCAGGAGTATGTTTTGGTGTTTTATATAAATGGAAATGTTTGGGGGTTTTTTCCCTTTTTTTTGTGGCTCCACTATGCCATCAGAATGAATCACAACTGGCTTTGGTAAACTAATAATGGAAGTTGAGTGGTAGTTGAGTAGATCTTCAAGTGCTGATTCTGATTCGGGATTGGATCTATATGCTTATCTTCTCTGAATTTAATTCATTGCTTGTTTCTGTGTTTTAGTGTAGCTATATTGTCTGGGTTACTTCATTAATCTTTGGGGAAGGATAAAGCAATTAAAATATTTTTCTTCAGAGCTTTTTTGAGTATTGTCTGAGGTAGCTGCCAGCGTTGTTTTTATGGTTATGTACTTGGTAACAATTGTTGGAAAAACTGAATTGCAGTTTGAGCACATCTGTTTTTAGTGTTGAGTGGATTAAACACAAAGTTCTCTTTATACTATTTGATTTCTCTGAGTTCAAGTACTTCTGTTCTATTGACATCTGGTGGAACTAATGACATGCTGTTACTTGTCCTACACAGTTGTACTTGGAGATTGTGTAGCTTATGATCTGCTATTTGTTTCTATCTAGAACAAAAAATTGCTTCATCAGAATACTCCATTTTGCTTGTTAATTTATGCTTAAAAATCCAGTGAGCTTAATTTTTTGTTGTTGTTGCTCTTGCAGTTCAACTTTGTGGGAAAACTTCTGGGTCCACGTGGCAATTCCCTAAAGCGTTTACAGGAAGAAACTCTAACAAAAATGTCCATTCTGGGGAAAGGTTCTATGAGGGACAAGACAAAGGTAAGTGCTTATTATGTTAGTGGAGTGTTTGAATGTTGTAACTTGCCTAAAGTTACTGGAAGTGAAATGGTGGAAAATATTTTTGAGCAAATAAAAAGAAAATAAAAACAACCCATAGGATATTCTTGTATTAATTGAATTCAGATGGAATTTGTTTTCTCCAAGTTTGTTCTTACTGCACATTTTGAGGCTTTCATGAGTTGTCTGTAGTGCCCCCATCCTCTCCCCTCCGAACTATGGTTGCTGGGGATGTAAGTCTGGCATTACCAGTAGTGCGCTCTAAACTGGTCTGAACAGTTGGTAGTGATTGATGCCAAAATGACCATGTCAATGTTTTTGCCTGTGAAGGAACTTGAATTTTGGATAAATGTGAATGTTTCACATAACATATAATACTAA
Organism: Tricholaema leucomelas; assembly: GCA_013400475.1. Lineage (NCBI taxonomy): Eukaryota > Metazoa > Chordata > Aves > Piciformes > Lybiidae > Tricholaema lacrymosa > Tricholaema leucomelas. Next base: position 272,158 of record WAAF01011063.1, on the reverse strand, counting down.
ATAACATTTCTAGGCAAAAGTGGAAATTAATAAGGTTAAACAAACTAAAAAACTGTGACATCTCTGAGGATGACAGATGCAGCTGAAGCAGTTGACAAATTGAAATTGTTTTCATGTGAAGTATTTGGTTATAGTGGATGTGTCCATTACGAGACCCAAAGCAGTCAGCAGAAAAGAAACTTTTAGCTTGATAGGTGTTGTTACTAATCAGTTTCACTCTCTACTGAAATTAATCTTTGCCTAAATCTGTAGCAGATAAGTGTACATCAATGAGCTGTCACCTGTCTGGCGAGCTGCATTTTTTAATTGAAGCCTTCCTAACGATGCAAATTAAAACACATGAACATATTTCTTGCCTGCAGCATACCATGTTTTATAGGCCTCCAGTGAAATCTTTCGGAGGTTATATAAGCTGAAACTTAAAAATACTGCGTGCTGTAAAGACAGATAATGACATGCATATGGAATTGTAACTTAGACGGCTGGCTGCTGAAATTCCTAAACTGCCTGTTGCCCAGATCACTTCTACATCAGCAAAATAAAAATGTTAGATGATTTATAGTGTTTATCAAGAACTTCATCAGAGCACATAAATTACTTTGTTCTGTGCCACTAAAGAACTAATTTCCTCTTTAAAGAATAAAAACTGAAGTTGCTGCAAGCCAGAATGACAAAGTAAATCTCCAAATCCTGCTTTAAATAATGCTTGGTGAACTTTCACAGTTCTTGCAGAATGTGTCAAACTGACATGCTTGTGTTGCTTCATTACATGTTTCTGTATCAAAACGAGATGTGTCATGGAATAGAAAGGGCCCTGAATTTTTCTAATGACTGAAGTATTAAAAAAAGCTTGTGATATTAAAAGCTGAAGCTCCTACTGAAAAGTTCAGATCCTAACATGAACCTTAGAGTCCTGGGAAAGAGTCTTAAAGATTTCTATATAAAATCCATTGCAATTTCTATTTCTTTGAACTTCATTAAACTTTTTATTTGACTTTTCCTTGAGATGCTATCCAAAGCTGTTAAAGCAATTTTTAAGTGGCTAATAAAGTTCTTAGCTTGAGCTGTTAGCATAAAACTTCAATGTGATATCTAAGCTAAGTAATTCTCCTATTAATGTGTATTTTCCAAGGTGTATTGTTATTTCATCACTAACTTTCTACTAGCAAGTGTCATGTATCTGTAGGAGTGTGGAAAAGTATAAGGACCCATTTTAGAATTTATTTAATGACAAAATTACTTTCATATTGTAAATCTGATGAAGTAATTTAAAGCCTTCTACTCCAGTGGTTTAACTGCATGTTACCAATAGTTTGAAACTGGTACAGGCCTTTCAGCAACCTGAACATTCTGAATGGTTTACAAAATCTGACAGAAGCCAAATTTAAGATAACATTAAAATTAGATATCAGCTAGTACCTAAAGAAACTTAGAACCTAAATCAAAGGTGATGTAGTAAAGATGAAAATGGATAGTACTATTAGCATATTTTGATAAATACTAGTAGTCAACTTTCAATTTAAAGCAGTAGATTTCTAGGGCTAATATCTGTTTCTTGATACCTTGACAAGTAGGATGAAGAACATAGAGCTCTACAGAGCAAAGTATATTAACTTTAGTAGACATTGCCTCATGTCTTGTGATGCTATACATCATAAGATGTGCTAGTGCTCTGCTTTTCTGTGGACCATGAAGGGAATGAAATACAAGAGCACAAATTACAAAGCAAATTTGGAGCCTTATGAGAGAGCTTGCCCGGAGTGCAGTATTGCAAGGCTGTGTCTGTAATGGAAATATGAAGTTAAATCAGATTGTCCAGACCATGAGCCATTGGGTGTGATATATTTTGTGTGATAAGATATTGGGAGAACACTTTTTTTTTTAAAAAAAAGGAAGTTGTGACCTTTCTGTCTTTTAGCTCCCATGTTCCACATCTGGTTTGATTTCATCTTTTCAGCAGCTATTGAATCTTCATTGTAGTACAGGTGAAAAAAAATTATCTTTTGGCCAACCAAGCAGCATCCAGATGCATTGGGCAAGCTTAGCCAATGTACTGTCAAATGATGGAGGGCAGAGTGTTTCCTGGGCATTAAAAATACTGTCAGAGATTTTAGAATGGGAACAAGCTGTGTCTTTTGTTGTTCATCATGAGAAATAAAAAGCCCCCTGAAAAAAAAATATGCCCAAGGTTGGGAGATATAGGCCAGTGAGTGAGCTAAAATTGTCATTTGTGTGCTATTAAGAGCTGTGGAGAGGAGTGCAATGCCAAATTGGATTACACAATTGAAAATCAGAACGTTTTGATCAAAGTGAACTTTGCAAGGGAAGCAAGAAGAAAAGGATAAAGTTACTTTAAAAACTTGCCAGTGGGTATAATTTTAAAACACTGAAATTCCTTATGCCTTGTTAAAATTACTGATTGAAATCTTTTTTTTTCTTACCAGGCACATGAAATTGTGAATTTTTTTTTTTTCTTTTGCTTGTTGCAGTTACTGGGCAAGTTGATTGGTAGCTATAGAAATGAATGTTCTTGATTCTTCATTCTTTGTGCAGCAGACTGCACAGTGAGTTTTTCCCTTAAAACAAAACAAAAGGAAAAATCATATGGAGAGCCCCACTGATGAAAAATACCAGCTTCTAGAGCTAGGTATTCCTTCATATGTCTTGAAAAAACTGTTCTTAAAAGTCAGTCCTTAGAGAGGAGTTAGTCTATCACTTGTTTAGCAGCTGGCCCAACCCTAATCCTTGACAAAGTGAGGAACAATTCTTGTTGAAATTAAGTGTGTAAGATCTTTGAGGTTTGTATTAGTTTATTTCGGTGCCTAAGGTGTGTTTTTTGTATTGACAAGATGATTTTACTGATGAAGTCTAAGCCTACTGATGCTGGCCTCTTGGTGTACTTGTGATTCTGATGATCTTTTTAAAGCATTCCTATAGTCAAACATGAGGTATGATGATGAGTATTGTACTTATGAGAAGCAGAAACAGATTGTCATTATAAGCCTGAACCCATAATTAAGGAGTATGTACATGGGAGTATTTCAGCTATCATCGAAACTGTAGTTTTAGTAATCTGAAGGATTAAGTACTTGCCTGGTGTTTGCTAAGTACAATAAACAGCAGGGGAGAGTTCTTAGGGCTTTGTTTTCCAAATAGCAGAATTGCTAAGAACTTGATATAGCATCTGGTAATACAATGCGATTGTTTTTAATGGTCCTTTAGTCTCTTGGAATGTACCTGTCAGATAAACATTGTGGGGGAACCTACTTGAAACTAACAAATAATGTCCTTTAGGTCTGTGAGTGTTTTGCATGTGAATGCAGGTAATTGAGAAATGAATGAGCTCTGCTCCACTGCACTGAAGTCATAGATTCTCAATCATACTGAACTGGGCTGGATGAAATAGAATAAAAAAAAATAAATTCTCTTCTGAAATAACTATATATAATAATTATAAGTATAATAACTATGTATAATATATATATATATATATAATAACTATATAATACATATATAATAACTATATGCCTATATATAATATATATAAATATGTAATATGTAATATATATTATGTATATAATAGATATATAATAACTATAATAACTATATATAATAACTATAACTTTTTTCTTTAACGTTCTCCTTCCATCTGCTCAGAGTTTCATATCGGACAAGTAAAATTCTGTGGATGTAGGCCTCTTCCAACCTGGTTGATTCTATTCTATTCTACTTGTGTGGTCGAAATCTTAGAGCAGGAAATGGGAAATACTTGAGCAGTGGAGTAATACTACAATTGAAATAATATTGGTAAAACCTTGCTTAAAATCTTGCTTTCGTGAAATATTAGATCAAACCTGTTTCTGAGGACGATTAGATCAAACCTGTTACTAAGGACTTTTGAGAAGAGGCTGCATCTTTTACTTTTCTCAGTGTCTTCTACATAAAACCTGGGACCTGGGAAAACTGGGAACGTTTTCCCTTGTGCTACGGTTTTTATATGTGAGCAGAAGCTTATGGGTCCCATTTTCTGTCTTAAGTCACTCAATGACACTATTCTGATATTGCAGCAACATGACTGATTCGAAGTGTATCAGAACAATGTGTAATTTTATACTTCAACATTTTATAACCCAAACATATTCTTTATCTTCTAGGAGGAAGAGCTAAGAAAAAGTGGAGAGGCAAAGTACTTTCACCTAAACGATGACCTGCATGTTTTGATTGAAGTATTTGCTCCACCGGCAGAAGCATATGCCAGGATGGGTCATGCATTGGAAGAAATCAAGAAATTCCTCATTCCTGTTAGTATTTTAACCATTTTGTGAGAATTCTGCTACTCTAGTGAGAAAATGTCTCTAAAACTAACTTCCCTATGATATTGGTCAAGTCACCATAATTTCCTTCACCTGTGAAAGAATCGATCCTGCTTACAAATATTTTTCTTGTGCTATAGGTGGTTATTGAGTGAATGCATAGCTATCCACATACACCTTGATCTCATGATATGATCTGTATTAAAAGAGTATCTTATTCTTGCTTAAATGGGCATGTGCAAAGTATTTTAAAAATGAAAAATAACCTTGTAAATAATGGGAAAAGAGCTTTCTTTGTTTAAAGTGTTCGTGGTAGAACTAAAGCATAAGCATAGGGTTCTGTTTCACTATGAGTAAAGAAGATTTGGTGTAGTACTCCCATAATTCTGTGTTAGTGTTCAGTGCTGATAATCAATACAATTTTATCTTCTGTCCTTTTTTTTCCAGAGCTAGTGATGCATGGATAATGTTTGTGTTCTGGTATATACTTCAGCTTGTAATGTGAGGATATATAAAATGAGCTGTGTTATCTACCATATAGAAAATGGTGTTGCAGGGTTTCCTGTGTATTTACAGAAGATTACTTCTTTTGCTTGTCATGTGGATCAGCCTGTATTGCTTTGTTACATACTATCCTACTTGTAATGGTCCAAGCCCTCTGAAGAAGGTAGGACATTTGAGGCGATGTTACTGTGTGAAGTTCCTAGCTCTTCAGTGAATCTTCTTCTATTTTTATTGGTTGCAGAATAAGTATAGAAAGCAAAGAATTGTCAGGGTGCATTGACTTCTGGGATTTTTTACTGCTGAAAATGTTAGCTTTAGTTTTCATTCATGTCAGAAATTGGAAACATGGAGGACCTAGCTAAGGAAACTTTAAGATGTGTGACACTAGCACATGTTTGGCAGCGGCATTGATGTAGCTGTATTCAGGCCCAATTGGGATGCCTGTTGTACAACCACTACAGGCTGTCAAGGTTAGAGTTGCCATCTGTATTACAGGATGAAGCACATGCTGCTGGTGACCTTACAGTGGAACTGTATTCATTTTTTGGAATTTGGCTTGTACTAAGTCTGTTCAGTCTGTGAAACTGTCCCCATGTGTCTGGAGTTGATTGTGCTCCTTGAGTGTTTCTTCTGGCAAGTTTTGGCCGGAATCAAGTTAATTTATATGTCTCAGTAGTACTCTGTGAATTGAATCAAATTATAAGCGTCGGTCATCAGGAGGTTTGTTTGGGAATACGTCCTGATGTGACATGACACAATAATGTAGATGCACCTTAAGACAGTTAAAAAGCTCGAAGTATTTCAAGCATCATCTTCTCATGTTATATAAAAAAGCAAGCATCACATTATAACATTGTCTGCAGGTTCCAAAAGGCTTTTATCTTGCCGTATATAAAAAGAGGTAAATAAACATACTACTGTTTGAACATACTAACTGATTAGGTAGGAGATAGAAGATTATTTGTGGGAATACTGAGTTGTCATAGTGCCAAAGATTACTGTATTATATGATTTATGATTTCTTTCTGTGAAGAAATAAGGGATTTCTTTTTTTGGTTGTTTTTTTTTGCTATTCTGGTAAGCAAACAGCAGTTTTCTTTTTGGATAAAAGTATGCTTTTTACATGCATTGAAAGTAAAGATACATCTAATCCCTGGCCCCTTTCAGAGATTGTGTTTTTCTTCATTGAGCTAATCTTATTGAAATGTAGCCATTGCTTGACTGCTAAGCCAGTAGAATTAGACTGGTAATGAGCAATTCCAGTTGTTGGTTGTACACTTCCATCTCAATATTTGACCATTGCATCTTTATGTAGCATCAGTTCAGCTCAGTACATTCTCCTCTGAACTATGGAATCAAGCCAACAGTGTCTTAATTTCCCTTTGGCTTTTCAAATGCAATCTTATCAGATTGGTTCTAAATGTCTTAATTTCTTCTGTGCCCTGTTCTCCATGTAGCAGCCACTCCAGTAAGCAGTAAAGATCAGCTTTGTCCTCTCTGGAAACTACCATTTGGTGAATTACTGCCAACTGTAGCTTGATTTTTTTTTTCATTATCCTTGTGTATTGTACTATAAGGTCTGTTTTGGCCTTTTAGCAAATGATTGATTTTATTTGAAGAAGTCTTGTTATCAATATATATGATTATGATCTTAATTTATGTTCTGTCTCAGCTTTTTTTTTGCCTTTCAACAAACTTGGACACTGAACTTTATAGAAATCTAGTATGCAGATCAAGCCTTAACATGCAGTCACAACAAAGTATCCTTGTAGTAGCTGCTTATAGAAAAAAATAGCTTCTCAGGTCTTTTTAGATCCATGAACAAACACCTTTGCATGGAATTACAGCCTCAGGTGGCTGCAGTGGTATACTTGAGGTCTTTGAGTTTATAGATATTTTAATCTCCTTTTGATGTGGAGTTGTTTCAGTGATTTGTTTGCTGCAAGAGTGCCTGAGAGTCTTTTGGTACCTGCCTAGTGCATAAATATAATAGTCATATTTCCAAAAAGAGATGCAGATCCTCTGTTTTGTAATTGAAATGTGAAAATAAGAGAGTATTTGGATGAACCTGCCTCCTTTTGAAATAGGAGGATTTGTAGAAGATAAAAGCCATTATATCAGAAGTAATATATAATTCTTAGAGGACCTATTAATATTTTGATACTGTGCATGTATAAACATGGAGTAAAGTGTTTCTTTTTCTAATGCACCTTTACAGATGCATTCTTTGACACATTTTAAGTGGAAGAAAAATGGCAGAAAAATATGTACAGTTCAAGAGCTCATTGCTGTATCTATTTTATTCTTGTGTAATGCTTAGTTTTGGAGACTGGCTCAAGGTCCCCGAAAGACTCTTGTGTATTTGAGAAGTACCATATTAATTCTATGTAAATAGCTTCATCTTTCTTTTCAATAGCCCTTGAGAGAAGATTTGTGCAGAATGAGAGACAAGCTATGTGTCTTCAAATTGTTTATCCTTGCATGTTCTAGAATTGAAATTCTTGGAGCTCTTATTATTAGATAATAGTGCATATTTGTATTGAATACATTCTTCCTTTTAAATCCTGATTTTAAGTGTAGATGACTAATCTATTCCATAGTTGTCAGGGACTGTTTTCTGTAGTGTACTCTGTATTGCTTTGCAACACCAGGCAATGCAGTTTCTCATGCTTTTAGCACACAATCATTCTCCTGCTGGAACTGGATCTCAGCTCAGAAATGGGACCTTGATTTATTTTTTTGTTTCCCTTAATGTACAGCATTTTAACATTGGTGTTTTAATTGATGAAGGTAATATGCAGTGGGAAAGAAACATGCCTGAGAAAAAACATCCAGTTAATATGTAGAATTTTATATATATTATAGAATTATATTCTACATATTGAGCTTTTTTAAAATGAGATATTCAAATTTTCAAGAGTAAGCTTTCAGGAGCTGTTTTTGCTGAGACCAGCTTGGAATGGTGGTTGAACAATTTTATTTTCTCTCACCTTTCCCTCTGTTTTAGGACTACAATGATGAAATCAGACAGGCACAGCTTCAAGAATTAACATATTTAAATGGTGGTTCAGAAAATGCAGAAGTTCCAGTAGTTCGTGGAAAACCATCTATTCGAGCAAGAGGAGTACCAGTTCCTGCTTTGTCTAGGTAAGTGTCTCATCTGCACTGGAATTGAACTTGAACATGTATATTTTAAGCTGCTCCTGCCAAACACCAAAAAATCCCCGGATATACAAGTGAAATGAGAAGGACACCCAAAATAAGAGCAACAGAAGGAAGCAAATCTTAATATGTTGAAAGTAGTCTAGCTTAGACCAAATTAACAATGGTGCTGATTTTTTTAATGAAACTTGAATGTTAAAAAATAGTGTACATCATAAAGATGGGCAATCTTGCTGTGGGCAGCACAGTAAGATTAGTTCTGTGCTGCTTGGCTTCTTTCAGTTGCCCAGTGGGTGCATGTAAAGTCTGTGCATTGGGCTGGTGGAGATCAGAGCTTTGAAAAACTGATAAATCCTGCTTTGATTGACATGATTTCAGATTAATTTCTTTAACTTATGGCATATACATGTTTCTTTTACTGCATTATAAAATGTGTATAGTCCTGATAAAATAATGTTATGGAAGTGTCTTGGAGGTAGAATTTGGATGTAGTCTCATCTGTGCTCTGCTTATTTCATAAAAAGTGGTTTTTGATTCAGAAATAGACAAGTCCACAGCTTCTCTTGCTTTATTTTTCTTTGACACAGGAGATGCTTTATTTTTTACTCTATCATCTGCTATCTTCCTTGCAGTACTAAGATGACAGTTTCAACTCCTTTGAGTCTCAAAGTGTGAAAACAAACTAAATAAAGCACATAACTGTTTCTGTTACAGTGTGGAGAGGTTGTGACTGCAGCAGCTAAGTGTAACAGTTTTCTACAGTCAACTGTTTTCCTTCAGCTGTGGCCATGACACTTATTAACACAAACTTGAAACTTACACTTCAGCTTTTAAAATTTCAAAACAATGTTCTCAAGTGTTTTAACTCAGATGAAGCATATTAGAAGAAAAAGCACTGAGCAATTACTCCATTTGCAGATCGGTTTAGAGTTACACGTATGCTGCGATAATGATTGCAAGTGCAATGCAGAATGAATTTTAATTTAGGGCATTTACACTTATCCCTACAAAAGTAAGTTTTTACCCTGTAAAAATAATTTTCTTTATTTTTTTTCTTCTTTCTTCTTAAGTAATATTGTGTAATATCTATTCAGCTTTTTTCATTTTCGTGTTGTTCATAGTAGTGGTAATTATATAAAGAGGTTCAATTCTTCAGCACTGAGTTGCTTGCCAATTGGAGATCTCTTGATTTTGGAGATGGCTTCCTTTGCAAATTTTGCTTCTGTTCTTAAATATCTATTTTTAACTTTCCCGTAGATGCCTGGAACAGCTCTGCTACAGATGTTCAGTACAGATGCACTCACTGTTCTATTTAATATTTTTTTTTAAATTTTCATGTCTTTAGCCTCATTTGATACAGAAGTTAATCACTAAAATTCCATACTTAATTTCCACTACTAGGATCTAGCACATGCGCGCATAATGAACTTTTCAAGTTCTGAAAGCACTGTTCCATTCTTTGGATTTTGGTGAATTTTATCAAGTTTACATTTCATTTATGACATACACACTGTTAGGTAGCTCTTAATCCTTTGTAGTTCACCCTATTGGCTTATAACTGTTGAAGTGTCTTCAGAGGAAATTTAAACTTGATTTGTAGGTGACAGCTCAAAATTGTATTTGTCCTCACGTTTTTAAGTTCCAAAGAAAACTGAAAGTCATGCAAACAGCCTTTGTCCTTAAGTCTTGTCTTAAATTCCAAGATTATTTCCCCTCAAATTGAAGCTCTGTTAGGATAAATGATTTTTTAATTGAAATTTAATGCCATTACTTCTGAGATACTAGAGCCATTGAGTTTTTAAGATCTTAAACACACTTGGAATGCTCCGCTCCTTTTGTAGCCCAGATTGATTTCAGTCACTAATACTTTTGTTGAAGGCAGGCTTTGTTAAAGGCTTTGTCCTGGTATTAAATAAAACAGTTCTAATATCAAGTATCCTGGAGATATCCAGGAGAGGGAGGTTGAAGCAAAGCTTAAGCAAATTCATAACATGAAGCCTAAAACCTCAAGTTCTAACCTCATTTTATAATCTGTAGAATTTTTAAGATATCATCCTTGATACGTGGAACATCCTGTTGAGGATGCAGTTATTGAGTGCATAAGTTCCCATTTTGAGCCTTTATTATTCCTGAATAGTTTAACTAAAAAGAACCTAAGTACTAATTTATGCCTTTTTTTACTCCTTATCAGACATGTTGAAACTGGAGATAATGCATCTTATCAAGTGCCTTCTTTTAAGAAGACTTGTTACGTGTATGTTTAGCTCCATACAAAAATTTTACTTTGTAGGAAACAATACATTTGTTCTTGCACACAAAATTCTAGCTTGTGCACAGGTATTGCTTTATATGGTAAGTAAATTCCTAACGGTTGTGGGGTGTTTGTGGGGTTTTTTGTTGTTGTTCTCTTTTTGTTTTGTTTTTATTATCACTTTCATTTCTGCTATTTCTGACTTGTTCCAAATTTTCTTGGCTGTTTTTTTTCTTTGGAGCCTAGTAATACTCAGGGGGTGATTGGATGGAATTTGCTGTAGAAGGGATATGTGTTTTGAGCTTAATGTTTAGAAATATGCTTATCCTTCTCATCATTAATATTGGGCATATACCTGCTTTGTTCTGCCCTCTTGCCTCCGTTTTTTCCTTTCTTCCTAATGCTGTTAAAGATGATCTTCAGGTGTATTCACAGCACTTCTGTGATCTCTGTCTATGCTGAGCATTTAACCACTTCAGGTAGTAACTGCCTCTTCTGTGCAAAAAGAGAAGGAACACAAGAATTATTTTCCTGGTGACAATCTAGTTTTTATTCCTTTTGGTTTTGTTTTTATCATAAACTGCCATGGCTAGTTTGCTTTGTTTTTTTTTGAGGTAACTGTATGACATGAAGTCTCATACCAGTTACTTTATTGTGCTAGCAAGTTTGGAGGATCCATGATGATTAATGTGATACTGTCATAGTGAGTAGCTAGATGTACCTCTTTCAGAATCATTTTATTTAATGTATTTGAACTTCCATATTGAATCAGTGCAATGTAAATGACAATATTGAAATGTGATTTCAAGACTTCTGATTAACTAAAGGCTGCAAATAAATGTGCTAGCTTACACGTTAATGTATATCTTTAAGGACATTTGGCAAGTAAAGTAGCATTTCCTCTCAAACTTCACATTCCTATTCTAACATAAAATAGAAAAAGAACTTCAGTAACACTCAATTCTTACTCTAAGATACGTTGTAAAAGTGAAATTCTAGAGGGTGTTAACAGTGAGTCTGAGAATATGGGTAAATCTTCCTTGTTACCTTGGTGTTGAGGAGAACCAATACATGTTGCTTTCAGATAGAAATCACTGTTAGAATCATAGAATCATTTGGGTTGTAAGGAATTTTTGAAGACCATCTACTCCAATCCCTCTGCCATAGGAAGTGACAACAGATAATGTTTCTCAGAGCCCCATCCAGCGTGATCTTGAACATATCCAGTGATGGAGCACTGCAGCCACAACTTCTCTGGACAGCCTGTTCCAGTATCTCCCTACCCTCGTTGCAAATACTTTTTTTTCCGTATGTCCAATCTAAACCTATGCTCTCAGTTTAAAAATGTTAGCCCTTGTCCTGTGACTACAAGCAGTAATAAAAAGTCTCTCTCCATCTTTGTTATAGGCAGTCTTCCCTTTAAGTATTGAAGGGCTGGTTGGGTTTGCTCCCCAGATCAAAGGTATTTGAAAGAACATTTTAGTTTCATGGAGGAGAAGAAAAAGTAGTTCCTCATAGAGCCAGTGCATAGGGAATACTCAAAGAAACAGCAAAATTCTGGTTTATGTTTGCATGAGATTGTGCTTATTTTTTCTGTTCCTTTTTATTCATATTTCAGTGTATGCATGGTTGAGATCTCAATGGTTGAATGACTACCACTACCTAGGGACTGATAAGACTACTGCAGTAGTTGTAGAATTTGCTGTCTTATGTCAAAAGAATATGAGGTGATGTGGATCAATGCTGCATTGTGTTCACAACTTCCAATTGTTCTCAGAACATGTGTCTGGAATAAACTGGTTTTCTTTCTTGAAGAATACATTTTTATGGAGAACATGTAGGTAGTGTGCTGCAAAAGATTGTGGTAGCACAAAAAACATTGACAAAGCCTGCTCTGAATCCAGGACAAAGACAGATTCTATGTTCAGTGCATTTTCTTTAGTATTGTGTTGTCTTCCATTTTTCACAAACCAAAACATGAACATATATAAAGTTTTCAAATAAAAAATGTGAAATAATTGCATAAATGTCTTAACTTCAAATGTCCAACTTCAGTGGTGATTAGAAAAAAAAAAAAAAGGCAGGAATACTAGAACTGTGTGAGTGCTGTCTGGAGGTGTTCAATATTTTGATACTAACCTTTTATTTTTAAATGCCTAATATAAAACTTGGAGAAAAAAACCAACAAAAAACCAGCTGTCTGAGGGATATTGAGTGTAGGTGGTGATGCTCAAAGGGAGAGAACATAGCAACATCTGGTAACAAAATTTATTAGAGCCACTTATTAGTTTCAATCTCTGCAGATGTATGGAATGATAAAAGTGTTTCCTCATTGAATAATAGAGCGTTATGGAACTTGTTGGTGAAAGTCCGTGGCCAGAGTAACAACAGGTTCCAATGTGGTTAAAATCCTCCTCCCTTTATTGCGCTGATACAGTGTCTTTTATGCCAAACTTAGAAGAGGTGTATACAGCAAGCTTAATTAAGATTGGTACATGTGGAAGGCACAGATAGGTAGAGGCTTAAAGCAAACATTTATGAGGCCAGCCTCCTGTGGTCAGCAGGTCCTGCCCCCTTGCAGCTGGACGTGGGGGTTGTTTCATCACCTTAGTTCCTGCCTCCAAGATGAGCTCCAAGGACACTCTTCGCAGCACGGGTTGCTCATGTTTATCAAATCATGTCCTCTGTCAGCAAAAAATGCTTCCACAGGAACTCATCTTAAATTCCACTAATACTTTTATTTTAAAACTATTTATGTTTACTTGCCCTATCTGAAGGGGAGATGTCAAATAGGAGCTTCGTCTCATATAAACTCATTTAATTTTTGCTCTTTCACTGAAAGTGAAGGAAGGCCTGTGAACTGACTCTTCTGGTTGTGAAAACATACTTAAGTTTACTCAGTGGTTCAGTGAAAGGTGAAACTTGAAATAAAAATAAGCACAATGGTAGAGAGAAGAAAGTGATAAATGAAAAGTTGAGAAAGTAGAGCTACTGCTGAGGGAAGGTAGAAGGAGAGTATCAAGCTAGATGCTCTGCTATGGTCAAAGGTGATAAACTGGAAACAAATCCTAGAAACGCTGTGGGAAATACACATAGAAATGTAAAAAGATAACTCTTGCTAAAAAAGTCAAAGAGGAAGTATAAGTATTTTTTATGGATGCATTGTATGCCGCTGTTTTAGTGGCAGTAAATTATAATATTGCCTGAGAATTACTTAAATATTCACCTTTGGAGTCTGCTGTAGTATGTGTTTCTAAATGGCATTAGATTTTCTTTAGAATGTTTTCCCACACACACTAAACTATTTGTTCAAACAGTAGGAGGCTAATCAATTACAAATAATCCAATGCTTAAGTAATATTTTAACTGTACACAGTAAAGTATACTTCTGAAGGTTTTATACCTTGACATTATCTTCTGTAATTACTGTATTTACAAATTGCACTAGCAGGGTCTTACACCTGAGTGAAAAGCATGTTCTCACATTTTCTAATGTATATATCATAGCTTTTTAGAAATTAAGTGCTTCACTTAGTATTTTTTTTTCTCACACTAAATTGCAGATAGAAATAATGAAATGTTATGGGAAGAGTTAGGTTCCAACAAAAAATGCTTTTAATGATACTACCTTTGAGAGATGCTGTGACGTGAATTAAATTAGGTTCTCCACACACCCCCACCCCCCATTCTGGTTCACTCTTCAGGGTAGTGAAACAAAATACATTAAATTGGTTACTGGGATTTGCTTTTACTCCATAGTGCCCAGACTGGCAAAGACCTTTTTTCCAGTGCACAACCTGCAAGTTAATTACACGGTGTTAGGAGCAAGATTAGCCTTAACTTAGTTGCCTAAATTACCTGTGTATTTCATGGGGAAGGGTTAATGTCCTCCACTGGATTCATCGCTGCCAGATTTATAAATTCAGGAAAATTAAACCCAGAGTAATAAAGATCAGATAGAAATATTTCAAACTTTCTTATGACCACGATAATCTAGTTTAGGGCAGTAAAATATTTCTTTGAGAGTAGGACTCAGTGGTTGTAAGTACATAGATGATGACTGCAGCATGACTGAAGGTGACAATAAGAGCCCCTGGCTAGAATTTACAGACTATGCTTAAATATTGTTTATTTACTCCAGTCTATTTAGTAGAAAATACAGTTAATAGATATTAAAGCATAGAGTTTCCCTCATCCAAAGAAACTGTGAGATTCTGAATAGCATACTCACATAAGATTCCAAAGAGTAGAGTTTTGGTTTTGTTTAATGAGGTAAAACTAGCTGTGGAAGGGTAAACTAAAGCATAAACAAATGAGAATTGTAAGAGACGTGTTGGGGATTAAACAGTGCTGGGACTATCAATTTGGCCCCTAACGAATGGACATGTCTGCTACATAGACATGAGAACAGAACTTGCAGGAATCATCAGCAGGGTAATGAGGGATGCCAAAGTCAACAAGAAGTGCTTCTATGAATATCTGAAAACCAATGAAAAGACAAGGGAAGATGTGGGCCTGCTGCTGAATGGAGCAGGAGCTTTGGAGACACAGTGCATTGAAAACACTAAGGTATTGGACACCATCTTCACTACTGACAGTGGCTTTCTGAAATCCAGGAATCCAAAGATGAGAGGGAAGGTACATCCTTGGTTAGAGAATAGGTAAGCAAACTGGATGCAAGGCTGTGAGAGCTGAGGGAGCTGGCAGCTATTGTGAAGCCACTATTTGAACATTTATGGAGATTGGGAGAGATGCTTGAGGGCTGGTAGAAAGTAAATGTCACTCTTACATTTAGAGTTGGCAAGAAAGACTTGTGGGACTGGTCAGCCTCACCTCAGTCCTTAGGAAGCCGATGGAGCAACTAATCCTGAAAACCACATTAGGCACATAAGCAAGGTCATCAAGAGTAGCAAACACGGATTCACAAAAGGGAAGTCGTGCAATCTGTGATGAAGTGACTGGTCTGCTAGGTAAGGGAGAACATTGGATATTGTCTGCTGTGACATCAGGAAGGCTGTTTCCCGATAAGATCCTCATAAAGAAACTGTAAATTGGGGTGCTTGCGTATATATTTAATCCTAAGTGTTCACTCATTATAGTTTACTACTTGGATTTTTTTTGGCTATTTCCCTTTCCTTATCCAGGTTGAGATTCAGCTACAGATTAAAGAGATAGATGTCTGAACTGCTGTTGTATTTTTTAGGAAGATGGTGCACTTTTACTTAGGACTTGTGTTCTATAATTTGTCTCAGTCAGTTGGCAACACCACTCAATGCATTCCCTGTAAGGAAGGACCATAAGAACCTTGTCTGATCTTTCTTGATTGTATACATTAAGTTTGTTGGTACACATACATATACATATCTTACTGTTCTGGACTGATGATTTGGCCTCAGACTCTGGCAGATTTTCCAGTTTCAGGATGTTTGAAAGACTTCTGTTGTTTTAGGCTTTTTATAAATTCTTTACATTTTCTGACCTGTTTTTTCTGAGTATTTTACGTTTGTTATATTAGCATTTGTCCTTCGTTAGAGATGGGTTCAGCTCTTCAAACGATTCCTCTTTTTAATACCTCTACCTACCCTGCTGTTCCAGCCTTACTGAGCTTGCTTCACTCAAGATTTTTGACAATTTTGTGGTTGCTCTGACTTCCCATGGTTTCCCTAAATGTCTTCCCATAGCGTGTATATACATTTTAACTCTTAAATCTTTTAAAAAATAATGTGGTAAACCTTGCCCAAATCAAGGAATACCAGAACTCATGTATTGTTTTTGGAAAGGTATGCAAAGGTTTCTATTCACAGTGGTTCCTCCTAAGAAAAACATGTGAATTGTCTCCTAACATGGAATTATGTTTTCCCACCCATCGCCACTCCAATTCCATTATCTGTTTTTGAAATGTAAAAAAGACCTTCTCATCACATGTATCTGGTGTTCTAATTATTCTTTGAAAATAAGTCTATGCTGACTACAAATTGTGCTCTATTTTTTTCTCCACTCCCTCAAACGTTTTTCCATGTTTTTCAGCATGTCCCATTTCCTGCTGCTTTCACTTGCACCTTGTATGAAGGATGCTATGAAGATTATGTCTAGTGACTCCTGAGACTTTTTACTGACTTTTTTTTTTCACTTGGTGTTGACTATTGTCTATGCCAATAGGTTCATTTCCCTTTCTTTGGCTTTACTTGGAAAGTGTCACATTTGCTATTTCTTTATATTACTTCAGCAGGCTGTGTCTGGGAACTTCACTGCTCACCCCTGCCCCCACTACAATGAAGTCAAATAAGC
The DNA here is from genome assembly GCA_013400475.1 of Tricholaema leucomelas. Classification (NCBI taxonomy): domain Eukaryota; kingdom Metazoa; phylum Chordata; class Aves; order Piciformes; family Lybiidae; genus Tricholaema lacrymosa; species Tricholaema leucomelas. The sequence continues at coordinate 255,640 of WAAF01011063.1, read as the reverse complement.
AGCTGGTACCCTGTCCTGAGGAGGCATTCTACAGATTAGCCAAAACCAAGTAATAAGCACAGTTTTAAATCACTTACTCTCTAGGCTTGTTTAAATTACTTTGACTGTGTTTTAATCAGTGCTGAAAACTGATAAAATCTATCCTGATTGTATCAAGTGTTTACATTTGTATTTTTGTTTAGTAATGCAATTTTTCAGATAGTAATTGTTAGAACAATCATTTTTTTAATAAGTTTACCAATGAAAAACTATGACTTACTGGAAATGGGATATTAAATCTTAAAGCTAAATCTGGGTCTTTACAATAAGTTGCAAAATTCTACTGAAATCAGGACAGTGTTTTCACTCAGTTATTACTCTCCAGATCAATTAGATGATGACTTGATAGAAAGGTAGTGTAGAGCTTGTGCTTGTTTCTCTTCCCTGTATCTGTTACAAGTGCACAATAAGGCTGGGACTTCCTTGGGGCAAGTCTGTATGCCTACAGAGCAGTCATTTAAACTCAGTTGTAGTGCATGGGGTGAAATGATCTTTAAAAAAGAGATGTCCATTAACAGTGTTTTAATTATCATCTTTAAAAGAGACTAAATGATACGAATTTCTTACACACTGTACCTCTAAGTCTCTCCCTTTACTATAGGGAGGCATGGGGGATGCCACTTCTAAATGGATTAAATATTTTTGAAACAGTTTCAGTTTAGGTCTCAGATTTTTCATCCATATGTTAAGTGTCTAAAGTAATGAAATACAAGTAAATATTTATCATTCTTTAGATTTTAAAACCAAAGATATTACTATTTCTTGTTCTTCAATATGTGTATCACATCAAGTTTTATATCCTGTAATCACCCTGCATATTCATTATATGTCTGAATGTTTCCTGCAACAGCTGGAAATCTCTTTAGAAGCAGAAGAAAATGTACATTTTCTGACCCACTCTTACATGCAGAGTGATCTTTGAATTACATTTAGAAGCTTACACAGGACCAGAAGGTAGTTGCAACTGACTCCTCTGTGCAGGATTTAAGTATTATATAGCCTAACAGCTTCAAATTACTGTGTTATTATATGATTATAATTTCACATACTACAAGTTAAGTTCTAATGAAGTTCACTGATTCCAGCAGATTTGAGTTTCTCTGTGTATGCAAGAATGGCTCAAGGTAGTGAGAAGTTCATCACTGAATTATGTCTAATTTGTATTGCTCAGCATTATTTTTTGCATACTCTGTGTAATTGAAGTGTACAGAAAATGACATTCTATAAACTTCTTTACACTTTTTGACTGTAGCAAAGTGAAATTGACATGCTGTGGGGGAGGGAATTGTTGAAAGATGGTCCATGGGTGTGATATTTAATGGTAAGTGATTCATATATCCACAGGGGCCGTGGAGGGGTGCCTCCACCACCTGCAGGAGTACCAAGAGGGGCACCAGCACCCAGAGGAGTGCCTCCCAGTAGAGGACCAGTCAGCCGCAGTCGTGGACTTCTAGCACCCAGAGCACGAGGAGTACCTCCACCTGCGGGTTACCGACCTCTTCCACCACCTCCGGCACAGGAGACTTATGGCGAATATGTAAGTCAGGCTGTTGACATACCATGTGTAAAGTGTTTCATTTTGGAGGAACGATTCTAACTATCACTTCAGAACTCAGTAGAATCTCTTAATTAGGTACTAATTAAAGTCTTGAACCCAGATCTATGGCAAATGTGGTCATCTCTTGTCAAATTTTGAGGCTTCATAGAATCATAGTATAGTTTGGATTGGGAAGGACCTTAAAGGTCATCTAGGTCCAACCTTTCTGTCACAACAGGGACGTCTTACGCTAGAATGAGTTGCACAAAGTCCCATCCAACCTGACCTTGAACACTTCACATGATGGGGCATCCCCAACTTCTCTGGGCAACCTGTTTGAGTGTCTCACCACCCTCATAGTAAAGGATTTCTTCCAAATGTCCAAGCTGAATCTACCCTCTTTTGGTTTGATACTGATACTCCTTCTCAGCATCCTCTCTGATAGAATCCCTCTCCCTCTTTCCTCTAAGCCCACTGTAGATACTAGAAAGCTGCTTTAAGGTCACTCCTGAGTCTTTGCTTCTCCACGCTAAGCAAGCCAACTTTCTTAGCCTGTTCTCTCAGAGGAGATGCTCCATCCCCTTAAACTGCTTCATATTAAAACCTCAGGTTATATGTACTGCCATAAAAAAACATTTACAGTGCATTTGGCAAAATAACTATGTATTACTTGAGTGCATGACATTAGGTTTCTGCTTTAAAAAATCTGAAAAATCACATTGTCAGTAGTCTTTTAGTTCCCAGCTAAAACTGAGAGTAGTATTCTGCTGTTCTTCCTTAACCTTTTTTGGTTATGTAGCTGTTCAGTGATTAGAAAATTAAAATATTTTAACACAAGCTTCACAATTGATCCTAAATCTTTAAGAATGAACAGTGTAGCTCAATAAGCCATACATATTTACCTTGATTTTATTGTATTAAAAATTAAAAACTGTATCAAAATATTTTATTTTGTCCATGACTGAAAATTATAGGCAGTTATGGCCATTTGGCATAAAAACTTAATTTAAATTGAACATATAGAGCAGTGAGATAAAGAAAAAAGGTAATTAAATCAAAACTATGATCATAAAAATGGATTTAGTCATATGGAAAAACAGCATTTTCAAGGACAATGCTTTTAATGTTTTCTGTCTTAAAGGTTTTAATGTGCCCCCTTTACAGCAAGGTCTGTCTGGATTATCTCCATTATTCAGACTAGTGGAAAAGGAGTTTCTGAGTTCCAGAAATGTTGCTATGTAGACATTTCTTATTATTCTCTCATCTTTTTTCCACCCATCTTCTTCTTCTCTCACTGCTCACTCAAAAACCCTGTAAATCAAATCTCAACCTTACCCTTTCAATCAGAAAACTAATTTTCTATATGACACAGCTTTATTCAGAAAGAAGTTTAATGTCATAAGTACAAACATTAGTACATGTACGTGAACAATTGAGAAGAAATTTAATTTAATGAGAACTAGCACTTGAACAATTATCTAAATCTCTCCTGGCTATATCTGACTTGTCTAGTCAAGGTGGTACAGCAAATAAGTGCTTATTTCACAAGACTGTCAAAGGAATTAGTCCTCACTGAACGCCCTATGTCCCATTTTACCGTGGTAATGTAGTAGAAAATAAGCATCTCTGAGTAACTGTGTATTTACATATCTAGTGTTTATAGCATGTATGGAAGTGGCATGGAAGTAACAGCTCTTTGAATCAGTACTGTGGTGTATGCTTTACTTATGAGAGACAATACAAAAGTAGCACTACGAAGTAAAATGGTACTCTGCTAAGTAACTTCTGAAAAGATCTGTAGGACTGGATCACTTCTCTGCCAAACAAAATATCTTAACTGGAATAGGTATATTTAAAGCTGTAGTCAGCAAAATTATGCTAGCTTGTCTATTTTTTAAATTACCATGTTTTCTGTGTCTTCATTTTGTTAAAATGAAGGCTCATTAAAAGTGTGTGCTGTATGTGCAAAGTTTTTTACCTGGTCATTTGTAGTACATTATCAAAGTGCCCTAACTATCATTTGCAGGCTAAGGTAACATGGTAGGAAGCTGTAGTGATATTGTAGTCCTTTCCTTACTAATTGCTCTTTGGCCATATCTGGTATTAAGCACCGGTTTGCCAACCTGAATATGTGAGTGGAGTAAGGTGTCATGGTTTGCTGAGAAGTCTGTTGACTAGAAACATCAGTGAAATGGCTGGTATCATAACAAGTTACTTTAAGCATCGAGTACTTTCAGCGGCTTGAAGACTGAGGATTCTATTGAGGTTACAGAGAAGATTTTAGAGATGTATTTGGGTTGTGTGACAAGGTTTTGATGTGAGAGGGGAGCTACAGAGGTGGCTTCTGTGAGTAAATATCAGAAAGCCTCCCCTGTGTCAAATAGAACCAGTGCTAGCCAGCTTCAGGGCGCACCCAGCACTGGACAAAGCAGAGTCAATTTGCAACAGCGGCAGTACCTCTGGGATAACCTTTAAGAAGGGAGAGGAGGAGAAAGCCCTGCATGGCAGCAATTGCAACAAGTGAGGAGTGAGAATGTGAGAAACAACACTGCAGACACCGAGGTCAGCAAAAATGTGGAGAGTAGATGCTGAAGCTTTAGATTTCCTGGCAGCCCATGGTGACGACTGTGATTGAAACGTGTTTTTCCTCTGTAGCTCATGGAAATTAACAGTGGAATAGATACCTACCTGCATCCCCACACTGAAGTAGTTCTATGTATATGAGGGAAACAGTGGCCACGTGGGAAGCCTGTGCTGGAGCAGACTTCTGGCAGGACCCATGACCTTGAGGAGAGAAGAGCCCATGCTGGAGCGAGTTTACCGATAGGACTTAAGACCCCATGGGGGATCTACACTGGAGCAGTCTGTTCCTGAAGAGGAGACCCTGTGTTGGAGCATGGGAAGAATGTGAGGAGTCCTCCCTGAGGACAAAGGAGTGGCAGAGATGTTATAAACCCCTATTCCCCATCCCCCTGTGCTGTTGGTGAGAAGGAGGTAGAGAATTTTGAAGTAAAAGTGAGCCCAGTAAGAAGGGGAGGGTTGGTTGGTAGCTGTTAAGGGATTGTGTTTTTTCCCTCACTCTGCTCTGATTTGGTTATAAATGATTTTAATTTGTCCATGTTAAGTCTGGTTTGCTTGTGTCAGTAGTTGATGAAAGATCTCTCTTTATACTTATCCTGACCCATAAGCTTTTAATTATTTCTTTCCCCTGTCCCACTGAGGAAGGGGAGTGATGAGTGTCTTTGGTAGGCTCCTGGCATCCAGCCAAGGGTAGCCTACCACAAGATGACTTTCTGCTGAGGATTGGAAAATCTGCAAGGATTCATGAAGCATTTCATTCCCTTCTGGCTTGAAAGCCTATGCTCAAAACTATGCAAGTTCAGAAAGAAACAGACTATATTGTGCATGTAAATCTTCAACCACTTGCTTGTATAACTGTATATATCTTGAAGAACTGTATATATCTTGAAGATGATGCAGGACTTGCAGTACATGAAGTCCTTGCCCACTTTCTGTGTGGAGTACTGTGTGGAGATCTGGACAAGCTAGAGAGTAGGACAAAGATGAATCACGTGAAGTTCAGCAAGTGCAATTGCAGAGTCCTGCACCTGGGGATGAAGTAACCCCATGGATCAATTCAGTGTAGGGATTGAGCTGCTGAAAAGCAGCTCTGCAGAGAAGAAGCTGAGTGTGCTGGTAGACAAGCTCACCATGAGCCAACAGCATCCCCTTCTGGCCGCTAAGCCAAGTAGAACTCTGGGGTGTGTTAAGAACATTGAAGCCAATAGGTCACAGATTCTCTTCTCTCTTCTCTGCCCTGGTGAGGCCACACCTGGACTATTGTGTCCAATTCCAGGCTCCCCAGTTCAAGGACAGGGAGTTACTGCAAAGTCCAATGCAGGGCCATGAGGGTGATTATGGGATTGGAGCATGTGTCTTACAAGGAGAGGGTGAGAGACCTGAGAGTCTTTGGCCTGATTAAGTTTTTGGAGCCACTAAATGGCAGCTTATTTTCATAAACGTTCTGTTTAGTACTTGTAGCATCACCTTGGATAATAGGAAAAACTCAGACCTTTGCAACCAGGCAGTTTTATAATCACTGTTCTAACCTCACTTCTGTTTGGTGTGATAAGTGTTCTCTGAAAGCTTAAACATGCCTCTCATTTTTATGTCCTCAATTAGGTCAAGAGAAAGCACACTGTGATGTATGAAGCATGTCCAGGATTATTTTTATAATACTTAGTTAAGGGAAATCATGTTAGGTGGTTGCCAGATGTGTTGAAGCACTTACAGATAGTTTCAGGGTCATAGTACTTTTATATGAGAATTTCTTTCTGTACTCAGTGAACTAAGTTGTATAATAGTAAAAATATTTTCATGGGTTTTTAAGTTGGCAGTTTATTCTGTTAGAACTAGAAATTGCATTTAGCTACTAGATTTCCTGTAATTTTCAATAACCAGGAAATTAGTAACAGTATGCTGGCAATTCACTGCTCTTCAACGGTGTCAATTCCCTGAAGAATGTTCAATCAAAACTAAGTTAGAAAAGAACTATTTAGTATCAATTACTTTCTAGTAACAATTGCTGCTTTCTACCTCTTCCTGTTGTCCTCTCATCAGTTTCAAACCCTTGAAGCTTTCATCAAAAGTAGAAAAGTACTTTTGGCTGAAATGCTTTTAAGGTTAGTTTATTTGCTGCTATTTTCACTTCACAAAGATAAATATTTTGCAAAGAATCTGTAAATATATCCTTACAGGAATAAATTCATGATGAAAATATGTCATTTTTGCTGACTGTGTTAAAGGCAAAGTGATTTATCTGACTTCATTATCAAATTTTTAGGCATTGAGAACTGGACTTTAAGTGTGGATTCAAACCCATTGCTGTGACAGTGTGGCATATCTGTAGGGAAAATTAAAACTCATTTATCTAGCAAGTTATGGCCAAGACTTCAACACCACTTCAGAAAAAAATCAGATCTAAATGTTCCTCTCTAGTCTGTGTGTGTGAAAGTTGTTGCAGAGCTTTTAGCCCTCTTTCTGTTTGTTGATGTTTTCTTCTGTTCAGACAAAGGTTGCCTCAGTAGCAGATTTTTCTAATGCAGTGACCACATGTGTAATTTCTATCAGTGAATGCTTCAATTAGAATGTCTCAATGAGATTGCTTTCTCTAATGAATAACTGAATTAAGATAGAATTTCTACCAGTGAGACCTAAGGAGCCTTTCTGTTAAGTAAATCTTAACTTGAAAAGGAATGTTATTAAATACTTCCAATTCCATGTCAATTGTTTGTTTGTTTGTTTGTTTTTAACTTGGATAGAGATACAGGCAACTTAGAAACATGCACAGAACACTTGGGTGGAATAAAGACATTGATAAGAACCTCTCAAATGTACTTTTTAAAATAGAGGTTTAGTTAGTCCCTGATTCTGAAAGATCCGAAAGGTTAAGGGTAGCCAAGTTTTTAAGCTTTATAGTTCTTGAAGCATACATTTCTGGATAGTTCAATAAATAGACTGTTTTGATTGATGAATGAAACAGTACTTCATACTGAATTCAGACTTAAGCTTGTAATTCTCATATTAGATGCATACTGTAGGACTGGATACATTGCAAAGTACATATCTATCATAGTTATTACAATAATATACTACTGTGCTCCTGGTGAGAAGTGGGAAAGATCAAAAGACATCACTGTAATGTGTTGTTTAATGAACAATGAGCGTATACTGTGGCACTGCCTCTCAAGTTCAGTATTTCTCCAGTGGTGGAATGCCCTTGGTTCAAATTACTACTCACAGGTATTCTTATTCCTTTAGTTCTCTCTGGAGATGGCATGCTGACGACCAGGGTACTGCCCGTCCTAGTATATGCAGGGTCAGGAGTAGCGGTTTCTGTCCTTTGGATTTTGTAGGAAATATTTACAAGTGTCTGGGGAGAATTAAGGGAGGCTTGTTTACAAATTCCATTTCATGATCCAGTGGTTATAGAATGTGCATGTATATACCCATTAAGGAAAAAGAAAGAATGGAAAGTCTCAGTATTTACAGGTGAGACTCCAATCAGCTGAATAACCTATAGCTTATTATTTGGCGTACCCTCCTTGAAAGCTAGTACAAATTCTGGTTTTATCTCCAGCATTGCATTTCAATTCCCTATCTCCTCATTGAGATCACATTCAGTTTAGATTTTGAAAAACAAAATTGGAGTGATGTGGAAGCAATTTCCTGGAGCTATTAATACAATGCTGATTTTGCATTGTGAACTGTTTTTTAAGTAGACTTTTTTCCTCATTGATATTCATTTGTTCACTCGGTGTTCATCGTTGAGGAAGGAAAGATCAGTAGGAAAAAAAAGAGTAAAAACAGTACTATATAAACTTTTTTTCCTGCATTTTACAAATAAATGCTTTTGGAGTTAAGGTAGCAGAATATTAGGCAAACTAATGGTTCTAGTGAGTGAGACTTTGAAAATAATTTAAACTCTTAATGAATAAAGGTCAAGTATGATTTTACTTTAATCTTGTGAGTGTTGATAGTTTCCTAATAACCTGCAACATTCACTTCAAATGTTCTTACTTGCTTAATTGTTTTGACTGTGAAGCTTTTTTTGCTTGGATTCTTGGAAAAGGGCTTAAGGTACCTTCATTCTCCAAGATATAGAGAAATCTTTCGGTTCTCTGTTCCCTCCTGTGTTGTGCCTCCAGTTTAGGTATTAAGCATTTGATTTTGTATTTAATTAATTCTGGCTTTTCAGGAGTGTTAAAAAGATTCTTGGAGTCAAGGTGAAGTTAATAACATCAGTCCATTATTTTTTATGTTTTTAAAAATAATTATAATGTGAATTTTACTTTTTTTTCTTTATTGTCCTATTTAGCACAGAAAAAAAAAAGTCCCTCAGCTGTTTTATTTTGAATCTTTTCTATTTAGCTTCTCTGTGGTTTTCAGGATGATGTGGAACAGAGAATGGGAAATGTTTTTTTCCGAAACTCCAGTCACTTTGGCTGTGGAAACAGTGGAATATTTGGGAGGAAATTCTGAAAAGATGCTCCACTATGTATCTTGAAGCTGAGAAGTTAACCTATCATGTGCTTACAAAATTTTTTCATCCATTGAAAAGTTGTCCATTTTCTGATTTTGTATCGTTGACTGAGGGTGAATTGTTCTCCTGACTCCGATACTACTCCCTGCAGTTGTTTATAGAAGGACAGGACTGTTTTTTCTGTTAGCAAGTTGTTAATGTCTATATTCATTAGCAACTTTTTTTTTAAGATGCATATAAGAGGATCTACTAGTACGTCTCTCATTCCAGAGATTCCTTATTTGTTCTGGATGAATATGCACTAAGCCTTTTCTAGCTGAAAACAGACTCAAATCTACAAAGTAAGAGCTTACAGGCTGTGCATGTTTGCAGCTAATGTCTTTAATGTTACCTTTTAGGCTTTAGATAGTAGTAGGTTGCTATACTTGTTTTGATTGCCCCATATTCCCTGTTGATTAAATGAGAGGGGAGTGTCATTTCCACATACCAAAATGGCTATTCTTTCCCTTTACAATTCTAATTTGTGAAAACCAAAGTCTTCATTGCATTGGGCTAATATTGCCTCATGTTCTTTCTCCTTCAACTTAACATCTGCACAAACAGGATTTTTGAATGTGATAGGTTTTGTCTAAAAGGAAGACATTCCTCCAGTATTCTGTGATAAAGTACTGGTGTAAGTATTAATTTCAGAGAATGATGAGGAAAAGAAAGAGTAAGCTCTGAGTTGTAGTGATAACAGCCTTGACTTTTTTTTTTTCCCTTGGATGGATATTTTTAGTTGAAGAGAGATGGAAAATTGATTTCTTATTGATTTCATTATTTTTTTCCCAGCATTGCCTTTTTGTTAAAACGGACTTTTTACCCTCTTCTTTCTTACTGTTTCTCTTGTCTTGTTCTTTTTGAAACACTGTTAATTTCCCCTAAAGAGGGCCCAAACACTAGTCTGTCATTGTCACTGCCAGCAGATTATAATTTAAAGCTACCATTTTCTATTGCTGATGAATAAGAGTATGTGCAGAGTGCTTAATTATTGGAAAGAAACCCTGATGAGCAAGGCTTGGCATGATTTATAATGTCTTCTGTGGGCACAGGTTTTCGAAAAGAATCCTTTCATTACTTTCATCATCTTTTGACCCACGCTAATAACTTACCACTTAATATAGTTGAAGAGTACATATTTACACATTGCTTTTGCTTCTGTTCATGAAAAATTTCTGCACTCTGTCTGAACAATTACTGTTACCAGTGCTGCCCTTTGGATATTCATCAACTATGGGCTACTGTCATAGAGGTACCTGCGTGCAGATTCTCCCCTTAAGAGGAAATGTGAGGTGATTCTGGCTGATGGGCTGGTTTAAAGGTTTACAGAATAACTTTGTATTCTTTCCAGAATATCTGTCTTGTAATTCTAGCTGTTCTGTTGCTTTGTTCCTTTCATTCTTACGAATCTTTGCCCAGAGTCAGACAATTGGCCTCCATACCCTCATGACTGGTATTTCAAATGTTGCAGGGAAATACCTGTAAGGTTAAGAGGACTTCACCATTTTCATCTTTTTTTTTTTTTTCCTACATATTTGTTTTGAGCACAAAGTGTACAGCACTAGGTTATCCTGAAAAGCAGAATAATGGGAACAGAATACTTCTTTTCATAAGATGAAATTGTTATCTTGTTTGGGCTTAGTTGTGTGTTTGGGATTTTTTTGCATGTGGGTTTTTTTTTTTTGTGTGTGTGTGTGGTTCTTTTTTGTTTGGGTTTGGTTTTTTTGGGGGGGTTATTTTGGTTTTGATTATTGTGGGAGAGCAAATAGAGTTTCACTAGTAAACTTCCTGATTACTGAGTATCTCTACAAAGAGCTATTTGTAGACTTAGGTAATTGAAGTAGAATGGGAAGTCCATGGTATTGTGTTTGATGGGTAGTCGGAATGCAAATGCTACCATCCACATGAACAATACTGATTTTAAATGCAAAAATGAATGCTTATATAACTACCTGAAACACACCAAAATCAGCAGGAAAAATTCAATTGAAGTCCTCTGATGAAGATACAATTCTTGTTGTATAATACAGAAAGAAATCTGTATACCAAAGCCTATCTGTGAAGCTATGATGCACTTTGGTACAGAATATCTTCACGTATTTAAGTTTTATCCTGTTCATTTTCATTATAAATGTGTGAAAGTGATAAGTTAGAATGATATTTTATAGTACTGAAACATGCCAGATGGCCAAGGATATTTCACCTAGATACTGTAGAAAGTGAAAAGATTTATTGGAGCCACGAGAGATCTGTGTTTCAGAAAGAAAGTACTCAAGCAGTGTGGATTTAATCTAAAATATAAAACATTCTCTTTGGCCAACCTTATTTGTAACCTGAAAGAGAAAGCTTTCAAATACTGTATGACAAAGAGAAAAAACTGTGTCAGACCTAATTCAAGGAAAGCTCTGAAATATACTTCAGCTGCCTCTGCTTAATTGCTTCTTCAAGGGGATAGTACGCAGTAAACAAATGTTTTGAAATTTGAATCTCTTATCTCTTAATAGAACAAGCTATTGAAAGCAGCTCCCTAAACCTAATTTATTTTTACAGCATGTTGCACATGAAGTTTGTCCTGGTTTTAATGTACATTTTTGGTTGTATAAAAATAAATGCAGCAATGAAAAGGAAGAATCGATCTATTTAGGCAGATTATAGTAATAGTGACAGAAGTGGTAGATCTCTTTAATGCTGAGTGACAAGAGTCTCACTTACAAACTACTTTTACATTCAAAGCTTATAAGAGGCCACCTTTCCATATAGTAAGTCAAGGCTTAATGTTTGCAGTAGTCTATTTATTAATACACAAAATGGTGAACAGTAATGAGTTCTGGGCAAAATTTCTCAGAGAAATGTTACTAGCAGAAACACAGTTCTGCTACAATGAGGACCTCCCCCAAATTGTACTTTTGTTCTGCTGGGCACCTTGACAAGGGTCTGTCTTCCTGTTTCAAAATTACTTTGTACTTTGTCTTCAGTCTTTGTCAATAGACTAGTCTGATTTTTCCCTCTTTCACAGTAATTTTTTTAGTTAGGTATTTGTGACTAATAGAACTTACTGCTTTGCCTAGTGGCAGAGCTTTCACAGGATGTTAAAAGGTTGAGTTCAGTCCTTCACTGTCATTTGTTGTCACTCCTGCATGTGCACAGTTCAAAGTTTGGAAACCCCTCTTAGGGATGACTGATTCACAGTGTGGAGAATCTGAGAGGATACTAAATGTCACATAAATGTTCTGGAACAGAGCAAATAAGTTGGCTCAGGCAGCTTCTGCTGTTAATCAATGTCTGTATTGTTAACAGATGTCTGTGTATTGCATTAATAAGTAATAAAGTGCTTGTCCAGAATAACTGCCAGGAGGCAATGGTTTTGTGGGATTAGTTTGTGCCTTATCAAGAGAGATCCATATCTGATGGGCAAAGAAAATGCTATGACTGATATTTAGTTTCAGGAGAGTGAATTACTGAAAGAGGAAATAACACACTTCCTTTTCAAGTGAGTCTATTTATCCATGGATCTTTTTACGACAGACAATTGGAAGAATCCTCATTTCTTCTTCCAGACCTATGGATAGGCTGTTAATCATTCATGCTGGAAAATGCTAGGAAACAATCATACTCACTGATCTTTCAGGAGGGCAAGTTGCCTAATTTTCCATATAAGCAATTTCAAATTACTTGAAAAAATGCTAAACTCTGTCATAAATTCAGGTTTCTCTCAGTTCTTTTGAGGATGTTATTGGCTTCTGCAATAGAACACTGTCCTTAGTGGCTACAATGCTGTCAGATTCAACTCACTAGAGATGTTTTCTGCTAGAAGTGGACAATCGTTGTTTGTCAGCCCTGCCTAACCGATGCTGCTGGTTGTTCTTCTTTTCTGACAGAAGGATTCTTAAAAGGAAAACAGTTAATATTACCTTTCTTTTGTATCATTTCAGGAATATGATGATGGATATGGAACTGCTTATGATGAGCAAAGCTATGATTCCTATGATAACAGCTATAGCACTCAAGCACAAAGGTAAGTCTCCAAGTCTGCTGTAATTGCATTTGAAATATTGTGAAGTATAAAGTTAGTTGTAAAGTAATTTTACTTAAAGATTTCTTCAGTGTCATCTTAAACAGCAAAATATTTTAAGGGGCTTGTTAGAAATAACTGCCAGTGTTATTTGTCTCTAGTATCACATAAGTATAAAAATCAAGTTACTGAGTGGGTGAAAAGAATCAGAAAAGAGAACTTGAAATAGAGTTTTAGTAGTGTCAAATCATAAGTCAGAAAGTCTTCAAATGTTCAGGAAATTCAGGCAAATTTAATTCAGATTCATTCTGCAGAGGATGGGGAGCAGGGAGCAAAGAAGAGTGAAAAAAAATCTTTTATCCTAAAATGCATTAAATCATCTGGAACAGAATTGCATTTTGTTACTACTAAAACAGGGTTATATGCCGCTGTTTTATTTGGCTGTGAAAAAGTACATCCTTTAGTTTTATTCCTTTGTGAAATTGTCTTGGTGACAAATTTAAATCTCTTACCACTGAGGTTCCTTCCCCCACATCATCCCCAACAGTATTTTTTAGGACTTATGATTTATTTTCTTAATTTTTTCCTTTCTTCAAATGAATGAATTTGAAGAATTCCATGAATACCAAGGAATACTAATGTGTCCCAATTATGGGCAAAATGCTGTGAAGTACAAACTACTTTTATTGGATGGTAATTTGAACTTAATGGCAAATATCACATGACATTATTTAGCAGCTTGGCTGATTGTTCCCATTATTAGGTGCTTCTAAATGTGCATGTCTAGAAAGGGAACTTCTGTGCACCTTGTACTGAGCTGTAATTTATTCTCACTCTTTTACTCTAGACCAAACATTCATAGTTTGATCAGTAGTATATTTTGAGAGAATTTCTTAAACTTTTTATGGTAATAAACTTCAAACAGTTAACACTGGAGCAGACTGCCCAGAGAGGGGATGAAGACTCCATCTCTGGAGTCATTCAAAAACCTACCTGGATGCTGTCCTGTGCAACCTGCTCTAGGCAAACCTGCTCTGACAGGGTGGTTGGACCCCCTCCTGTCCTGTTGAATCCCTTTCAGTGCCTATCATTCTGCATTTCTGTGAAACAGCATTGAGAAAATAGTAAAGTAAAGTGCTATAGTTATTCATTACTGCTTTGGCTACTTGGGATGATTAGGGCTTCAAACCTTGCCCACTGGTAAGACAACAGTAGGAAAGGGAGATATTGGAAGATATGGTGATGTTGCTAAATAGATACTGCTTAAACTGGTTTTACTTTCTACTAAAGAAGTCAGACTTTTTTTTTTTTTTGCAATGTTGCCTTATCTGAAATAGTACAGAACTGCTCACAGCAAAGCTGAGAAAAAGGCTGTTTACACTAGAACATCTCCTTTGCTGTAGTGTTGACACATGCATCTTATCTTTGTTAGATAAATTATTGTTTTCTTGTGCCAAACAAGTTAGCTTAGTGGAAAGTTGAAGTGCTGTCATGATTGAGAACTAACAGAATGGAAATGGGTGAGGAATGTCTTGAGAGAAGTCTCGAGGAGAAGGTTGTCGGTTGATGGAAAAACTCAACATGAGCCAGCAGTGTACACTTGCAGTCCAGAAGGCCACCCATATCCAGGACAGCATCAAGAGAATTGTGACCAGCAGGACAAGGGAGATGATTCCCCCACTCTACTTCACTCTCATGATGCCCCACCTAGAGTACTGCATCCAATTCTGGTGCCACCGGCATAAGGAGGACTCAAACTGCTGAAGTAGGTCCAGAGAAGGGTCACAAAGATGATCAGAGGGCTGGAGCACCTCACCTGTGGGGACAGGCTATGAGAGTTGGGGCTTTTCAGCCTGGAGAAGGCTCTGTGAAGACCTTGTAGCAGCATTCCAGTACCCAAAAGGGGCCTACAAGAAAGCTGGGGAGGGACTTTTTACAAGGGCTTGTAGTTATAGGATGAAAGGGAATGCACTGAAGTTTGAGGAGGGTAGATTTAGACTGGGTGTTAGAAGGAAATTCTTTACAGTGAGGGTGGTGAGACTGTAACAAGTTTCCCATAAGGTCATGGAATCCCCTTCCCTGGAGATGTTCAAGGCCAGGTTTTATGAGGCCTTAAACAATCTGGTTTAGTGGAGGATGTCTGCCCTTGCAGGGGGGGTGGAACTAGATGATCTTTAAGGTCCTTCCAACCCAAATCGTTCTATGAAATACCTTTGATACTTGGTTACTAAAGAGTGTTGTAAACCACCTCTTTGTTGGTAATTCTGTTTCACTACTTCTAGTGTCGGTATATGAGTCATTTGCCTGACCCAAAACTAAAAATCACTTGGTTTTCGCATTCGTTCTCCAGGTTAGGAAGGTTTTCATTAAGGATTCTTTTTTTCCCTTCAAGTAATATTAACAAAAAGCAGATCTCCCATGAAATAAAATTATTTTTGCAAAGGACAAGTACAAAGGACAAATACTGGGCAAGGAGATAAAAAAATATTATATATAATTTTCTTAGCTGTACTTTGTGCACATGTTTAGGCCAGTCTTGAAGGAGATACTTGATAAAGTTACTGCTCTGCGTCATATTTTACCTGTAATTTTGCATTGCTGTTAGATTTTGTTGAATCCATTATTTTCTGAATGATTACTTCATTCCTCCCCCTGCCTAATTTTATGAAGTACCGCATGGTAAAAGGAAACAAGAAATTATTCACTTTTATGTTTCTCGTTTGACACTTATTTTCTGGCATGTTTCCTGGCTTGGCAAAAAGATTTTTAGAATTGTATTGGCAGGCAAAAAGTAATAACTATAAAGCCATCTGAGCTGCCTAGAACAGTATTCCTATCTTTAATCTGAATATCAAATAGTAGCCCATATTGCAAAATGTCATTGTGCAACCACTCAGATACTTAGGTGCTTTACAACGATCTTATTATGAAAAATTAGGGAAAGGTATTGTTCCCATAGTTTAGCTGTATGTCATTCTTGGTATTTTTCTCTCATAAGACAAGGAAGGAAAATAATGTTTGCACCTAGAGGGCATTCACGTGTTTAAAATGCATCATTTAGTGCCGAGCATGTATAAATAACTTTTCCTCTTTCCTTTGTTATTTGGATGTAGTAGTATTAAAGTATTCATATTTCTAACATGTCTTCTGAAATTAATTTCCCTAGAAAACCATGATATTAATGATTTTTGATATTAATGATTTTTTTTGTGTTAAAGAGGAAATTTTGAGAAATAGATAGTAAAGTGAAAAGGTGAGTTTGCACATCACTGAAATTATTTGCAGTAATTTTTCAGTGTATGAAACTCCTTCCTGCATGTCATCAAATCTAGTTCATGTTCACAAGTGTACGTGTGTGATACGGTAGAGACAGTTTACATACTGTGAATCCTTTGTTGAAGATGGAAATTCTCCAGATTTGACCATTCAGCACAAGACACCATGATTCTCCTATACTGATTTCAACTTTGATATTTCTAGTGTATTTCCTAGGAGTGGCCAAATCTGAGATGGACTGGGATATATATATGAGTGTTCTGTGCAGATACAAAGAATAGCATACAGTGTCTTTGTATGCATTAAGGTAGTTGAGACTTTGCCTACCTCTGCAAAAGAATTCCTTTCTGTAGCAGACTGCTTGCTGTTAAAAAATTTAAAAGTTTGACATTTTATGAAAAGTTGTAAAAGACTTTATCCTTGCTTGTGCTTGGCAGTTTGAAGCTTTAGTTACAATCTGACACAGCACTAAGAGGAAGAGAAGCATCACTTTTCTCCAAGTTCTCATCTTAATGCTCTGTAATCCTATAAAAAATTTGTTTTCCTTTAAAACATTTTCCTATATGCAGTTGTTTGTTCATGCAGCAAAGCCCCAAGTAGTGCTTCAGGGTATCTTTTAATAGAATTACACTTCTTTTTATAGTCAAAAAGTCTTAAAATTTAAAAATTTCTTGGAGCTGTACTGAGCTTGACTAGATAATTGATTTTTAGAAGAGATGCAGCTAAATTGTATGTATAGTTTTTGCAGAAGATTGTTAGATGATACTTTTACCAGAATGAATTGGGATGGTTAACTGACAGAGGTGTTAAGTATTGTTATATAAAAAAAAAAATCATAAACCAAGATAAAATTAACAAAAAGAAGATAAAGAAAACTGTCAACAACTCTGATCACTTAACCTATAGCTGCCTGCTCTGTACTTAATGCCTGGCTAAGGAGAGGAGTGAGCTAGGCTGAATTATTATGTCATGCAGGGCAGATCTCATGTTAGGCAGTCAGTAATTCCTTTATAAAATTTCCTCTTGTTACCTTTGTAGTGTTTTAAAATGTACAGTGGCATGCCAAAACCTTTTACAAAATAAAGGTAGAATATGCTGTACAGAGAACCATATTTGTGACTCCCAGTGCTGGCATTTGCCTATGTCAGGTGCACGTATGTTTGTCAGCGCCCCTCACCAGTACGGCTATATCCTCACACAGCCTAGCTGGCTCTTTTAAAGGACTCCCCCAAATGTCTCCTCATCTATAATTCTTTGATTTATTACAGAAAGTAGTGAGTGTTTCAATAGACTTATACTAATGCTATACTTGTTCCATTATGAAAACCCAGAATATTGCAGAGGAAGTAGGAACATTCAGGTTGATGTTTATTTAAATGTGTAGATCAGTTAAAACATTTTCAGAATGGAGAAATTCCTATATATTTTATAACTTTGAAATCTGTTGCAAATTGAGCAGAAGTGGTTTTGTCCCTTAGTGGCCCCATACATGATCTGCACAAGTGTTTATGAAGACAATAATAGGGCAAAGGGAAATGGATGCTAATAAATCAATTGGCACTGTCAGTTCACTGTTTAATGTCCTCTAGAATACATAAGATTTATCACTGAGGAATAGTAGAATAATGGTAGTGTATGGAAACAAAGTCCACCAGGGAGATGTACTACATCATTCGGATTTAGCGCTGCCATCTGCTTAATAGCATTGAGATGACTACAGAGGTACTTATGATCAACCATTCATAGCAGTGACAGATGCTGCAGAGAGTTAACATGCCAGAGAATGAGGTTTGTTACTAAAATTCAGATTATGTGACAAGGTTGCTGAGAAAGGGGGCTGGATTTGTTACTTCTCCATCAGCATTAAAGGTTTACTGTGTGCTTTTAAGTTTACTATCAAGAGCAAATGACTAACACAGTTACTGTAGTTCCAAAAAAAAGTGGAGAACCCCATCTGCCTGCTTCACAGCACTCAGAAGTTTCAAATGACTTCTTCAGAATTGTCTGTTAGCATTTAAAACTGGATACCTCTTTTCCTAGTGAAAAAGGACTCTTCCAACCTAGTTGATTCTATTCTATTCTATTCTATTCTATTCTAATTAAAGGGATAGTTTATGTAATTGTATGTCCATGTCTGTTTAGGGTCAAGAATAAATAACTCTGGTAGTAATTTTGCAATTTTGTCTTTAATTAGAACATTGTTCTAAAACTCTTTTAGATCTTCAGTCCGAGTGATCTAACCCTTCACTGTTGTAGAATGTAAACACTGATATGAAAGGGGAAAGGTTATGACTTAGGTTAATTGCTTGCTTTGTCTCCATTTTTCTGCAATGTTTTCTGTTTTCCACACTTGGCTATTAATGCTCTAGAATTCTCTCAGCAGTAACTCTTGTGCCATTGGCTTAAACATAGTGTTACTCAGTTGTTCTCCTTACACGTCTAACAATAATTACCATTTCAAGTCATACCAAAATGTGATTCTGTGAAATCTCTGTAAATTGCCTGCAAAACAGAAAGCAATCAGCAGGCTAATCTGAATTGAGGGAAATCACAAGTTCTCTTTAGTATAGCTATCTTTAGTCACTTCCCCTAGTTCACTCTCACTCTTGGTTACTGCGTTAGAAAGTGAGACGTATCTGCTACATCTTTATTTTAAATTGTATAGTTGAAAGCTTAAAAATGTAACTGTCCATGTGCTGATTCCTATGCATGTGAAAAGCCCATTGTTATGAAATGCCATGTGCCAAGGCTCTATTCTCTACTGTTCTTTTCAACAGTGTCTAATTCAAGACATAATTCTCTTAAAGCAGGATACCTGTGTACAATGACCCTGTGGCTTAAAAGATTTGAGGAAGTTTGTAGTTTGTGGTAGTTAATTAAAGTACAACTAGATGTCAGGTTGCAAAGTGGACTTAAAAAAAAGATCCTCCTGGAAATCAGGCAATGGCCATTGTTCCACAGATGCCTAAATAATGCACCTAAATTTATAGTTTTGAATCCTTCAAACCTGTAAATCCCCAATTTGGTGCCATTCCAGTGATACCTTGGTTTTTGGAAACACTGATGCCTATCAGGTGGTTCTCACCAAGATCCAGAGATGATGTGGCCCTCATTTTCCATGAGGAACTCTTTTTGCAGGTGTTTTCTGAAATATTGTTTAGTAGTCATGCAAAAGATGATGACATTACTGTTTAGAAGAGGAGGATTTTCCTAAAAAGCTGAGTGTATGGATTTGAAATTAGCTTATGGAAGTGTTGCTATTGGTATTTGAAAGTTAATTGCCAACATTTTGTTTGTGATGCTCAGTGTTTTAAATTTACATTAAGTTTGTCAGCAATCATGCATTTCCAGGTTGTATAAATATGCAACATATGCAAAACAGTGTCTGTTACTATGGCTTTTCAAGATGTAATTCTTTGGATTTTTATGCTAGTAGATGTTTGTATTCCATGCATTGACATATAAATCAAACCCATCCACAGCAGTTTGTTTTCTGGAGATACTGCAAATGGCTAGTGTTTTGCAATTGTTGCTTATGAACACCTGGCATGTATGAATTTATTGGAGGTTATAATTTTACACATATAAAGCCTCAAAAGCATTAACATAAACAAGCTAATGTAGCTCTTACCTGAAAATCCTTACAGTTAATTTGTACGCTTGTATTATCGGGAGATGTTTCAGGTCTAGTTCTTCAGATTTAGGTAGATGTTTTTGTTTCCCTTGTTGCCTGTTAATGTGACAAGATAAAAACATTCAGAAGTACCTCAGTAGAACAGATAGCTTTAATTGTGAATCTAGCACACATGCTTCCATTTCTGTTTTAATTTTAATAGTTTGAGACCGAAATCAGGTCTCAAACATCAGTAGACAGGAATAACAGAATTATGACAATAGAGGAAACTTACCTTTAAAGGAAAAGTAAATCTTAGCATAAGCAGATTTAACACTGCACTCAAAATTGGAAAAGGCTTGGGACATTAGTAGATTACTCACTGTATTCAGAAAAAAATATAGTATGTATACTTAGTAAAGTCTGTTAAAATACAAATAAAATATCATTTTCTACATGTTTTTGACAATAAACTTAGTTGTGACTACTCCTCAATGTTTAGAAGACAAGTAAAATTGCATTTAATAATTGAGGTCTGTTGGAGAAAATTTACATGAAGGTGTTACAGTGATACTAAAAGTAGTAAAATGTAATTTTAAATTGCTGAGGAATTAAAAAAAAAACAACTCATAAAATTAGGTTATTTGGCTTTGCATGATTTGTTTAATTTTACTTAGGTGGTTGTACATCTTTATCTTAGTGGTTGAATAACCACAACGTAATTGGAGTTCATGACTGATTAAACAGGTGAAAACGTGAGAAAAGGATAGGTTAAAAAGGATCTTATAAGAAGTTCTTAATGGGAAGAAAAACTTATTATCAGTGAATCATAGAATCATAGAATGGTTTAGGTTGGAAGGGACCTCAAGGATCATCCAGCTCCAACCCCCCGCCATAGGCAGGGACACCTCCCACTAGAGCAGGCTGCTCAAGGCCTCAATGTTTTTTGAAACATTAAATGCTGTATTGTAGTTATTAATGGTAGCTTGTGGAATTAGTCATAATTTAAAAATATCTTGAGCACTTCAATTTAATTACAGTACATTTGCCTTGCTTTTTTAAAAAGCTACTTCAAGCTTGGAGCAAGGAGGTAACGGAGGAAGGAGAGTGGCCAGTTGCTACACCTCAGCAGGATGCTGCAGCAGTGCCACTAGATACATGGTCTTTGGAGGCAGAACAGGGATAATGAGACTTACAGATTAAAGCTGTTATTCATTTAGAAATAACTTTTCAAATGTCTTACATAATAAACTTTCTACCAGTTTCATTAATAGATACTGAAAAAAGAAAGAGAAACTACTCTCTCTATGACTGTAGAAAGGACAGCATCATAAATTCACATCTGTAGTGGATAGTTTAAACTATATGTAGAGGCAATTTATTTTCCCATGTGGAGCAGAGAGGGAACTTTACTGGAAACTCACACTTGGAAGCCAATGTCTGTTGAACGAGAGGGGCATGAGAAATCAGGTCTCATTAGTTCAGAATGGCTTTTTATCACAGAACATCTTTTTTTCATATGATTTGACACTATTTTGCTGGTTGGCAGTCAACATAGTATGTCTAGTTACTAGAAGTAATTGAAAACTGCATCTTTTTTTCTCTTGAACTATCCTGTAGCACTTGGTTTGTTTTCAAGGGAAGAAAAATGTTGCATCTTCCCATTGGGGAGGAAATATCTATTTAATTGGGCAACTTCAGAAAAGGGAGGTAGTTGCAGGAAAACTTTAAATTGGTCTTATTTGTTTCTCCTGCTTGTGTTCTGTTTTAGAAGAAAACACTGGGAGCTGTAAATTGCATTTTTAAGAACAATTTTGGCATTATTCATTTGACAGGCAATGAAAAAGGCTGTTTTAGTAACCGTCAGAATTAGAGGTTTTTGATGATGTAATTGTCAGGTGCAATATGCTTGTAGCATATATGTTGATATACTTATTGGAGCCCACCTGAGCCCAGCAAATAAGTCACAGTGAGTCGGATTATCTTCAACAGAGGAAGAGGTCTGCCTTATTGTACTTGAAAAAGCAAGGTTCAAAGCCTAGCTTGTAAGGGGCATTAGAGAGCACTGGAAAGATCCAAGACATGGTAATACATTGCTCGTAAGATCTGTGAGATGCTTATGATAATCAGCCCTGAAAGCAGTTACGTAATCTCTAACCAAGTGCATTTGTCGATGGCACTCATTATTTTTTAATTATAATTACATAAAACTGGGATGGAATTACTTATTTTTCCTCAAATGCTCTTCAGTGTCAACCAGTGACTAAAGATATAAAATTTATAGGAAACAGATGAAAGTTGCACTGGTCCTTCTGTAAATTATAATGACAAGAAGGTATGATGTGTATCTTACTGAGTAGTATTTCTAATGACAGAATGGTGACATACCGTCTGTGCAGCTTTTGTGGATGATGTATTAGAAGCAGTGTTGTTTTGTACTCCAGCCTGTGACACATAATGCTGTCTCGGATTTCTAACAACATCTTATGCAAGACTCATGAGAGATAACCAAGATTTACATGAAATAATGCCCACAGGCCTTTCCAGTACTGCAATGGATAGTCTAGAGGTTTTGAATATTATCTGTTGCTTCCTCTGTCCCTAACAGTTTTGTCTGTTTGGAGGAAAAGGAAAGACAACGCATCCTTTGTCAATGCTAATATTCATATCGGTACATGTGTTCTCCTTTTAGTAGTTGGATCATATTTTGTACACACCTGGATATTTTAAGACTTGAAGCATAGTTTCCTCTGGTAGCAATCTGGTTCAGTTCGCACGAACCGCTTTGCAAACCAGATAAATGCGATGTACGATGGCTGGGGCCAAAACAAAATGCTGATGATTTTACACAGCCTGAATTTTTAGTTTATCTGCTGATGCTTTCTTGTTTGATGAAATGAATTTTTGACATTTTATTTAGTATTTCACATGATTAGGAAGGGATTGGTGCTGTATTCTATTTGTAGCCTTAAGGTAAAGCTACAGTTCCCTACCGCTGCTTTTGCTGAGAAGCCTTATGTGTACAGTGTGCCTCAGCCACTTCTGCTACTTGCCATTTACCTTTCCTGTTTTGAGAGGTGAAAAGAGAGTGGAGGGGGTGGAGGGGAAGGAAGAACAAATTCACAGACAACAGTAACTGAATGTTTCAGATGATAATACTCTCAGCTTTAGCGATCTGTAGAGGTCTGCCGGAAATGTACAGACAGTTCTGTGCTCGCTAAGTACAGCACCAGAATGCAGATGCCCGAGGGCACGTCACTGTTGAGAAGTGAAATTTATTGCAAATTGTGCCACAAAAAGTAATTTCTAAATAGTGATAGCTAAGGGAATCCTTGAGGGGGCACTCTGGTCATCTTTTAGGATTACAAGTGATAGATTTGCTATTTGTATTACCCATATGAGAGTACAATGGGATGCAATTTAAAGAATATTGCATTATTATTCTGTATTCCATAAAGCTCTGGCAAAGGTATCAGTTGCTTTCTCAGATTGTTATCTTTTACAGACAAGCTCTGAGCTGCAGGGATGAGAGTTTGTACTAAAGAAACTTCTGCTAAGAGGTGGCAGACCTGGACATTAAATAAAAATCTGTGAGATGCAAGAAAAAGTGTTAATTGCTTCTTGATATCCTGGTTTTATGCTATCCTGCTGTAAGCTGGCTTAGAGAATGTGGTGTTCTAGTGGGCTGCAGAATCATAAAGAACAGATAGTCAACACAATTATGGAGTTATGAGAAGCTTCACTGCAGTGATTGTTGTCTTGACAATAACATGTGGGACACTCTTCTTCCTGTTTACTGCTGGCAGATGCCTTTTGATATTGGAAGCAGCTGAGCATGAAGATGTGATAGGAATGGTAGAAAGAGAATTGTCCTTGTGGAAGAGTTCAGTTCAGATGCGATCATATCAGTCAGGATCTGTCATATTGAACCTTGTACTAGAGAGATCATTTGTTTCTGCTTTGCTGCTGTTCTGTACAGCTTGTGTGTAGAAGGACAAAGGTGGTGCTAGTGGAGCTACTCTTAGCGCAAAAGAAAACTTTGGCATTTGGAAGCTTTTTTCATTTCATTTTCTGGAATTGCCCTGGCCTCTGTCTCAATAAATAATTCTCAGACTTACTGCTGATACCAATGTGCAAAAGAAGAAGGTTTTTTTTTCCATTTTTCCCTAGCAAGGATTACAAGAAGCTCAATTTTTGGCAAAGGCTGTTTTTCATCACTGGAAACAAAGATTCAATTTACTCAGTGTTTAAACCTGTTAGCCAGTCTTGTCAGAGCTTAAGTCTGGGATCTTCAAGGAAGTTAGAAGCTCTCCACCAGATCTCTTACCTCCACTCACCTTAGGTATCAGCCTCCCTGATGTGCTAGTTTGGTTTCAAAAGACAGAAATGTCGTATTTCTAAAAGATGCCTATGTGAAATATAAAGAGCCATAGCAATTGCATTCGTTAGCCACAAGATAGTTTGAATATGCATGTTTTAAAACAAGTATTTGTACAGTGGTTGGCATATCCCTTCTACAACTGTCCCCAGAAAGAGACAAATGATCTACTGTGGTATATCTTTGTGAGTGTTAGGTTGAAGCTCTACCATTCTGTTGATAACTGTCTGACATCTATAGTCAAAATAACAGTTAATATAGTAAAAGCACTTTAAACATTGTCAGAATGGTTACAGCTCTTTGGAGGGTTTTTTTTGGTGTTTGTTTTTTTATCTGGGTGGTTTGGGGTTTTTTTTGTTTGCATGAATAATGATTTGTTCTTCTGTTATGGTTCATCAAGATTTTTTTCGGAAACAATCAGATTAGCAGAAAAGCCTGAGAAATTCAGGTCATATTCCATGAGATGTTTGCAGGCTTATGTTGAGTAACTATAAATTAAAGTATTTTAAGACCATCTCACAGTACTGTTGTTCTAAAAAATGGCAGGAAGCTTCTCAGTCCTCTGCTTCACTAGATAAAAAAGCTCCTCTAAGGCTTTACTTTGTCAGTGATGCAGTGCTAAAATCTAAGGTTGCGCAGTTCCTAGGCACTTGCCTCTGGCTTTATTTAAACTAATTAAGCCTCAGTTTGCACTTTCTTTAAGCATTGCAGAATTAATGACCAACCCTCAGCAATCTGAGGTAACTTACTTAAATTTAGTGTTTGCTAATCCTTCTATAACATTAGGTGTTTCCAAGTTTTTGTGTTGATATGGAAAATCATAGAATCAAAGAATGGTTTAGGTTGGAAGGCACCTCAAAGATCATCCAGTTCCAACCCCCCGCCATAGGCAGGGACACCTCCCACTAGAACAGGTCGCTCAAGGCCTCATCCAACCTGGCCTTCAGGGAGGGGGCATCCACAACCTCTCTGGCCAACCTGTTCCAGTGTCTCACCACCCTCACTGGAAAGAACTTCTTCCTAACATCCAATTTAAATATCCCCTTTTCCAGTTTAAACCCATTCACCCTCATCCTGTCATTACAAGGCCTTGTAAATAGTCCCTCCTCAGCCTTCCTGTAGGCCCCATTTCAAGTACTGGAAGGCTACTATAAGGTCTCCTCAAAGCCTTCTCTTCTCCAGGCTGAAGAGCCCCAATTCTAGTAGCCTGTCCTCATAAGAGAGCTGCTGTAGCCCTTTGATCAACTTCATGTCCCTCCTCTGGACTTGCTCAAACAGTTTGATGTCCTTCTTGTGTTGGGGGCTCCAGAACTGCACACAGTACTCCAGGTGGGGTCTGACGAGAGCAGAGTAAAGGGGGAGAATCACCTCCCTTGCCCTGCTGGCCACACTTCTCTTGCTGCAGCCCAGCACACAGTTGCTGTCTGGGCTGCATGTGCACACTGCCGGCTCATGTTGAGCTTTTCATCAACCCAGACCCCCAGGTCCTTCTCCTCAGGGCTGCTCTCAGCCATTCACCACCCAGCCTGTATCTGTGCTTGGGATTGCGCTGACCCAGGTGCAGGACCTTACACTTGGCCCTGTTGGATGTCACGAGGTAGGCCTGGGCCCACCTCCCCAGCCTGTCCATGTCCCTCTGGATGGCATCCCTGCCCTCTAGGAAGTCGACTGTGCCACACAGCTGGGTGTCATCTGCAAACTTGCTGAGGGTGCACTCGATTCCTCTGTCCATATCACTGACAAAGTTGTTGAACAGCAGTGGTGCCAGCACTGACCCCTGAGAGGCACCACTTGTCACTGGTCTCCAAGTGGACATTGCGCTGTCGATCACCACTATCTGTGTGCCACCATCCAGCCAGTTCCTTACCCAGCAGTGCTCCACCCATCAAGTCTGTGTTTTTCCAGTTTGATGACCAGGATGTCATGTGGGACAGTGTCAAATGCCTTACTCAGGTCCAGGTAGATGATGTTAGTTGCCCTTCCCACGTCCACTATTGCTGTGACTTCATCATAAAAAGGCACCAAATTTGTCAGGCATGATTTGCCCTGGGTGAAGCCATTGCTGGTTACCACCAGTCACCTTTGTTTTGTTTTCCATTTGCCTTAGCAGAGCCTTCAGAAGGATCTGCTCCATGATCTTTCCAGGCACAGAAGTGAGACTGACTGGTCTATAGTTCCCAGGGTCATCCTTTTTTCCCTCCTTGAAGATGGGTGTTATGTTTGCCCTTTTCCAGTCAGCAGGAACTTCACCAGTCTGCCATGACAATCAAAGCATTGTTTCACTTGACATCTCGATCTTCTCTTTTGTTAGCTTCAAAACATTGTGCTGGAATAGGATTAGGAAAAAAATAGGGGGAGATACAAGCAAGAACTAACTATACAAAACATCTGAATATCTGATACTCCAGTGTTGCTTGCACTTGTACTGCTTGCTTGATGGTTATGAAGATGCTTAAACTCATCTGACTGTATATGTAATGCAATTATCCATCTACAAAACAGACACCTGGAGAAGTGAGGAAAGATTTAGAAAACTGAAGAACACATTCTCCGTAAGATTTCACATCTGAGAACAGAGGAACTCAAAAGCAGACTCCAGGTTTAGTCTTGCTAAGTTAAAAAGGATCCATAGCATGTGTGTTGTTTTGTTCTGAAAGGAGAGGCACAGGAGGTAAAGAAAAGGAGACTGTTCTCCATTCTGAGATGAAATGAAAGAGAAAGGTCCTCCCTTGCAGAATAAATCCATTAAAGGGAAATACAGAGTTTAAATAGTCTTAAGTCAGAATACTAAGATGCCAGAGAACCTATATAAGAAAGTATAAATGTCAAGGATGCTTTTAAAACAAAAATTGACATTATACCTTCTGTCCAGAGGAAAATTTTTTCATACAACTACTTAATTGCTCACAACAGAATTGACCTCTACTATCTCAGTTAATGAGCTGAAATGTACAACTTTAAAAACTCAGGTGCTGCAGGTTCCTTTGGCTAAGCTTGCTTTTAAAGCAGGGGATTGCTTTGAAAAAAATACCATTCTGTAAGCTGTAACTTCATATCCAATACTGTGTTTTTCTGTGGTTCCTCTAAAACCCCTTCATCTGTAGTCTTCATTTTATGGGCTCTTCAGGCTGTTACAGATGAGATAAAAAGCCAATTTTAACTTTTTTTTTTTTTTTTTTTTTTACCCAGAATTCCTTACAGCTGTTTGTGTGCACAATTTTCTTCTGGTCATACTCTTTCAGATAAGACAACTTAAGTTTTACAGTTGGTTCACATAAAGCCGAGTTGAGAGTGTGGCCATTGCTCATAGAGCACAAACGAAAGCAGTCAGTAGAAAGTACTGAATTGCGCTAGGCAGTTTGACTTCCCATTATAACTTGTACTTCTGGAACAGATTAATTTGGAAGGGTTTGTCTTTTAATAAAGATAGGTCATGATATATTTTCAGTATAAGTAAAAAAAAAATTCCCTTTGTGATGTTTATTCATTTTTCAGTTTACATGCTGGAGAGTGAGTCACTTTTTGTTCAATAGATATTTTAGGTCTATGAAATGAAACACTGCAAAAGTCATTCTGACAGGATTGACAGATATGGGGATAGGGTTCAGCTGCTGCAGGCTTCTAAACTTGATGACAGCCTTAAAATAATCAAGTACTGGATGGAAGGATAGCGCACATCAGTTTTAAGTTGGTTGTCAGAATAAAGACTGTTTTATCAGTGGCTACTGCTGAGCAAAATTGTTATATCTTGTGCTTCACACTTGCCCTTGTTATTCTGAGATCCTCGTCACATGGACTGACAAACTATTGATTACATTTACTTTGTGTGCAGGTACTTTTTTGTGGGTTTACTTAGTGCATTCTGTTACAGTTTTTATTTAGGAAGCCTTATGCTAGCTGTGGTGGTTTGAATGTTCCCTCCCCACACACTTTAGAAATCACCCAGACTAGACTCAGCTGGCTCTGGAAATTTGAATGAAGCTTATATTTACAGCTTAGCAGAATATACAAGCAGATATTTACAGTATATACAGTTATATACAAGGTAAAAGGTAATACAGAAACACAACTGCCCTCCCAGAAACCTGAGTCCCAGGAGGGGCTCCCAACTGCCATTCCACCTTCTCCCACCCCTCTCAACCTTACCCCGGCCCCAAGGAAGAATGAAGGTTCAGCCAGGGGGTTAGGAAGCAAAGTGGATTAATCAGAGAGATGGCAGAGAGGCTAGAGAGAGGGAAAAAATGCAGCTCTGAGCTCCCCAGCGGAAGAAGCAGTAGTGCCTTATCTATGTTTGGATTCTTCTTCTTATACATCTCAGCAAGCCTATGAGTGAAGTAGACATCATTCTGTTTCCCTTTCACAGCCTGGAATCTAGTCCTTCTCACCAAAACATTCTAGCTGGCTTCAAACTAGTGCACTAACAATAACAGCTACTCATTTACAGTTTTGAGATGTGTGTACACAGCAGAACTGCATTATTAGTTGCCTAGATTATTTTGTGGGATTTAAAACTTTTTAGGTAGAAAAAAACCCAAATCCCGACAAAGTAACACACAGACAACCCAAACACAAGAAATTGTCTTTGTCTTGTGTCAGTTTAAAAGCGATTCTGATGTTATTTCTGTGAATGGTTTACCTGTTAATTTGTGTTAAGGCCATAAAATGCTTTTTCTCCTTTAAAAAAAAATTGTTAGCAATCAATCTAATGTTAGAAACATTTCAGTCAATATTAGTAATTACTTGCTAATGATGATATATTCGTGATTTTCTTCTCATTCAGAAGGCAGTGACTTAGTAGCATCAGTTTATAGAGTATTTAACAAAAAACAGCAAATAACAAGGTGCTTACTTCTGATGTCTATAAATGTGTCTAATAGACTTATTCTGTCAACTATGTAAAAGACTGCAGAGATACACATAAAGGAATGTGAAACTATAGGTTTTAGTAAGGCTTGTTCTTCAGTCTCTGGTGGGACAGGGTTATGATATACATGCGTTCTTCTGAATCCTAATGGGTGCAGATTTCTGCTTTTAACTTAATTCTTGTTGTCATTTCTTGTCTGCCTCTTAAAAGGGTAGCATTTACATAAATGCTCATTTGTTTTGCAAAGACTGGAACTCGTGCACGTAATAGCAGCTGTAGAACTCTGATCCGCAAGGTCCTTGTCCTTCATTGCATTTTTATCAGTGAAGTCAAAGATGCGAAGTCAAAATAACTAGGCAAAAGTAGCTAATGAAGTTTATGATAAATTCAATTTGAATTGCAGTTCAATAACTGCACCACCTACTCTGCTTTCATTTGGCCTCTCAGATGTTCAGCTTTCCCAACTATAAGTATAGTTTTGCATCCAAAATCCCTACATCCATATCCACACTGTGGCCTCAGTGATGTAACAAAATCCCTAAATGGGAAATAAGCATGGGTACTTTTCTAATTATTGAAACAGGTCTTAAGCTCCCTTTATCCCATGCTTACCTTTCTTACCTTAGGGCACATCTATATCCTTCAATCTTTCTTCTTTTCAAAGGTAGAATATGTAAAGATAATAATTGTTTTTCAAAACATAACTGCTTTATTTCTTGTTCTTCCTACTTCCTTCCTCCCGTGCAGTGGAGCAGATTATTATGATTACGGCCATGGACTAAGTGAAGAAACATACGACTCTTATGGTAAGTAGATCTATGAGCTGAATGACTGCCATCATAGTAGACTCTTGAAAAAATATAATCAAAGAAGGATTTCAATAGGCAAGCTTCAGTTCTGCAGTGACTAACAGCTGTTCAGGGATCCCTGCACTGTCACAGAGCTCATAACATGGTTATTGAGAAAAGTACTGAAGGGGTTTTCTGTATTTCTGTTAGGTAACATAGTAATCTGAAACTAAAAATCAAAGAAAAAAAGAACTAAAATCTGAATTGTTCTGTAAGTACCCAATTCATGTCTCATTCAATGAGATTTAAGGGGGAAAAAAGGGAGTGTAGAACAGTTTTTCAGGACCTGAAAGCAAATGCTTGCTAGTGGCACAACTGGCACTGAAACTTGGTACAGGGTAAAAATGTGCTCAAATTCTCAGCTGAACATAGGCCTGATTGAGTGCAGTTTAGACCTGTATAATCTTTGTATTGGTTCATTTTCATGCATCAGTCTTGTGAAATCAAGCAGGGAGTCATTATGTAAAGGTTATGAAAGTACTTTAGGTGGCTAATAGACATGAGGGCAGTGGGTTACTCAGAGACAAAACAACGTGTAATGAGGTAAAAAAAAACATATGGCAGTAGTAAAGATCACTTTTTTTTGACTTCAAGTATAGTAGTGCTGGGTTTAATTAAAAAAAAAATCTGATACGGATTAGAAGCATAAAGCATGA
This sequence comes from Tricholaema leucomelas, assembly GCA_013400475.1. Classification (NCBI taxonomy): domain Eukaryota; kingdom Metazoa; phylum Chordata; class Aves; order Piciformes; family Lybiidae; genus Tricholaema lacrymosa; species Tricholaema leucomelas. Next base: position 225,336 of record WAAF01011063.1, on the reverse strand, counting down.
TAAAAGGCACCTTTGGTTAAGGGATAAATGTTAAATCTCTGGCTAGAGATTAGAGAAATATGACACAGATCACTCGAATCTCAAACAGCTGGGGTTTGGTAGTAACTAGTGTAAAAGAGTTGCCATGCTGGGTAATGGATACTTCAATGAGTTTAGAGCTCTGCTGAAATTTTTGCATGGAGTCTTTCCTGAACTCCATTTGAAAGTGCATCCTGCTGAAAACTAAAATTACCTCAAGTTGTTGTGATAAATGCACCTCATATAGAAGTTTGCTCAATGTTGTCTGCCTAAACTAATTATTTTGCTTAAGGGAAAAGTCAGCTCTCTGAGAGGAGGTCCCTTTAAATGCTTCTGTCCCCCAGCATTTTCAATTGTTGTTGATATATAGCCTAAATTTTTATTTCAGCATTAAAATAATGCAGCATTTGCCATTATAAGCCTGACATTTCTAAGACTATTTCATGAATGCAAAATTTATGGGGAAAAAAATGTGTGAAACTGCTTAATGCAGATAGAGTTGACTGATGGGGGAAAATGTGAATTGAGTGTTTAAGGTTGAAAATACGGATTTCTCATTGCTTTTGCATTTAAAACTCATGTTCTATTTATCAAAGCACAGCCACTCAGAATATTAAGTGATGTATTTGCTCAAGTTGAGAGGAAGACTATAAATACCTTGAATGATTATATGTTACACCCACTGAAAATTTTGCACATGTAAATAGATGCTTATGCTCTTCATTTTTTAACTAGCTGATCCTCAAATGCAGAATTAGATACTATTAATCATTCTTAGGGTATGTAAGAACATTAGGTGCATCACACTAAAATACATAAGACTGCATAGTGAGAAAATTATTTCCTGGTACTGTCCAGGAGGAAACAGATTCCCAGGAAGTACCTGGACTTTTTCTCCTGAGAAACTTAGATGCCAATCCAGAGGATGTAGGAAGAAAATCAGTATTTTCAGGATTCAGAAGCTTGAAATTAAAACTGATAAAACATAAGGTGACTCTTTAGCCTCTGGTTTGAGCAGTTCATTGAAAATGAGCAAGTATTTTCCTTAAACTGTAACCAAGACTTTTCCATTCAAACTGTTTCTTGGAATGGTGCTTAAAAGCTAGGATTTTTTGAATTCTCAACCCTCAGCCAACTGCCTTCACTTCTAGGCGAGGGTTCTTTTCCTTCCTTACTATGCGGTTTGCTTTCTGTATGATGAAGCAGCACAAAAGGTTGCTTCTTGTTCATGCTGTTCTGTTATCAAATTCCTGTGAAACTTGCCTGAGGTACATTTTTAATTCTTTCAGGTTTACACCTAATTTGAACTTTTTCCTTTTACCTCCTAGGCAAATATTCTGACTGCCTGGGTATCATATATAACCCAGGCTCTGGAAGCAGCAACTTAACTCTTTTTTAAAATTATGTAGTCAAGGTGAGATTTCTACAGAGAGTTTAAATTGGACCCTTGATTTGAGGGATTCTTGTCACCTAATTTCAGATCTCTACTGTCTGAGCAAGTTATACTGCCATTCAAAGTACAGGGGTTCTTTGACAGTTGACTTCCTCCCCCTTTTTTTATAATGGACTATAAAGACAAAGTAATGCCTCCATTTGAGATTGTGATACATTTGTTTTCATCCTGAATTTCTGAATTGGGTTAGGTTCACTTGAACATCAGTCTGCTTAGGGCAGGGCAGTTCTCCCAAAGTAAATATGGAAGCACTGTTGTCAGAGGTTTGCCTTTTGTTTATTTTTTTTGCTTTTTTGGGGGGTCTGTTTTGTTTTTTTGTTTGGTTGGTTTTGTTTTTTTATTTATGTGTGTATGGTTTTGTTTTTTTCTGTGATGTAGTACTGACTTGAATTTGCTTCTTGAAAGTTTACCTAAATGCTGTCTTGTAATACTCTGTGCTTAGCCCTGTGTTTCCCTTCTTCTTATAAACGCCTGGCAGAGTAGGTCCAACCCATTCAAGAGGATACTTTGCTACTTTTTGTTAATATTTATTACCACTAAAATGTGGTCTGATTGTGACCTATTAAGTTTTTTGCAAACCTCGTTTTCAAAATTCAGACAAGCAACCTCCTTTGCCCTTTTTTTTATGCTCTGCTTTCCTATTTCTTGTCTCTTAGGGGAAGTCTATGTTTGCAGTGAAGTTGAATGTTAAAAGCCACAAATGTTTGTAGTGATAGTCAAAGCTTTTCACTATTGGGTTTGCGTACTTGAATTAAACCTGAACTTTTCTGATGGTAGCTTATTTGCTTACACGATTCATGTTCCCCATTCATTTCATCCTACTTATTTGTAGATCTGCTACTATAGTTGACATTTTCTATGTTTGCAGAGCCCTAAATATTTTTGCCATTGGCCTATTGCACTCTCTGCTGTTATGTGCCAAAAAAGCGTTGTGGGATAGCTCGTGGAAATGTGTTGTACCTAGGCTTTTGGGTGGGTTTTTTTTGGTTCGTGTGTCAGATTTCACTTTGTACACCTTGGTGTCTGTAAACAATTTCACTATCCAATTCACAATTATATAAGAAAAAAGGTTTAACATATGAGAACGCTGGAAGGAAGCTTAACTATCTTTTCCCTTCTTGCAGGGCAAGAAGAATGGACCAACTCACGACACAAGGCACCTTCTGCAAGGACAACAAAAGGAGTCTACAGAGACCAGCCATATGCCAGATACTGATTGTACTGTCTGATGTTGTGAAATATCCAATCTCCACCAGTCCTGTATACTGTTCAAAGTAATTTTTTTCTATGAACAATCCCTTTTTATTAAATCAAAGTGCATAAAAGTCTGAATGGATGGACTGAACTTAAAATACTTTGTTGAAAGAACAACCTGGACAGAAGGATGTGTAAAGCAAGGAACTTTGTTATTTCCAAACTGTATTTGAAAAAATAGGTGATCAAAAAAATAACCTTTGATTAACTAGTGTTAAACAAACAAACAAAAAATAGGTTTACTAAATATGTTAGTCCATTCTTTTAACATAAGCGTAACCTTTTATTTGAAAGGTTTTCAACAACTTAGTTTTTAGCTTTTATTTTCAGTCATTTGCTAGACTATCTCTTTGCAAACATGCGTAAAAAGGGAAGCAAATTACAAATGCAAATAATGTGGTATTTTGTAACTCAAGTCTTGAAATGTTCTGTAGTGTTAAGCAAAGTTTTACCCTTGCTTGATACTAAATAAACTTTTGAAAGAAAATCAGTGTGTGTGAGATTAATTTTATGCTTTATCTTATAATAAAACTTCATAAATAGTAGTAAACAGGGAGAAATGTTTAGCAGCTACAAGCATAAAAGGCTCACATTAAACATTGCGCGACTTCTTTTAAACAAAAATGGTATAAACCTAAATGTCTCTCGATCTACTCACAATAGATATAAATGCTGTTTAAAGTATCCAAATGGTCTGGATCTGCGGGAGTGCCACATTAAATCAAAATCTTTTTTGTTAAAAATGGTTTAAAATAGCTAATGAATTTTCTGAAAAAGATGTGACTAGTTTTCATCTTGTTGAGCATTTTTTCACTAGTGCAACTTTATGAGAATTTTGGTACGTTAATGACCACCTCGCTCCGTGCTGGAAGCAATAAACACAAAGCTTTTAAAGACTTTCTGACTTGACTAATTGAGGTCGCTTTCGTCAGAGGCAGAGGATGTGTAACCCTTAAAACGGTCTTCATTTACAAAGGTAAATAAATCAAATAAGATTTTAATCTCACTTAATTTATAACCAATAAAAACAGGGAGGGTACGACTTAGAGAGCTTCAGTTTAGAATGTAGGAAAGACTTCGAGGACACATAAATTCTCATTTTAAAAAGTTTAGTTTGTGTGAGTAATCTAAAAAGCCTTAGCTTAGCTAGTTAAATTTGGACAAACTATTCCCTTTTAAACAACTGTAAAACCTCATAACCAGTAGTTTGTAATATATTATTTTTCCATAAATTCTAGTAATTTAAACATTACAGATGTTATCTAAAGCTTTTTCTTAATCGTTATGTTTCTATTAATCAGTTTGATTTGCATTGCTTTCTTTAGTTTTTATTTGAAAGTCTTTTAAATGTAGTAAAAATCTTTATTTCTCTCTTGCCAGGAAATCCACCTCCTTGGACAGCCAAGAGAACAAAAACCCTCGTCTTCTGATGCTTCGGTAGGTGCCTTTACTCATCTGTGAAATTATCAAATAAATAATGGAGCTTCTGATCAGATCCTTCATTCTTAATACATAATGTTTGAATTTTCATGGAATTTACATTGACTGGATGCCAACAAAAATCATTGTCTGTGTTCAGTTCTTATGGGAGACCTCATAGTTCTAAACTATCACTGAATAGAACATTAAACCGTGTTCCAGTGTGTGGACACTATCCTCTGGCTTTTGATTTTTGAAAGACATATACATAGCTTTGAGAGTATCCCAACCAATTAATATTTCATTGGACAAAGGAAGGTGTAAGTAAACACATTCAATTTATACTAAGAGTGCTCAAATGGGAATTTGAGACTCTAATCTGGTTAGCAAGCATGTCTAAAACAGTTTTCCAAAGCTGAAGAAAACGTTCCATGTAGTAGTTTTCTAAGTCAAGCATCTCTGGAACCAAAGCAGGCTGATTTTTAGACACAAATGAAGGAGAACAAATCTATTGAGAAACATTAGCTGAAGAATAGCTAGCTCTACTGTTTCTGGTGAATCCAACAGATAAATTGAACCGTATTCATGCTCAGATTGCGTATATTTTAAACAGATACTTTTCTTTATTTCCTGCTTGGAATGGTAATTCTTCCAGCTAACATTAGCATCTCAGTGCCTTTAGTTGACATGACTTAGATAAATAGAGCTCTGTACTTTGAAGTATTGGATATGTCGCACTGCCTCTGCATACCAGAGTAAATTTAAGAGGCTGCTGTCACAGGCTAAAGGAATGTTTTGTACATGCAAAGTGACTTTGGAACAATTTCGAGAGTATTCTAAAGATTTAAAGCAAAGACCTCTTTAAGGTTAACAGATCTTAGAGAAGATTTCTACCTTCTAGGCCTCAAAGCAGCTGGTATCAGATCTTTGCCCTAAAACTGCTATGGCAAAACTGAATGTTAGAAATAAAAAAAAAAAAACCAAACAAAAAAACCCCACAAAAACAAACAAACAAAAAAACTCAAAAAACAAACCAACAACAACAACAACAAAAAAAAACATTATGCACATGGCCAAATCTTTTTTTGGACCTTAAATTGCATAATATGATGAGTTACATAAGATTTAATTTGCAAATACAACATTTTATACTGTCTATGATGAAACTTGATGGATTGAAACTAAATAGCAGCAAGGATGGAAGTGAAACACGTGAATTCAACCTTCTATAGTATTTATCCAGCTCTTTCCTTAGCACCTCCTATATGGAGACTGTATGTAGCAGTATGCTTTTTTGCCACTCTCTGCTACTCTGCCCCAAAGGTTCTATAAACCGTTAAATTGTTTCAGGTTCTATTAGTGGGAGAAAGAGTCTCCCTGCCAAATCATGCAGAGGCTGTGAGGGTGCACCACTGGGTGACAGCGTGTTGTATGGCTGGATGTTGCAGGCCACACAAGTAAAGAAAATTCTTCTCCTGACTAAACCTTTCCTGTGGTCAGAAGTGATTGTTTTGGTCATGTGCCAGATGTGCATCTGACAAGATGGAGCAGTCAGTGGCCACGTGGCTGGTGTTAGATATTAATATTAAACTACCTATTTGTAGTACAGAACTTCTCTTGACGATTCCTGGAAATAAACATTGTCTGCTGTTGCATTTCAGTAGGGTTTTTCTTACTTCTGCTTCAGAATAGTCTCTGAAGTGAAATCCATTAAACTTTTAAGAGGGAAGAAACATCTGAAAAGGTCTCTAAATTTTAAAAAATAAAACCCAATGCAGAAAGCAGCCTTTCTTTTTCTGCAAAGTAACCTTAGAAGCCTTTATCTCTTCTAACACTGGTCAAGTGCTTTATGGTACAGCAAGTCAACAAGTCAAGTTTAATGTGGATGATTATATTAATTATAATCAAGCAAGTTAACGTTAATGATTGTAATTGCTCATAGTATTAGTTTGCCTTGATTGATTGGTATTTTTCCTCTGCATTGGTACTGAATTTCAATGATGGCAGTTTCTGCAGTGGTTTCCATAAATCTCCATACATTGTATGCATAATTGCCTGATCTCACTGCTTATAATCTGACAGTCTTCAGAGAATTCATAGTCACTAATCTCAGGATGTATACAAATAAATTATGTTTTGCTCTTTTCTAGGAACTTCTGCTATGTTCATTCTGGACTGCTTCGAGCATTGTACTTACGCGTCTGCCTAGACAGCAAGACAGGCTACGGAGTATGAAAATCCCATTTGGCATTTCCTGTCTTAAAGCCTTAATGTATATATATACTTTTTAAAGTAATTGTATATTTAAACTCTTAATTGTTTAGTAATGTGACAATGTTTTATTTGGAGCTCAATAAAGAAGTTTCATCTAAATTCCTGTTACAAAGCAATAATGCAACTTCATGTTACTTTAGTGACTCTTTTTAGCCTTATACAGCAAGTGGAAGAGAGTGTGTGAAGTCTCATGACTAGAATTTAAATGCTTCTGGAAATAGCTTGTCTAATGTATGAACAACATGGAGAAGTTAAAATGGAGATTGGTGTTTTATGCTGAAGTCTTTCTTAATAGCTAATTGTAAACAGGCAGACTCAAAAGAAAACTCAGTAGAAATGATACTCTAATTTTTGTTTCCTTCAGAAACTTATGTAACTAAAGGTGGTTTAGTCCCTGCCAATCATAATATGCTGCTTATTCTCTTCACTTGATGGTTGATGCATAGATATGTTTAATAGACAGGCACAGTTTTTGTAGTAGTAGAGTCTTGGATGAGGCTTCTACACCTCTAATCTTGTATCTAATAGTCACATTTCCTCAGTGCTTTCTGTTTTATATTAATTGTGATTGTGATAATTTGTTACATAAATAAAATTCTGGCAATTTCATCTTTTGTGTCCTTTTTTTCTAAATACTGCTTTCAAAGTATGTGACTCATTCCTCAAGTGTGCTTCCATCAGATGCATTTTTCCTTCACTAAACCTCAAATTTATCCCAAGAAAAGCGTAATTTGGGTCTGTCTTATTTATTTTGAAAATAAACAGTATCACTTAACAGCTTCACCCCACATGCCTCCTCTTCAACATTCATAACTTCTAAGACCATATATTGACTACTGAAGTGTAGCTTTGAAATGTATAAGGATGTGGAGAAAATTAACTGTGGGATGGATCAAAGTGCCTTGAGTAAGATATCATTTTTAATAGACTAATAAAACTTTGATGGTGTTCAAAAATGTATTTTTAACCTTCAAATATTTACAGTTATTTTATCAGTTATTCTCACAAGCTGAAAAGATTTTCCTTGCCATCATCTCTCACTGTACTATTGACTGCGTTTCTTCAATATTTTCCACAGCAAGCAATAGTAATTATTTAAATAAGTAAAAGCAACCTTCAATAAGCATAAGAGAAGTATAATCATTCCCTTCAGAGTGATGGGCAGGAGCCTCTGGTGTGGAACAGCACCTAACATTTCAAATGCTAGCCAAGTATAAAAATTGTATATGGATGCTGTAGGGGGGAATATAGATAAGGAGAATGCAATTTCACTTGCTGTAATTTGGACTGGACACCAGGATTACCAACACAATTTCATTTGAGGAGTGCTATGCACTATTTAAGGAGTGAAGTAGCAAGCCTTCCCACTCTGAAGTCACAAACAGCAGACCTTCTTCATGGACTACTGAAGTATTTTGCTAGCATAACTTACTTTAATATGTGATAGTCAAATCTATCTAGAAAATCTGTTCATTTTGCTGAGATCTTGTCCTCAGTGTCCTACCACAGGAAGTGTTATGAGTCCAGTCAAAGCTGGTTGACTACAGACTATCCAGCTGTTTATCTTGCCAATACTTTGCTTCATTTCATGAAAAACTTAAGGACTGACTCTGTATTTTGAAGCCAGAACGTAATTTCTGCTGATTATTTTCACAAGGTAGAGATTCCATTCTATTTCTTGTGACTGCGTTTAGGGTGGAATCTGGGTCTCATTGAAGTAGCTTTGTCTCACTTGGAGAGACCATTGGCTGTCTCTGATGACTTTAACCTACACCAAGACAGCCTTGATGCTCTGTTCTGTGATACCAGTCCACACGGTATTGTCTTAGAGGTTTTGAGCAAGGACATGAGCTTGCTGCTTCTGAGTTGTCCAGTCTGCATCACAGTCTTTGCAAAATGTTTATGCTGGTGTCACTGTATTTTCAATAACATAATAAATATATGAAACATTCTATGACTATATGCATTAGAACAAATCTTGAGGTCATATGTATTTCTAAATTACATTGCAGAACAGACTTTGCAAGTTGGAACTTCATAGTCCTGTGCAAATAACCAAAAACTTAAAAGATCAAAATGAAAAGTTGAACTTCACCACCCATCATTATATACACTTGTTTTTTTAGTGGGATCAAATCTGGCCTTGAATAGTTCTGCTTCCTTTTTTATCCCACAACTTGCAGGGTTTTGTTTTGGTTTTTACTTTTTTTTTTTTTTTTTTTTTTGTGTTTTGGTATTATGGTTAGATTTTTGTAGCAGTTTCACAATTCTGTGCTGAAAGCCCCAGATTGTAGTAGAGTTTCTAGGTTACCAGTGTCCAAAAACCTGGTAATACAGTTGCAGCTGAGCAAATGTGTACCAAGAATTGGAATATCTTTAAGTTTATGAACAAGATTAATTAGATGAAGGGGCTGAGAGTTGCTTTCACAAGCTCAGCAATTTTGTTCAAGACAGCTACATTTGTTTAATGGGGAGAAAAACCCCTTTGGTAATGGAAATTATTTAAGGTATTTAGTGTTAAAGCATATATTCCTAAAATGATAAATGTTTGTGTGGCTTCAGATACTTCAATGAGTTTGCAGTGCATTGACCCCTGTCTTCAGGCAGGCTTTCTTTACAGCTGCGAGGCAGGAGAACATCTCTGGCATACTTGGATTCTTAAAAACACTTAGAAACTATAGCCAATGGCAGAAATAAAGTTGCTTTGCTGTGTAGTTCTTTTTAAGGCTCCTCACTTTGGAAAGTATTAAGAATTTATGAAATGTCATTCCTAAAAATAACAAATTAGGGAACAGACTTAATGGAAACTTTCACTTTTCAGTCAAAGATGTACTTGAAAATCATGAAGTTAAAATAATTTAGATTTAATAAAGGTTTAGGACAATTTTTTTTCAGGAGTCTTCATAGCTAGTAATCAAAATAACTCCTCTTTCAGAACAAAGTTACTGAGATAACATTCTTGACTAATAAAGGTTCTGCTCTTTTTGTGAGAGAAAGCAAATGTAAATCCATGGAGTTGAGTTTCTGCATTTGCAAAGCTAAACATCTAACCAGTTCTTTAGACCTAGAAATACTTGGTGTAAAATAGGTTAAGTGATACAATCTTTATATGTGTATTGAAATTTAGAATCAAGAAAAAGTTCTCATCTGAATCAAAATGGTAGCCCCCTTTGTAAAGCTAAAGGGAAGTTGTTTGGGTGTTGGTTTTGACTGATTGCTATAGACTGATGTATTTTGATTGCCCTCTTATGCAGAACAGTGAACTGCTCCAAATGCTTACTCAAGCAGCAACCTATGAACCTGGTACTTATCTTCTACAGCAAAAGAACAGGCAGTAACTTAACTCTTGATCTATTTGACAGAGATCCTGATCCCCTGAACATGAGCATTAAGCACTTTTTATGCCTTTTTAAATTATTATTGCCTTGGTTTTGTAGTTTTGAATGGGTTGGTTGCTTGGTTTTTTTGGTTGTTTGATTGATTTGGGGTTTTTTGGGGGAGTTGTTTGGTTGGTTTTGGTTGGGTTTGGTTTTTTTTTTGGGGGTGGGGAGGGGCAGTTTCATTTTGGAACGTGTCCAGGGAAGGGCAACAAAGCTGATGAGAGGCCTGGAACACAGTCCTATGAGAGGCTGAGGAAGCTGAGGATGTTTAGCCTGGAGAAGAGGAGGCTCAGGAGTGACCTCATTGCTGTCTACAACTACCTGAAGGAAGGTGGTAGCCAGGTAGGGGTTGGTCTCTTCTGTCAGGCAACCAGCAACAGAACAAGGGGACACAGTCTCAAGTTGTGCCAGGGGAGGTCTAGGCTGGATGTTAGGAGGAAGTTCTTCACAGAGAGAGTGATTTGCCATTGGAATGGGCTGCTCAGGGAGGTGGTGGAGTTGAGAAGACTGCATGAGGCACTTGGTGCCATGGTCTAGTTGATTGGCCAAGGCTGAGTGCTAGGTTGGACTGGATGATCTTGGAGGTCTCTTCCAACCTGGTTGATTCTATGATTCTGTTGACTTTTAGGGTTTCTTAATGTGGAGGTGTCTGCTGCTTGTGGATTTCTAAGAGGAAAATAAGCTGACTCCATCTCACAAAAATAGTTTATTTAGGAACATTTAAAGAAGAAGGAAAATACATTTGTGTGCAAGTTCCTTCTTCTAGCTCAGAAATCCACTGATGAAAAAACTCTTGCTTCGTATAAGCCAGACTACAACAGAATTACACTGCTAAACATGTTCACAGACTTTGGGCTTTATTAAATCATTTTTGCAGTGTTCGTATCACAATATAAATACTTAATTGTTTTTAAAATGCAGTAGACCTTTTGGGACAGTTAACTGCAGACTTGAAAGCAAGCAAGAAGATTAAGTATAAACTATGGTGACTGCTGCCTGCATGCATTTTGGAAATCATCTGACTAATGATGGTGATGATCACAGTTGCTCACATGTGAAAATTAACCTTATTCTGTTTAGTCTGTTTCACTTTTTTTTTACAGCACTTGAGGCTCTAACTAGGAGTGGTTTGAATAGAAAATTCCTTTAGATATGTAAAATATTCTGGTGATGATTTCTCATACAGAATATTTATAAGAAGACCCTGTGTGGGTTTTTTGGGTCTTTTTTTCCATTATTCACTTGAAGAGTGTACACCAGAAAAAAGTCCCTCTAAGACCAGTAGAATTAAGGACGTGTAAGTCAAGAAAGCAGATGATTCTCAGGCAGTCACTCCTCTTGGAAATAATGTGTAAGGAGTGTGGTGAAATTTTGTGTTTTACAGGAGTGATCCTGAGTTACATTTACTTTTTTCATACTCTCACTAGGATCTGAGAAAATAAAAATGGAAAAAATAAAAAAGAAGTGTATTAAACAACATGAAACTGGACTGGAGAGGTGAGGAAGATAAATTGATCAGAACCAATGTAAATACTAGAAGCACTCTTAGATTTCAAATTCTGGAATAGAAGGGGAAAACCTCCATATTCCAGGCTGATCTATTCCATTTCCTGATCTACCTGGGAAGACATACAATAACTCCTTATCTTTGAAATGTCTTCTTTTTCTGCCAGAGACTATTAGAAAAAATATATTCCCTGCAATTCACTCTTGGTTTAGACATAGATGATGCTAGAAAATTGGAGTGATACATTCTAGGTCAGGGAAACATACATCACAGACATGGTCAGTGGTAGCTAACTTTTGGTTTGGGGTTTTTTTTGGGTGGGGAGATGTTTTTTTTTGGTCTTTATACCTGTATCTAACTAGTCTGGTATTGGAATCCCTTGCATAATTCAAAAGATTAATATCATTAATCTTTAGTGATAGCCTTCAAAGTTATAAGCAGATAGTTTTTGTAAATGACTTAATATCCCTTCAAAGGACACTGTACTTCTGAATAGTGTTTATGTGCACGTGTACATAATTTAACATGTTTGGTAAGGACTCTTGAGAAGAATAATTCAGATGACAGAAGATATTTTACTGTGAGAGGCTTCAAAAGCTTGATTATGTTTTATAATTGCTTGCATAGGGAGAAAATAACAAGTACTCAATGACTCTAATAGTGGAAAAAAGTAAGAACTAATGTTGAGTGTAAAAACCCTGCAGTTTTAAATGATAAATTAGGCTCAACTATGAGTGATTAACCATGGCAGCAGGCTACAAAGAGAAGATTTGGCTTCTGTTGGTTTTCCTCATAGCAGACTAGACTGACAGATCTAATAACCATGTCTAAGCTTGAAAGTCATGGACCTGTGGTTGCTGTATAATAATTCTATCACTGGAAAGCACTTTTTTTTTGGTGATTTGCAGGCTAGTAGAATGATGTGTGAGAATTAAGATGATGAAAATACCTTTCATTAACAAAGATGAATTCTCCATATATGTATATATATTATATGCGTATTATTCATGTCTTACTGCCTTTATGAGCAGTGAAAGTAATACTAAGTTGATACTAATGTAACAACACAACTCATTGAGTTAACAGGGATCTCTACATTTTGTTCAAGAAACAAAATGGATTTTTCAATTCTGATTTATGTATCTGCAACTGGAATGACAGACTCTTGACTGGCTGCCCAGGCTTGCCTCATAGTCAACTAAGAGAAACAAGCTCAAAGGATAACACGTTTTAGAGACAGTAGTGCATCAGGATGAAGTGACTCACCTAAAAGCACCTGTCTCTTTCTCCTTGACTCATGAGTTGTTAAACTAATTCAGATATTTAAACTTTAGATGTCTGAAGTAAAGCATGATGATTCCCACTTATACTTCTGTTCCAAATCGATGCTTGATGATAGGGTCTGAGAATAAATAGGTGCTTGGAGAAAATCACTGAAATCAGCTCTCATAGCAGTGTGGTTTGCTACATACACAGTATAGAGGGGACTGTACCAAATAGGTAGGAGTAGTTGAGATGATGTGTGTGTAACCATGTCTGTTACCTGCTGTCTATCCTTTTCTCCTTCCTTCCTTCAGCAAAACTTACAGACTCTGCTTGTAAGCACTAAACACGGGCAAACTTTCTTTTCCTGGCTTCTGCTCCAAATGTTTCTCTGACCTGGCCTTCTTAAATACATATTTAGCAGGACATTTTCATACTCAGTGTTTGTTTCCAGAGCCTTCTCTTAAACATGGCTACCTGGTTTTGTTTATTTGTAAGCATCTTTAAATCTAAGGATTAGCTAGAATATTGGCTGAGAGGACTTGTGCAAGAGGGAATTTATGGTTGTGCTCTAAATGTTAGTCACTGCTTAAAGGGAAGTTTTTAATGGCATTGGCTGAAGGAAAATCTTGACACTAGAAAAAGATTTTCTATGCATAAATAATTAGAACACCAGGAAGTAGAAGATTTCCTATTTCAGGCTAGTGTCAAAAATATTAGTACCCAGCCCTACTAATAACTAGTAGATGCCATGGAGAAGAAAAATAAAAGCCTCTGTTGTACTTAATACGGTTATCTAAAGCTGCATGAATATTCCAGTCTCCTTTGGAATATCTTTTAACTAGGAAACAGAAAAATGCAGTGCTTCTGCTAATGAAAATCCAAGACTTCATATTTCTGTGGTTCTTAACATTTAAGGAATTCACTAACTTTCCAATGCTGTTTGATAGGGAAGAGTGGATGCAGGCAGATCATTTTACACTCTGCAGAAACCCCAAAATAAACCTGAAAGATATCTTTGGTGTAATATTCCTTAGAAACTCACATTCTCCCAGAAAAATACTAGTTGGCAGAAAAAACATGTATTGAGAGCAGAGTTACTACTTAATTTTAGGATGAATTCTGTAGGTGTACACAGAGTGCAGTCTGTCCTGTTGGCTAGTATCAGCTCCAGTATACTGTGAGGAACTGACTATGTCTAAATCTTCCCTACCCCTGAAGTCTAGCTATTTTTTCAGTCAAGTCTAGCTTTCTAGTCATCATGGAGTTCATCCAAACAGATGTATCTCCATACTTGCTGCAAATTTGCCAAGCTTGTCAAAAGACATGACATTGACTAGTCTCTCTATCACACTACTCACCACAGAGAGCAGTCAGGTTAGTTAAGCAATATTTGCCCTCTGTGAATTTTGGTTGCCGCCTTATCCTTCATGTGAGTGGAAATTTGCATCTGTATGAATTTCCTTCTCAGAAACCAGGTTTAGGCCAGTCAGGAATGAGATTCCTGATAACAGACATGACATCTGAGCATCAAGAACAACATTCTTTTGCTTTATATTTAATGTTGCATATTTTGTGAGGAGTTGGGGGGGGAAGGAGATGAATCTTGACCCAGTCTTCCTGTATTCTAAATCTATAAAGGTATTTTCTGCTTTTTCTTCTGTAAAAATGAATGAAAGGGAGGTAAAAAATTTACTATGTGCCTTCCTCTTGTTACTTTTTTCTTCTCAAGTCAATTGTGATAATAGACATTTACACCTTTTCCCCCCTCACCCACAGTCTGTGAGACTATTATAACAGTTCTGTTCAGTGTAACCTGAAAGGATGCTGTAAGAATCTGTGTGTTTTCAAAGGTGCTTAGAGTGTCAGGGACTGTAAATCCCTCCAACATTTATCAAGCCTTACATATTTGAGGTATACTGACCCCACATAACATGATCCTAAGTTTGGGCTGTAGTTATTCTAGTTTGCTTTACAGATAGCTGTGACAGAGAGAAGATTGAAGAAGGGGAGAGACAAGTATGATTTGGCTAGCCTGGGGTACATGAGAGCACTCTTCTTCCCCTGTGCTAGAAGCCTCATTTGGTTGCCTGAGGTTAGCTGATGCCTCCTTTACTGACCCATGTGAATTGCTTTTGAAATAATTGCAGTTGTTAATATAGTAATAGAATTAATTTAGTAAAGAATAAACACACTAAAGATGAAGTCTGTGCTCCCTCCTCTGTCTTCTGGCTTGTGCAAACACAGACAGTAAGTGAGCTGATTGTAAATTAGTTCTTGATGATAAGAATATGTTAACAGGGAAGAGCTGGCCTCCTTGTGTTCCCCCACTTGCAGACCCATTTTTGTCATTCACTGATGATAACCTGTTCTGGTAGTTCAAATGGGGATTGCATAAATGGGAATGCTGTTCATCAGATAGTGCTTGAGAAACAGTGCTGCTTATTAATCATCCTTGCAGATCTTTTGTTCTACTCTAGGTATATCCAGAGAGCAGCAACATTTTCAGATATGCAAGCATTTATTTCTCAAAATGTTCTTCAGAAGCAAAAGAACACCAAACCACAAAAATAGTGAATCAGAACTTAGTATTTGCTTTGTTTTGAGCACCTCTAGCATTTCACAGCCAGTGGGCAGAACACAACTCTGCATTAGTTCATGGATCTGTGAATGTGCCTGTTAGCTCCACGCAAGAGACTTTCAAAATTAAAAAGCCTCAGCTTTTATTTTGGATAGGTCTCCTGATCCATCTGTATTCTTCAAAGGAGCAGTAATCAGAATTTTTCATACCTGAACACAATGTATTATGTTTGATTAGGTCTGAAAGAGTCTTAACAGTTTTACAGCTTTGTTTTGGAATATGACTTGCCCAAGCACAAGTTGTCAATCTGAAGCAAATGGACTTCCAAATTTTGTCTTTAGAGTCAGACTTGCAAATCACAGCTGCTTTGGGGTTTTTTGGTTGGTTGGTTGGTTTTTGTTATATATCTATAAAAAAGTGCATATCTCTTAAGCTCATGGTCCAAGATAAAGACAGGGAGGTGACTTCACTGGGTTGATCTTGGCTGGCCACCAGATACCCACCAAGCTGTTCTCTAGTCATAGAGAGTATATATATTCTTCAACTAGATGGTTTGAGATGAGAACAGGGAGACCACTCAGCAATGATTTTAATTTTATAACCAAGAGTAGCTGAAATCGGTTCATTCCCAATATGCCAGAAAGAATCAGGAGCAGATGAGAGTGATGAAACACTGGAACAGGCTGTGCAGAGAGGTTGTGGAGTCTCCCTCTCTGGAGATATTTAAAACCTGCCTGGATGCATTCTTGTGTGATCTGGTAGAGGTGATCCTGCTCCAGCAGAGGGGTTGGACTAGATGATCTTTCAAGATCCTATTTAACCCCTAACATTCTCTGGTTCTGCCTTTGGTCTATCTCTTGCCGACTGTGTGAGAGCTCTGCTTTAGGAATCATATATTATTTCTCAGGTCTCCACAATAACTCCCTGAAATTATTGCCTATCAGAAGCTCTTTTAACTTATTGGTATTCTGTGCTCTGGGATTCATGCTCTATTGTTCTACTACTGCTATGGTAATGTGCTTCAATAATATCTTGGAGATTAAAAAAAAATAAGAAAAAATGTAAGTGCTATTGACTTCCAGATGAGGCTTGGATAAGGCCCCCTCTCCTATTTCATGCACTGATTTCTGATTAACATGCTAAGCATCTCGCAGCATGCAAAGCTGAAGCTGGCTAGTTTGAAAGCGGTATGCAGGGCTGCCAGACCTTTAGTCTCTGTACGCTAGATAAAAGCAGGTCTGACTCCTGCATTGTTGGAGATGATGGTTTTGTTATTGATATAGCTCAGACCTCCAGCGAGACATCAGTCTGCTGGTTTGAGGCTAATTTTGACTGAGAGAAATTAAATCCTAAACTGTAAGAAGAAAGCTCTCACTTCAGGCTGTGCTTTCTTTCTGGTGGTCTGGTCTCTGTGGCTGACTCTGCCTTTAACTCTCTAATCCACCCAACCCCTTTTCCTCTAACCTCCTTCTTGTCTTTTTTTGACATCTCACCTCGGATCTCCAAATTTATCACTTGAGATATACTTGGGTTGATCTGGTTATTTCTGAAGGGAGAGAAAGAGGGGGGGGAAGGGGGTTTGGGTTGGGAGCCCTCCTGGGGACTTTGATTGTTTCTGGGGAGGGTATTGTGTTTCTGTGTTACTTTTAATTTGTATATAACTGTATATATTGGTGTATATATGCTTGTATATTGTGCTGAGCTGCAAATATAGCTTCATTCTTAATTCCCAGCTCAGCTGAGTCTAGTCTGGGTGATTTCATAAGAGTGGGGGGGCAGGTAATACCCAAACCATCACAATTTATACCTGTGTATAAATTCCTCAGTTAATCTTAAATTTTGCAGGTAAAGGCCACCTCTTAATGTCCTGAAGAGGCTCAGAGATTAGTGACAGGGTGGCATACTCCATCCAAGCAGGTCATGCAAAATCTAGCTGTGGAAAACAGGCATCTCTTTGATGACTGACAGCCTATGGGAGGTAGTAACAGATCACCAGCATCCTGTTCCTAGCAGGAATTTGTAAGCCTCACAAGAACTACTTCAGTGTTCCTTCGGATGCTTTTTATATTTGCCAATGTGAAATTCCCTTATGGGCAAACTCATCACCACCTTCCAAGCCTCTTTTGAAGCTGGTTATTTGTCTCTTACTTTGCCAGCAATTCCACTGAATTCTTTTTAACTCTGCACTTCCCACTTTGAGAAGCAAGCGAACTATATTACTAAGCCTTTTAATAGTCATCCAGAGCCAGGTATCTGTTATTTCAGTTCATAAGCTCCATGGTTTGCACAGGTTTTGATTCATATTTGAATTACTGCTTTTCCTGTTTTCTTTCCTTTACATTTTTTTTCTCTCCCCCCCGCCTTTTATTTTCCTATTTTCGGAAGTGGTCCAAATTATTAGTACCAGCAAACAAAGTGTAACCAAATGCTGCTCCTGAATGAAAATGTTCTACCATTTTGACACCAGAACAGCACTCACAGCAGTAGTGTAAGAGCAAAGGGCCCTATCAGGTGGTGGTTGCCAGGCTTCAAATAAGATATCAAACTCCAAGCTTTGCCACACTGGGGTGTTTAAAGGCCCTGTGGTACAGGAAGCCTAATTCCCATCTCTGTCTCAATAATCTGAAAGGGTAATGACTATACAGCTCATCTAGCAACGTTCCTGATGCTGCTGTACTTTCACATGTGATTTCTCCTTTTCTGTCAAGTTCCTGTGTGGCATCACTCTGTGGTGTTACACATCTGCTTCTCTTTACCCCAGAGATAGCTGCATTTCAGCAGAAAACAAAGCAATTGCTGTTCTTCAAGCATGTGAAATTCTCTGAGAGTAAAGAGCTCCTAATCTTCTGCCTTATTTGACTTTAAAATCTTTTTCAGACATCTGCAGATTTAAGAATCATGGTTTGGATATTTTTTGGGATGCATCTCTAAATTATTTAGATTACTGCGGAGAACTAGTTCTTCTCACTCCCCCCCTCCCCAAAAAGTAATTTAGTGATCTCTTCCAGAAGAGATAGATTTTCAGGCTTACTAAATCAGACAAAATGATTTCAATTAAATTTCAGTGTACTGGAGGACATATATATTTGAAATTGAAAAAAACCCCAACCTTAAAATTCTACCAGATGTGCTCCTTTTGCCTGCCCATGGGATGAGTTCTGTTCCATCTGAGTTTGTGTTTGTTCCTACTGTAATTTTTCAGCTGACTTCCACAGTTTATACCAGTCTAGATGTGAGAAGGAAGTTCTTCACCATGAGAGTGGTGAGAGTCTGGAATGGGAGGTGGTTGAGGCCCCATCCCTAGAGGTGTTTAAGGCCAGGCTGGATGAGGCTCTGGCCAGCCTGATCTAGTGTAGGGTGTCCCTGCCCATGGCAGGGGTGTTAGAACTAGAAGATCCTTGTGGTTCTTTCCAACCCTGCATGATTCTATGATTCTATGAATATAAGTGTTTTGGTAAAATTGGATAACAGAACAACAGTCTGTCGTGGAGGGCCCGTAGGCCTGAAAACAGACTCGCGCATGCCTTGCCCTGCCTGGGCATGTTTTTCCTGCTCATATTCAGGGGTGAGCACGTGGCCAGCACAGAGGGGCACAAAGGGCCTGGTGCCACCTGCAGTCTGGCCTGCCCAGGCTTTAGGTTGTGTAAGCCCCCACACGCTCAGCTCACGCTTGCCGGGTGCTAGGCCCATGTGAGCCCCATGTTTGGAAAGTCCAGGCCTGTGGCTCCTTGCCTATTGTGGCAAGGTTGGCTGACTGCAAGCCTGATTGGTTATTGGTGGCCAATGAGACCACTGATCTGGGCCCACAGTTCATAAAGAGAGGTGCACTCACGTGCCAGCGTTCCTCTTTGCTCGCCGGTGCATGCACTCACTCAAGCCTGTCATTACGGGGCTCAGACTCCCCGTGCAGCCGTGCATCCCACTGCACGCCCACTGCCTTATTGCCTGGTGTGTGCCATAGCCACGAGTCACCAGGTGCAGACTCACTTGTCTGCACGGGATTGTCTTCCCTCTGACCCGCCAGCAAATCCTGCCTACGAGTTCCCTGGAGACAGCAGCCGGAGGGACCCAGCAGCCACGGTCAGAGACTACTGCCCCTGAAGCCGGGAGTATTCCAGCCTCGGAGTCCACGGGCGGAGACCCTGAGAAGTTGGACACTTTACAGAGGCTGTGGAGTAGCCCGGAGGGTGATTTATAATTAATCAAATTGTGAGTAAATACCTCTCTAATTCCTGTTGTGCCTGCCATGGAGCAGAAAGCTTGCAGCCCACTCTGCTGGGCAAACAGTATATAGACCCCAAGCGGCAGTAGCCATGGGGAAAACTCTCTCTGTTTAATAGTTATGCCAGTCATTGTCATATAAGTATTAATAAGCCGTTTAGTGTGATATTAGCCCGTAAGGTTCTCTCATATTTAATATAGTGGTTGGGAGTGTCGAGAGTTAAGAATATTGAGTTTAATAGACATATATTTTTATATAACTATCTCGCACCGATTGATTTCTCCCCTTCACCACGAACGGGTGATAAGGGCAGATTGCCCTCCACGACACAGTCTAGGATGCAAATGAAATGTTGAAAGTCTCCACCACAAAATACAACCATACACCAAATATCTATTTTTTTCAAGAAGGAATGTGCACCATGAAACAGAATGAGGACAATGAAATTACCTCGATACAGGTAGCTCATTCCAAGTTACCTCTGTGTGGTATACAAGGTTGCTTCTTGCTGTTGCAGAGAAAAATCCAGACTTGACTTGTTTATGGTTTTCAGTATTAGCCAAGCCAGCTTAGAAAATTCTCCTCCAAACTTTAAGTTTCCTAGACCCTCAGGATTGATCTTTGTGTGCATGCAGCTCACCTGAAAAATAGCTCTTCACACAAAGACTTTCTGTGCATAGAAGATTCTCTTGTTCTGTGTTCTTCCTAGCTCACTTTGTCTTGGCTGGTAATGTAAACACTGCTTCCTTTAGAAAGCAAAGGGTTTTTAAAGTAAGGACTGCTGCAAGCAGGTGTTGGCAATTTCCTCTATGTGGAACAGACACTAGAGGAGGGTTGTGTCTCATGAACAGAAGAGGAGACAGTCATCAACAGCTTGGAGGATGAGGTGGAGTACTTCCCTATAATTTCAAATAGGTTAATAAGAAGTCATTAATTTTGCTATGAGATCCCCTGATTCAAAGCCAAACAGGCTGTATATTAGTGAAAGGAGGCAGAAATTTCTTATGCTGATGTCTAGCAAACTTTCTTTTCATTCCAGTTTGCATTGGTTGATGCCTCAAACCTCAGATGGCTACTAAAATCAGGTGCTGAAACCTAATGAGATAAATGATGACTGGTTTGGGTGTTGAGCTGGACTGGGGTGAGAGTATTTTAGCTAGAAATACTTACAAGATCTTCCAGTGACAGTCAAAGCCAATTACTTTTAACCCTCATTTCACTTCTGTTTCTCATCTGTCATGCAAAATATGTTGTTATGGTACTTGTTATTTAATGCATATTTCTGCAGTGTATTCACCTGTGTGTAGAAAAGAATGTCCTGAGTTTATTTTCTCTTTTCTAAAAAGTTTAAATGGTCATTCTAACTCTCATTTGAACCAGCTCTAATTGCAGTTTGCTCATTACTAACTGTAAAAGCAAACACTAGAGGCAAGGGTCACACCAAGTGCAGTGGTTCTGCGGACACAAACCAGTGGAGCACAGTAAAAGATCTACATCTGATGCTTTTTTGGTCATTTTTTATGCATGTGGTTGCATCCTTCTGACCTTCATAGGAGATAATCTGTCATGTTGTTACATTCTATTGCAAAGGATTATTAAGCCTTAGCTAAATTAACATGTTATGAATGTATTGAGGCAGCAGAAGAAATCCCATTCCTGTTACTACTGCCCGTATCCTTGCAGCAGAAGAGGCTTGTGTGTCGTGTCCCCTTCAAAAAATGCAAATCCAACAATTCTTTCCAAAGCTGGATAAATGGATCTCAAACCTTGCTTAAAAGGCCACAGGAGACAGTGCCTGCCCTGCCTTTCCTTTCCTTCTGAAAGCATCGTGTCAGCTCTTACCAGTACTATTTCTAGGAAATTGTCACTGATTTCAAAGCACTTCCAGCCAGTGCTAAGCCCTTGTTAACAATGTCAAAATAAAATTTAGGGTGATTGCATGCAGAACTTATGGAATGAATCAGATCACATCTGTTACCAAGTGTTTCTATTTCACCCTAGAAAAGCACAGGTGATGAGAATATTGCATTTCATGTTAGTAGATGCACATCTAGAAGATGGCACAGTGATATCTTGCCTAAAATTTTGTAGCATGTCACTTCACAAGTGTCAGAACTGATGCAGCAGAAAAGCTGTTCAAATTGAGTAAGGCTAGCAGAATCTGACCCTGACAAGAGAAATGCTAAAGGGAGGATAACTCTTAGGAGAATAAACTCTTGCAACAGTACATGTGAATACTTCAGGGGGAATAAAAGCCCTAAACATCAAAAACTAAAATAAAACATGAAAGGGTGATTCAGTTAAAATGTTGTCTTGGTATTTAAAATTCCATGCCTTGTTCGTTAGCTAGCATGTTCACAGAACTGTCTGTCCAGAGGGATGGATAAACCGTGCTTCATCACAAAGCACAGCATGGGGGAAGAGGGAGCAGCTTCACTACTCTAGTGGGATTGAGAGCTGTGCTTAGCAAAGCCAGCTCTTTTGGTCCTGTTAATAAAATGACAGTAATTTGACAGTAATAAACATTGGGCTGTCACTGTAATGTAGCAGTTTGCAAGTAACGTTGACATTATCTTATGCTTCATGTCAGAATGGACCCGCTTTATCAGCTGATTAATGGGGAAATAGGATAAAATTCTTTAAATCTGACAAAGAGGAACTTGGATTGCACTGGAAATGAACTGCCTTTTATTTTCTTTTGGTGCTTTAAAGACCTGGTAATGGTTTGTTCCTCTTTTTTTTTTCCCCTTTTTTTTTTCTGTTTTGTTTTGAGATTTTTTTGCTCTTTTGTCGTGTTTTTTTTTTTTTCTTTAATAATTTTGAACATTTGTGCAAAGCTTTGACAACTTGAACACAAATGGTAATGTTGCATAAGTTACTGGAAGTATCACTTACAGAAGTCCCAGAGTCTTTTTCTTAATAAGACCCTTCTGAAATAGTGAAGGTTTGATTTTTGGTGTGAGATTTTGTTGTGATTTTGTTGTTTTAGGGTTTGGGGGTTTCTGAAGTGCTTAGCTTCTACCTACTGCCACAGGCTATGGCTACTCCTACATACTAGTCATCTAATGCCACTGATAAGTAGCCTTTCAGAATTCATTTTATGTCTGAGGGAATTATGAACACAGATATTTTCCAATGCCACACCAAGGATTTCTTCTATTATTGTAGCCTATCTATGTAAACCAGGCAGTCTGTTGCACAAGACTACATCCTTCCAGTTCTAATACTTTCCTTGCTTTCAGGATGTCCTAGAAATGCCTCTGACTCTAGGTGACAGGCACTGGGAAGATTTGGACTTTGTATTTGTTTTGTGACTGTATATGATCCAAATGGATTTCGTGCTACTGACGATGGCAGTCAGAAGCAGGCTATTGGACATATATGCAAATGCAAGACAAAATTATCAACTAACTTTTTTTTCAGAAGAGAAAGTATTACCATCTAGTACCCTACTTCAGAGGTGTTTGAGGAAGCTGCTGGAAATAAACCTAACTCAGAATGTTTTTCTCTGTGTGCTGAATATAGAGAATGACAAATCTTCCCATCTGTCCAGTTTTCCTGAATGGCTCACAGAAAAGGAATATCCAGCACCAACATACTTGTTTCATTGGGTCATGAGGTATTCAGGTCAAGTGGGACTTCAGGAGATCTCTGTTCCAGCCTCTTTCTCAAAGCTAGGTCAGCTGTGGGATCTTGTAATTTGCTCAGAGCTTTTGGGTGCATTTCAATCTAGACAAATTCCAAGGATGAAGGCATAATGTACCTGGGCAACATAGTCCACTGCCTGCCTGTCCTCATGGGGAAAAAAGATTCTACTTATATCCAGTCTGTCATTGCCTGTCCTGGTATGTTGTCATCTTCTCACCAGGTGTGTTGTGAGAATCCTAGCTTCATCTTCTCAATGAGCTTCCTAAGACTCCCCCCAAAACCATCTCTTCCTCACACTGAACTATGCTCATCTCTCAGTCTCCTCTCAAGAGTATTCCAGACCTCATCACCTCAGTGGCCTTGTAAAAAGTGAACTTGTCCTAGTTAGTTGATGTATTTTCCAAATTGAGCTTTTAACTCACATTCAATTGAGTTGAAACATAATATGAGCTAACCACTTAACCTGTGGACCTGGCTCCAAGTGCACAAACCATTTATGTGAATGATAATAACTTGTCTTTTCCATTGCTGAATCCCATCAGCAAGAGGGTGGGATTACTTTGCTTTTTGGAAGAGAGATGCAAGCATATTACCCAAATTTAACAGAAGTAGTCTAGTCATTCAGCAACAGAGTCACGGTTATTACTTGGATCCTTAGTCCTTTCCCATCTTTGCTGGTCTGGGCCCCAAAAGTCCATCTGATTTTGCTGACGTGGGATGGCAATTATGATTGAATTGGGAATGAGTTTCAGTAAGTACTCCCAAGAGGCACTTGGCACCCTTTACTTGAAAACCAGTAGCCAATATTACAAATCAATTAGCATTTCCACAGTGTAACCTTTGCCATACAATGTACAATGACCTTTACAGGCCAGAGAAGAGTCAGTTTAATGTACTATATAATGCCGGATGGTAATGTCTTTCCTGACTTAGGTAGCTTATGATTAAACTCAATTTTCTCAGCTACCAATTGACCTTTATCCATCTCTAAGCAATTCAGTGAATAGAAGTTGGTAAAAGCTGTCAGGTTATATACATCACATTGTCACAACTTCTCTTTATAATGGTGAAGCACATCTGAGATTCAATCAAGCCTTTTTTTCATTTGTCCAGACAAAGGAGAACTTGTTGAAACACAGCAAACTTCATTTTGTGTCCGTCATGTCCCACATGTACTTTTTCCATTCAGTGAGACTGTATTTCTAACTAGTGATGTTTTCATTGTCAGGTTGTGTTGGATGTGTTCAGTAGATAAATATTTTTTCATTTAACAATGAACTGCTGAAGCGAGTCCAGAGGAGAGCCATGAAGATGATCAGAGGGCTGGAGCACCTCTGCTATGAGGACAGGCTGAGAGAGTTGGGGCTCTTCAGCCTGGAGAAGAGAAGGCTTCGAGGAGACCTTAGAGTGGCTTTCCAGTATCTGAAGGGAGCCTAGAGGAAGGCTGGGGAGGGACTATTGACAAGGTCTAGTAATGTCAGGATGAGGGGGAATGGATTTAAACTGGAAGAGGGGAGACTTAGACCAGATGTTAGGAGGAAGTTCTTTACAGTGAGGGTGGTAAGACACTGGAACGGGTTGCCCAGGGAGGTTGTGGATGCTTCCTCCCTGGAGGTGTTTAAGGCCAGGCTGGATGAGGCCTTGAGCAACCTGCTCTAGTGAGAGGTGTCCCTGCCTATGGCAGGGGGTTGGAGCTGGATGATCCTTGAGGTCCCTTCCAACCTAAACCATTCTATGATTCTATGGCTTATTAACATTAAATCTCACCAGGAAACTTATTTACGAAGTTCAAAATGCACCATTTATGCACACAGGGAACCGGCAAAACTAGAACACCTTAAGAAATAACTGGCAAATACAATCATTATACTGGAAGAGTACAAGATCCTGAATCTGTTTAAATGAAAGCTGCTCTGAGCTCTTCCTATGGAACAGATTGTAGTTAGGTCTGTATCCAATAATGCAAACATGACATTCAGAGTAGTTTTGAAACAAAGAGCACGTCTTTGTAAGTAATTATTTTTCTTCTTCAGCTTTTCACCATGCTTTGCTTCTTAAAAACCAGCCTGAAAAGAAGGAAATACTGTTTTATCTTGCTCCATCCCCATTATGTTTTCCTCCTTTGCTTATCTTCACCCTGCTTACAGTACCATGACTGATGCCTGAAATATTTTCCCTGTTGCTGTTGTCTTTCTGAGCTCTCCTTTGGCTGAACTTTACTTAGAATGGTTTTGTTTTTTATCCAGACCTCAAAGATGCCAGAATGTGGCAATGAAACACTGATGCTGAATTACTGTCTATCTTCATGGTAATTAGTTCAGAGTTTTGGACTACATCTATCCTCACTAATTGAATGGCACCAGAGAATGTTCCCAGGAATGGTAACTTGATCACCTTCTCCTAGTAAATATTTCCTGTTATGATTTTGTCCTCAGCCAGCTGTCATTCTCCCAAATGCATCCTGGACTCAGTTCTGGAATCAACACAGACCAGAGACCTTTCCCAGTTAGCAGTTTGAGTGTACCCACCTTTTCACAGGCTGGGAGAGTTTAATAGTACAGATAGAGGAAATCTGTGGCAGAGAATGATCCCTGTTGCATGTAGCACAACCATCCAACCACACTGAAAACAAAAGGCAGTGTCTCCCTTTCTCTCTTTGCTCAAAAAGAACTCAAGTTGCTGTTCACTCTTAAAAAGAACTTCCATTGTTTTTACCATTTGTAACACATAGCTTGGGAAGAATGAGAACTATCATTTTCTGTGACAGCTAAACTGGCATCACAAATCAATTCTAGATAAATATATATTACTTTCCAGGCACTGCTTATGAAAATACATGCATGTATTGCATGTATATGTTGGACTTGCTCTAGTGGGAGGTGTCCCTGCCTATGGCAGGGGGTTGGAGATGGATGATCCTTGAGGTCCCTTCCAACCTAAACCATTCTATGAAATTCTATGACTGCAAACTATCCTGGTTTTGGTGTACTCTCAGGAAATTTGCAGAAATGACTAGAATTTAATTCAAAATTAGGAAGATTCTGTGACTAATTCCATCTTCATACAATGTCTAGTTTTGGTTTAAAAGTTCTATTACATCAAATGAGAAGCAATTTTTATATAATTGAAAATGGGGGAAAAAAAAATGTTTCTCATTTCAAACAGCTATTAATGTTAAAACACTGCTGAAACAAGCCCTTGCTCCGGAGATGCACAATTACATGTCCCCAGGATGTAATATGAAGGAGAGCAAGTATTATTGATTAATTTCATGATACAGGTTATGGTATTCACATTGGAGAGGCACTCAATAGTAGTTATCAAAATATATGCAGAGGACAGGTGAAGGTTATGCAGCTGTCTGGAGAGCATAGCTAGCAAAGTATGCTCTCAGCTCTCTGCATGACTTATTCTTTCTGATAATACAACTATGTGCATATTGAGGCTCTATTGATCACCGGCACCTACATTTGAAGGCAGAACTAACAAAGGTAGCACAACAAACATAAAATAATAGCCCATTAATCTAGGTAACAGAAGAAAACTACAAAACTTAGTGTCTCTTTGAAAGTCAGTAGTAGAGCAGAGTTTTATCATACCCATGTGGTAACTGGAGTGGAGCAGAAAGTAGCATCTTTTCTATATGTCTGAGATTGGTACAGCAAGGGATACTACTGCAAACCCATATATTTTCTTTTTCATTATATTATTGTGTTTCTCAGTGTCCTTAACATCTAACACAAATTTGTTTTTACTGATTTACAGTAACTTCCACTATAAGCAGTTTACTGAAAGGAAGGCAAACATGAGGATTCTCTCTCTGGCACAAAGATGCTTTAAAACCACAGCCAATTTCATTATTCTTTCTCTGCATCTGTTTTTTTCCTTTTATCACCTTTCCTTTGTGTTAGAAACATTTATCTGAAATGGCTACTTGCCTCATCTTGTTCCAGCTACATCTTCAAGCTCTAATGCCTTATTATAATACAAATGAATAATAGCTCCAACACACCAAGAAAGAATTTAAGATGATCTTCCATTTGAGTAAAAAACAACCTCTTCTTTTAACAAAACCCAAACAAGCAAACAGCAAAACCATCCCTTCCTCCCAAATGAATAATTAACTTTTAAAGTTTAGTATTTATGGAACTGCACAGGAAAAACAGACAATTTGGAAAATAAAAGGGGTTTTTATAAATGAGAATTTTAGAATCATGGAATCATAGAATTGTTAGGCCTGGAAGGGACCTCAGGGATCAATCTGGTTCCAATCCCACCCGCTGCCATAGGCAGGGACAATTTCTGCTGGTTTAGGTTCACAGAGCCATATCCAGCCTGACTTTAAAAACTTCCAGGGATGGGACTTCCACCACCTCCCCAGGCAACCTGTTCCAGTGTTTCACCATCCTCATGATGAAGAACTTCTTTCTAATGTTTAATCTAGATCTACCCTCCTCTAGCTTGGATCCTTTCCCCCTAGTCCTATCACTACTTGGCATCTAAAAAAATCCCTCAGCAGCTTTCTTCTAGGCTCCCTTTCAGATACTGGAAGACCATAGTAAAGTCTTCTCAGACCCTTCTCTTCTCCGAAGTGAACAACCCCACCTCTCTCAGCCTGTCCTCAAAGGAGAGGTGCTTGGGCCTTCTGATCATCATTCTGGCCTTTCTCTGGATACATTCCAGCACGTCCCTACCGTTCTTGTAATAGGGACTCCAGGACTGGACACAGTGCTGCAGGTGTGGTCTCATGAGAGTGATGGCTCTCTTGACCTGCTGGCCATGCTTCTCTTGCTGCAATCCAGGATATGGATGGCGTTCTGGGCTGCAAGTATACACTGACAGCACATTTTGAGCTTCTCATCCTCCAGCATCCCCAGTCTAAACTCTATCAATTTCACTGCATTTATGTTGCTGTTTGTGGTTATTTGAGGTGAATGGGACAGTGAGGGAGTTGAACCATGTTACCCAGGTGATAGATGTCATGGTCGCTGAAATGAGAATCCTCTCCTTTCCACAGATGGAGGTGGTCAGACAGCCACCCACAACTGTGGGCTGTTACACCCACCCAATCACACCAGCTTGCACTGTCTGTGAAGAATTAGATGTTTTCCTTTTTATTCGATTATTAAAGAGGAAAGGTGAGGAAACATGGCCTATAAAATGGAAATTAGCACACTGAGCTCTGTCACTGCGGTGACCATCTGTGTCTGGCAGACTAGCAGATTCATTTAGCTGGTGGAAACACATGATGCACTGTATTACAGGAGAGGAGAAGATGGAAACTTGAAGCCACCTGAGCCCTGTAAAAATTACTTTTCTCCATGTTGTGGCAGCTTTGTCATCTTTTACAGTGACTTACGGGTGATAACAAACACTCTCTACATGGAGGCTAGTCTAACTCCCCTATTGATTTTTCCCAGTCCTGTGTGCTAGTTTAATAAGAAAAATGTTGCTTGAAAGTGACTCTGATAATCTTAAAGATGTTATTTACTTTTTTGAAAGGTGAGCTGGATTATGATTAATATGGTAAATAGCTAAAACCTAATAGAGTCAATCCTTCTTTATATTTCACAGTGGTCCAGTCTTGGTGCAGAGAAGAATAACAGTCAAGCCTGAATTAAACATTCTCAGCCTTCATGTTTGTGCAAAGGATTTTGATTTATTAATTTATATCTGTGGGAATGTGTCCACTCAGTCACAGGAGCTAGCACCATCCTACTGCACAGAAAGAGAATGAGAAGCTCAGATATCTGCCAGGCACAACCTTCTTCCTCACTTCCCCAGCCCCTTTCCAGAGTCAGTCTCAGCAAATCTCAGGCACCCTCCCTTTTCTTGATCATAGGTAGCGTGGTACTGTTACGCTTCAGTGGAGCACAGACACTTTTTATGGGGAAGTATAGGCAATGCATGACAGTTCCTATAAGTCTCATTTGCACATGGTAGACTGTGACAGGGACACACTTGATGGTTTCAATGTAGCCTAGGAGGAGGAGTACAAGTGAACCATGCCACCCTATACCTATCCCTCTCTCTTCTCCCTTTGCTTTCCTTCCTCCTTTTTTTTAACCAAACTCACATCCCACCAGTGCATCAAGGCTCTCATCAACTCCCCTAGGAGTCATCTTAGAATGGGACTAGCCACTAGCCAAATATCTCTTACCTCCCTCCACTGGAAACAGAGGATCATCTGTCATGAGCCTGCAGAAGACAAAGCTTCTTTTTGGCAGGTGAGGCTAGAGGAATCCCAGCCTGTGAGTTCAGCCCTTCCCTGCTGGCTCTCATAAGGGGCTTCAAGGTCCCTCATCAGCCATGAACCTGTTGTAAGAAGTTTGTGTGGTCTTTCCTGCAGAACATACAGGATCAGGAGTTCTTCTTGTTATTGATTAGCAACAAACAGCTCAATAAAAAAGTGTTACAGGTAGCAGAGCTTTACAGGAACCTCAGTTGCTTCCAGTGTTGCTGACTCTCAAAGACAGAACACTACTCATTTCATACTTCCTGAGCATTCTTACTTTCTCTTGAGATCATAATGTACTTGACTTACATTGTGCAGGAGTCTGCAACCACTAGTGCTTGCTTTGATTTTCCTCTTGGCATCCCAGCTGGGCAGTGACACATTGTCTTGCCTTGCTAAATTACCACTTTGTTTTGATATTTTTTACACAGTGACACATTATTTTCCTGTCTCTTATCTTGAAATTGGAATTGGGCCTAAATACATGGAAAAAATATTTCTTGGTAAAATAGGGGGAAAAAATGAATTGTACAAGCCTTTATGTGTTAGTGCAGCATGATTTGGGTTTAGCTCGTAAATCTAAACTTATGGTAGCTTTTCACAGTGTCCAAATGTACAAGGTGTACAAAACCACCTACTCAGTAAGTCTTTCTTTATATATTTCTGCAAAACATGAAAAAAAATTGGTAGTTTAATTTTTTTCCCTCCATCCAAGAAGCAGAGTAATTTAATCTGTTTGCCTTCTCTACTCCCTCTCTTCTTGCCCCAGTGACTCTCCTGTCTTGCAAGCTTTTGTCACTTGGTCTATCTGCTCCTTTATCTGCCTCAGAAATAAAGAAAGAGGAAAAGAGAAAAAACCCTAATTACTTTTTCAACTTCTGTCCCATGTCCCTCTGCTGCTCTCACATTGTCTGTGACCATTGTCTGCAACGCTACAGATAATCTCGCTGTTCTGTTGGGCTAGCAGGTCCTCAGAACATAGCCCCCACATGCTTATTTCTCATGAGCTCTTCTCAGTCTTACTCATGTTTTTCCTACCATAAATCCCACATGTGGAAGAAGCTGTTATGCCAAGCCCTTTTCTTTTGACCTTTGTTCTTTTAGTTACCAGCCAGTGTCTGCTCTTCTTTTGCCTCCCTTTGTCTGTCTGAATGGCTCATCTGTTGTATTCCTTCAGGCAGTTAAATTCTAAGTTGTCTGGTCAGGGACTGTTGCTATGACTTAGCTTTATAGCAGCTAGTCACAAGAGGCTGCTCCCCAGTGACGGTCTTTCAGCATTCCTGCTTTCCCAGTGTCTTCGCCTTATATAACAGGCAGCTTGGGAAGAACCTAAAAACATATTAAGCTTACAACACAGTGAGACATCTCAAGAGAACCTTAAGACCAAATCTTTGTTTTTACTGTATACTTTCTTGCTGAACAGTTCAAGTTGAGAACAAAGTGTCACCCTAAATATACCATCTGTGGCATTCTCATGTCACAGTCTTCATGTTATTTTTACAGTTTATTTAGACATGCAACAAATAAAGGCCATTTTTATTGCTTCATTTTTAAGAGTGGCCTTATTGCTAGTGAAGAGACAGATAGGCAGCTGAAGAATCTGGAATAGCTTATCCCAGAGCTTATCAAGCCAGGTGTGAATCACAGGATAATAGAATCAAATGGTTTGAAAGACACCTCCAAGACCATCCAGTCCAAACTATCACCCAGCCTTGGCCAATCAACCAGACCATGGCACTAAGTGCCTCATCCAGTCTTTTCTTGAACACCTCCAGGGACGGCGACTCCACCACCTCCCTGGGCAGCCCATTCCAATGGCAAATCACTCTCTCTGGCAAGAACTTCTTCCTAACATCCAGCCTAGAACTCCCACAGCACAACTTGAGACTGTGTCCCCTTCTTCTGTTGCTGGTTGCCTGGCAGAGGAGACCAACCCCCAGCTGTCTACAGCCTCACTTCAGGTAGCTGTAGACAGTAATGAAGTTACCCCTGAGCCTCCTCCAGGCTAAACAAGCCCAGCTCCCTCAGCCTCTCTTCACAGAGCTGTGTTCCAGGCCTCTTACCAGCTTCATCGCCCTTCTCTGGACTCATTCCAGTATCTCAACATCTCTCTTGAATTGAGAAGCCCAAAACTGGACACAGTACTCAAGGTGTGGCCTGACCAGTGTTGAGTACAGGGGCAAAATAACCTCCCTTGTCCTACATACAAGCAATGCAAAGGGAACAAGGCAGGTGATCCTGTTTGCTTCAATGAGATATATTTGAGCTGAGAGGTAGGAATGCCTGCACTCCTAGCTAAATACCTGCTTGGCCACTGACTTCTGAGAGGAGTGGTGAGAAACAACTCAATGAAAAATGATGCAGGAAGCATTTAACTGGTGGTGGCAGCACAGATGTGGAAAGATTGGGATAGAAGAATTGGCTGCAGGTATACATTTATGAGGGTATATGCCTGAATTCTAGATGGTAGGAGCCTCGAACACCGACACAGAGTTTTGCTCTAGGGGGTGAGGGTGTACCAATATTTGGGTGGAGAATATCAAGGATTTACTTCTTATACACATGTAAATTTTCCAGAACGGAGTTCAGGGTGGACCTACATCTACAGTGACGCCCAAACAAGTCAGATCTGAGAAGCCTTTGTTTACATAGACTCTTCTTTCAGGTCGTGTCACAAGACGACCAGAGAGATTAAGGTCTCATCTGCCATGTTCTAGCTTTATGGTGTCCCTTGTCTCTACCTTACACAAGAGATGACACCATTACACAAGGATTTAGGAAACTGCTGCTAATCTGCCCCTGTACCACATAGGAGGCATTATACTTATTTCAGGAAAGTAAACAAGGAGAGGGGAAGCTGTTACCGGGAAACTGTAAGGCAATCTGGCATGAAAGCTACATCTCCTGCAGGAGATGGTTCTACAGAAGTGCCAGGAGGCCTGAAATAAGCATGTGCTGGAATAGCTGAAATATTTAACACTAGACAACTTTTAAAATTAAAAATAAAGTGAAAAGTATATTTTAAAAAAATACCACAAAGACAGCAAGTGGCTGGTATTTTTAACAGTTTTGAATAGCTTTAGAGGTAGCTGAAATATAATGGGATTTTTCAGTGCCAAAACCAAGACAGAGAGAATGTCAGAAAGAAGAAAAAAAAACATTCTTTGAAAGCTTTTATTAAATATCAGTCTTGAGAGCATATTCCTTCCTTCCTCCAATTCAGAATTAAATAGAAACGTTTGTCCTGCAATTGTTGATTTCAGCCTCAGCATCATATCTGTATATCCTGGGATGACTGTGACATTGTGTAATATGCAAAGTACACGGAAGCAAAGTGACTTGTAAGTCAAAGAGTCTGTTAGACAAATCTGCACCAAGACTTACCCTGTCCCACACATCACCATCTGTATGCTTGGTGACATTTAAAATGATGGCAGCAGAAACATATCACTTCCTATTTGGTGCCCGCGCATTGTCAGGAAAATTCCCTCCTTATCTGTAGAGATTTGCTAGAATAGTGGAATGGGATAGAATAGAAAGGGAAGAATCTTCACAACGTGAAGAAAGGAGCTGTTTCCCATGTCCTTTTTTTTTTATGAGTGAAAATAGAAGTAACTAGAAAACTACACAGGATGTGGATCCTTTACAAAAAGGATCTGATGAACCCTTTAAAAAAAAAACAAACCCAAACCACCAAAAAAGCCAAACCAAACCCAAGAAACCAAACCAAACCCAAAAAACCCAAACCAAACCCAATCAAACCAAACCCAAACCCAATAGATTCACTTTGGTATTAAAAAAGGAAAAAAGAAGAAAAAAAAAAAAAAAGTCATTTTTACAATAATTATTCTGGAGTCAAGTGACATAAATTGCAGAACTGAAGCCTGAAAAAGTCAGTTTAGTATGAAAAATGATACAATCCATGCAGAGAAGTGTCACAATCAAATTTCTCTGTGCTGTACATGGGCACATTCAAATTTGTTCAACAAGATACAGCATAGGAGGTCCTGCAAAGCAGAACTTCTTTTCAATTTCCGTGGCATTGAACCCGGTAGACTGATGATTTAAACAAGCTATCTAGATTTCCAAGGAGATATGTAATCAGAATGGAAATGCACTGGAAATTTTTTTATTCATGCTACACTGGATTTATCTTACCATAAAGACACATTGCAATGTCCTTTACTCAGGATCAGTGCTGCGGTGTCATTCTAGGTAATGGTCTGCGTAAAAAAAAGTTCACATTCAATGAAATGTGAAGTTGGCTCTCATACCAGTTAAAAGAATCCACCCTGTTGGAGGATAAAATGATAAAGAAAACAAACCCACTTCTTCTTGTATTGGAAATGCCAGCAGTGGTTTTGATTTGTACATGTGAAGAGAGGTGAGAGAAGCTATTTTGAATTTTCTGATTAAACAGAAGGCAAACAGACATGCTGGCAGCAGCTGTGAAGCAAGGATGTTGAATATGGGAATTGCCTGCCACCCTCACTTCCTGTCCATACTGCCTCTTGGAAACTGATAATGGCTAATTGGCTACTGCAATGGGCTGCCCAGGGAGGTGGTGGAGTCACCGTCCCTGGAGCTGTTCAAGGCAGGATTGGACGTGGCACTTGGTGCCATGGTCTAGCCTTGAGCTCTGTGGTAACAGCTTGGACTTGATGATCTATGAGGTCTCTTCTAACCTTGGTGATACTGTGGTACTGTGATACTGTCATACTGTAATAAGATGGTAGGCCGTGATGGCTACTACTGGTTGAAGAATGACCACAGGCATAATTTGTGTTAAACAACAACAATATTGCTTATTCACTTTATCTTACTCTTATCTGCCCACTTGCATTACTTGCAGATATTAAGTGAAGATATTATTTCAATCAACATAACAAAAGTACTATAAATTCCTCCCTGGGCATTCCTACATCAGTTTAAATAAAACTTATTTCACAATAGGGCAGCTAGGAATAGTACCTTGTGAAGTATTCCTGTTTTGCAGTACAGTAATCAATAAAGGTATATGTAGATTCAGCACAATAAGTGTACAGGTGTTGTTGGATATGTGCATGGGCTTACACCTGTGTAGTGCAAGATGATAGTGAAAGGGTATTGGGCCTTTATTTTGGAGCTGGTGAGCAGGAGTTGTGGAAACCTTGCAGACCCTGAAAGCATGGTGGTCTGCAGACAGGGAGTCTTAGCTCTTGAGGATGCATGAAGCTACTCTGTCCTGTCATTTCTATCTGATAGGTGAGCTGTCAAGAAACTGGGAATCATCAGAATCCTCGGTAACCTTGTGGACAAGCAAGAGGACTGAAAGTTGTGAAATAGGCAAACTGGTACTGTAAACAAGAAGCTTGTAAAACTAATCATCTCAAGATTTCACAATTAGGGCTAATCATCAAATTTTGATGAGAAACTACACCTTAGCCTTACTCTGGTTACATTCTTTTTGCTCTATACCTCTACAGAAGCAAGAGAAAGAAGTTACTCTCCTGTTCAGACGTTGCTCAAGAAATATGACATACCATTACTGCTCAGACTAGTGTCCTTGATGTTAATGGAATAAAGCATCCATTGGCTTTAATGGAAGTAAGTTCAGATTCATCTGTAGTTTTCCAATTTCTGTTCACTGTTTGTATCACTCACAGGAATTGCTAAAATGTTGCTAAGAGGTTAGATTAGCAGAAGGGAAATGGAGACACAGGAGATGAGATCCCATATGGGTGAGTTTGACTCACCAGAATACATAATCAAGTGTTT
This sequence comes from Tricholaema leucomelas, assembly GCA_013400475.1. Taxonomy (NCBI): domain Eukaryota; kingdom Metazoa; phylum Chordata; class Aves; order Piciformes; family Lybiidae; genus Tricholaema lacrymosa; species Tricholaema leucomelas. Next base: position 190,325 of record WAAF01011063.1, on the reverse strand, counting down.
ATCTCTGTTTTTTTTTTTTTCTGACTATAGAGGTATTCTTAAGCCTTAAAGTTGTTCACCTAGGTCCTGATTAATCAAGTTAATTGACCAAGATTAATCAATTAATCTATCATGTGCTTTGTTCGGTGGTGATATTAGTAGAAAAGAGGCATTGAGGGCACAAGTCTGGTTGATATGACCGAACAATGCCCTGCCCCTGAGAAGGTACATGAAATCCCACCCCTTCTTGCTAGGTAAAAACTCTCAAAAAAGAGCTTTTGTCCTTCCCCCTAGAGACAGTTATGGCTCCTTACTGACTAAAAAATTTTATGGCATTTTTGTTTTTATTCTCCCCTCTTACGTTTGCATCCAGATTACAACCAAGTTTCAAGGGTGTGTTGCCAGATCAAATGCAGTCATCAGAATTTCCTTTCTTTTAAAGTTAATATGGCAATATTTACAATAACATAATGCAGGGTATCAAAGTGCTCAATTCTGTATGCCCAATTTTGAGGAAAGAAGAAATGCACTCATGGCTTGGTGTTGTTTGTTAGTCCTAATGGACACTGTCTTCAGACAGCCTCAACAGCTATTAGCTATGTTCATCTTTGATGATTCTCCACCTTGTCCTTATACAAGATTAATTAATTATGTCACAGAAGGTTCCTGTTTTCTTTAATTTGGTAATACATCCATCTGTCAATGCAGACTTTCTCCCAAATCCTCTGCATCTGTGAACTGTCTATTTTCAAATCACATGTTCAAATGTGGATCGTCCATCACCTTCAGATGCACATTAAGGTCTTGTATCTTCCCTCTTTTTTTTTTTTCTCAAGTGTGGTTCAGGATAGCTTCTTGATCTGCAACAGGTTCCTTAAGCTTTCAAGATTTCTTATCATCCCTAGAAATCCAAGTTACTCAGCCATAGTAAAAGAATGTTTGCATGTGTGTATGTGTAACACTTCTATAATTACTTATCCCTACTATGTATCTAATTGCAGCAATGTTGTTGGTATTTATCAAACTTGTTTACTGAAATTTGTTCATGTCTCCTTGAGCTTAAGCTTAGCACAAGCAAAGGATATCATATCCCTTTCTTTTATCTTGAGAAAAGCTTTCTGCTAGACTTCACGGTCTTGCCTTACCTCCCTCTGCCCAGGACAGAGGTTGAGGGGGACAAGGGGCTGCACAGAGGTTCCCAGGCTCCCATCTGCTGCCACTCCAGAGGCAGCCTTTTAGCATGCTTCCTGTCCACCATGCTAGTGTACAGAGCTTAGTCCTTGGACTCACTTCCTCACCTACTTTTCCTTGACGTGATGTACTACATCATGATTCAAGACTTCAGCCTCAAATGGTTTGTGTACGGAGTTACAGTGAAATGATGAGAATTCATGTAGCAAGCTCCGTCTTCTTCCCTCTTCCTACACAAATGCTTACAAGAGCTGTGATTTGGATCTCATAATTCATGTATGCTTGGAGGGAAATAAAAAAAGCACGTGTCAGACTATCCTCATACTTTAATGGTTACTCTGTTGAAATCAATTATACTCCTTTTGGTGTTTTTTGAAAGACCTGTGGCTGATGGCATGAGATTTGATTTTATAAGAACAGAAAAGCTGACCACTCCTGTGATTATGAAATGTTATGCTGTTGAGCAAAGATTCTTTATCTCTACTGAGAGCTAAAAAAAAGTTCATAGGCAGCGCACCCTACTATGAATAATCTTCTTATTTCTATTGCCACCCAGCCATGCAGACTTAAAGATAAGTACAGATGAACTAAGAGAGGCTGAACTTATTAAATGTAATGGAAATGGACTTTAAATTTGGTGAAACAAAATTTTGCATTAACATCTTTTTTTTTGTTAATACACTTAAATTGCCACCATAGCAGTCCCATTTTTCTCATCAAATTAGTTAAGTGGGAGATGAAGTGATGCAGGTTCTGATCTACCAAGGAATCACAGGCTCCAAGATGAAACAAGTGAAATATGGAAATAGCTGTTGCAAAGCCAGGCCTGGTGCCAGCAAAAAAATGAAGCTTTTACTCTTCAGAAATTCTCCTGAAAGGAAGATTGTACCTCCACTGAATACAGTGTTATCTACCGTGTTCCGATCTTTGTTTCTGTGTCAGGTCCTCCAGGACATTTTACTCTTTACTTCAAGAGTGCAAAACGGGGCTTGGAGTATCCCTAAGATGGGAGAAAAGGCCTGGAGCAAAGGTGACCTAGGTCAGAGCTGCTGCAGGACACTTCCCGTAGTTGGTGACATATACTGCTGCTGGGTATGTGACTGGTGCTGCTGGCCAGGAGGGAGCAGGGAGACTGAGGAGCTGCCTCTGAGACAGAAAGAAGGGAAAGATATGACACAGCATGGACTTCATCTGCAAAGGTCATGGAGGGAGATTCTGCCTGGTCTCTACTTGCACCCCTGGCCAGGGCTGGGAAGGCTGCAGCCATGTCCCAGATTTGGTGGTCTTTGTAGCCATGACTGCATCCAGAAACTCAGAGCTTGTGAGCAGCACAACGTGGAGTAACAGGAAATATGGGAGATCCTTGCTTGGGATAGATAACTTTCCCTCTTGTTCTCACTCCTGTCTGTGACATGCACACTTATGGAAAGTTGTTGGTTTGTTTTTTTTTGTGGGGTTTTTGTTTATTTGTTTGGTTTTTTGTTTGTTGTTTTGGTTGGTTTTTTTTGTTCTTTAACACAGACCATGGTACCTTACCAGGAATGTGTTTACAACTAGACTTGAACTGATAACATGCATATTGCAACACTTCAAAACCAAACAATCTTTGCAGGAAAGACTACACCAGAAGAATTATAAGAGTTATGGGTGAGTGGGTTTTTTTTTAGTTTGTTTGTTTGCTTGTTTTCATTTCCATTTAATTTCCATTTAGTTTTGGAAGAAAACATCAAAAATTCCAGACCTTTACTCTTTTTTTTTTTTCTTTTTCTTTTAGCAATTCCTCTGTTGTAAATCTCCCCAATTAGTGAGGCAGTGCAAATTTTAAATACTGTTGAAATCAGTAATATTACCTGAAAGTTTTGGCCTTCCATAGAAATGCTTCTTTATTTAGAATCATTTTGGTCTCATGTATGCTGTCCAGAGTCTTGATTCCATGAATAATAAAGTGTGCGAATAGCTTGCCTCTGGTTACTGTCCTCATGAGTCAGATGTCCTTATGTTTGGGGGCTATAACCACTGTGATTTTTCTCTTAATTGAATCAATGGGAGTTCTGCTAGTAATTTCAGAAGGAATTGGATTGTTTAATGAAATATTTCATATTTTTAAGGATATTGCTGAAGGACTCTCTTAATCTTGGCTGTAGGTTGAGCCAAGCTTTGAACTAGACAGGTGAAAAAATCTCTTGCAGTATATCCTTCAAGAAAACTAGTATTATATGAAGTGTCTCTGTTAGGCATCAAGAAAAAAAACCCAAACAAAAAAAAATCCAACAAAAAGCAACACCCTAAACTAAATAATCCTGCCAAAGAGTATGTCATAGGGACACTCCACCCTGAAGAACTGAAATTCAAGGCTTTGGAGCGCACTGTGTTGAGATCTCCAGGATGGTTTGCTTGGCCCATTTTTTCATCCAGAGTAAGACTAGCATTTGTGGTGCTGAGTCAAAGGAACTCGCTGCATTGATCGCTGCCCCATGGCATGACAATGCACTGCACTCAGAGCTGCTTTGCAAATCTCTGTCCCTTCACCCTATTGCGTTGAGAAGATGTGTGGGTTTTATCACATTTCGAGATGGTTTCCCTTCTTTACTGTTTGCTTATTTGAAGCTTATTATTTGGTCTTACCAGAGATGAGTGAATAGGACATTTGAGTTCTTTTCCCTTTGTTATTTGTTCCCCTCTTTTTTACTCAGGATGCATTGGCTATTGGTGTGGCAAAATGACTTATCCATTTAACTCATATGGTCATTAATTAAACCTCCAAGTGCCCAGAGACATTTGTATGCAAGAAAAAAAGACTCCCAAGCATTAATTCATGGAAATGTGAAAACTATAGTTAAAACTATCAGTCTGGGTGGATGGCGAGGATTATTTGACTGTTTCTGATCACCCCCCAACAAACCAGAGCTTTTGTCTCTGATTGCTCTAATCTCTTTTCTGCTATTGCAAAGATATAAAGAAAAAAAGTGCGTTTCAAAGCTGCCAACTCCATATTCCCTATCGTGAACTAAATCCCCCTAATAGTCATGCTAAGGAACTGTGTGCTGTTGGTTGGAGGGGGTTTCTTTCTTTTTTTTACCATCTGTCTGCTGTGAATACATCCAAAGTCCCTGGCTTCACCAACTAAAATGTACTTTGGCAACTCAATTTCCCCCCCCCCCCTTCTAATTATCTTTTTAATTTGCTTCTGTTCAGCTCCCACACCTCCTCCCCCTTACCAGATTGTTTATATTTTTCCAAAGAGCTTCTGAGAATTGCTTATCCTGCTCTTTGCACACTTTCCCTGCTCTTTATTCCAGAAATTGCTGTCTCTTGCCCCTTCCCTTGCTGTGATCTTGCAAGAATGAATGTGGATCACAACCTTCCCAACAGTTTCTGACAAATTACCACATGGAGCAATAATCTAGCATATTAAGAGTGTTTTCCTGTTACTCAGCCCTCCCTGTTCTGCATTAGTAAGTGGGACAGATTCCAGCATAGAGGTTTGGTACAAACCAACAGTACATTATTTCTGGAGATGGAGACTTCATCCAGTGATGTCACCAAACTACACAAACAGCTGCCAGCTGAGATTTGACTTAAAACATATCTGTTACATAATGTTTGAGAGGCTGGGAAAGTGCAGTCCAGAAAGAAATCATGGAAGCAATCCCCAGAACAGTGCATCAGTGAAAATTTAGGAATAAAACTATCAGTCACCTTCCCAGCCTGGGGGCTTGGTCTGAGCAAGGATGCAGACAACTAGCACAAGGTCTAAGTGAGACTGATGTGCCTAGCTCCAAAATTGCATTCCTATGACTCTTTGTCAGACACCATTCAAGGCTGATGACATTTGAACTCTCCTGCCTCTTCAAATTTCCTCAGGCTGCACTGAGCCCCTACCTCTTGTCTAAATGTAATCAGGAAGCAGGCAATAAGGCAGCACGAGGCTCATGTCTCCTGAGGAGCTCTATACAGTGTTTCAGATCTTACCTAACATACAGTGACAGAACTGGGTTCCTCAAAAAGCTGTTTCTGGTGGCTTTATGTAATAGCCAACCTCATAAACACATTTATAGATATCTATTAAAAAAAACTCTGTGGTGTCTGCATATAAATTTCTATGAATCTGCTCTACATGTAGAATAAAATGCATGTGGAGGCATTCATAACAAATTTTGTATAAAAATATACTGTGTAATTGTACAAAATTATCCATATTTATATAATAGTGTAATATGTGTTTTATATAAGGTAAAGCCTAAGCACCCCTAGAGAGGTCACAAGATCCATCAGCAAAACTAATCCTGGTTTGAGGGTTCAGGTATCCAGTCTCTGTCTCCAAGTATGACCTGTCCTGTCTGTGTTGGAATGGTAGTGAAGGGAATATGTTAGTGACAAATTCCAGGCCCCTGTTGAAGTGGAGTAACTACGCAGAATTTTAAAGACCCTTTTAAGTTTCCACTGGACACAGTGCTAGGCCTTGTTGTCTAGACTGTGCTTTTGTCAAGAGGAGTTGAACTAGATGATTCTTCAATCCTAGAATCAGAATTGTCAGGGATGGAAGCAACCCCAAGGATCATCTTGCTCCAATCCTCCTGCCGTGGGCAGGGACACCTCACGCTAGATTGGGTCACTCAGAGCCATATCCAGCCTGGACTTAAAGAATTCCAGGGATGGGGCTTCCACCAACTCCCTGGGCAACCCATGTCAGTGTTTTACTACCCTCATGGTGAAGAACTTCTTCCCAACATTCACTTCAAATCTACCCACTTCTACATTTGTTCCATTCTCCCTAGTCCTATCACTACCTGATATCCTAAAAAGTCCCTCACCAGCTTTCTTGTAGGCCCCTTCAGATACTGGAAGGCTGCATTAAGGTCTTCTCAGAGCCTTCTTCTCTTCAGACTGGACAACCTCAACTCTCTCAGTCTGTCTCCATAGGAGAGGAGCTCCAGCCCTCTGATCATCCGCATGGCACTTCATTGGACACACCCCAGTATGTCCATATCTTTCTTGCAATAGGGGGTCCAGGACTGGACACAGTACTCAAGGTGAGGTCTCACCAGAGTGGAGTAGACCAAGTCATCTTACCATAGAATAAGAACAGGTTAACCAAGCAAGACTTAGCTTTCGTAAACCCAGACTGACTGGGCCTCATTGCCTGATTGTGTTGTATGTGCCACCTGATAACACTGGTGATCTGCACCATAGCCTTCCCCAGTGCCAATGTCATAGTTACATGTTTGTAGATCTAGATCCTTCTTTCAACCTTCCTTGTAAATGGGCATCATATTTGCTAACTTCCAGTCAACTGGGACCTCTCTGGTCAGCCAGGAGTGCTGATAAATGATGGAAAGTGTCTCGGTGAACACTTCCTCCATTTCTCTCAGTACTCTTGGTGGGTTCCATCTGTCTCCATAGTGGCATCCAAGTGGTGTAGCAATTTTTCTTGGATTATAAGGGCTTCATTCTTCTCCTCATCCATGTCTACCAGCTCAGGGAGATGGATGCTCATAGAAAACTTATGCAGAAAGGATGTAGTATTTCAAACAGGTTTTTCTCATCAAAGCCAAAACCAAATAAATGTAGCCCAAATCTCCCTGGTGGTGTTTACATTGTCCCTTATGTTCAGACTCAGAGGTTTTCTCTGCAGTTAGATCTATTCCTGTGAAAATGAACACATGGGACAAGACCTGAAGAAATCCTGGGAATTGACAGGGTGACAGACAGGCCTGAGAAAAATGCTGGAGTCAGAAGAAGGACCCCAGACCTGGATCTTTTACATGAAGAATGAAAGGCAGCCGAGGGGGAGAGATAGGCAAGATGCCAGCTGTACAGTAAAGCAGATTTTATTATAGTACAGCTACTGCCCTGAATCCTTCTGCCAGCCAGGGATGCTGTAGTATTGCCTGTGCCATCAGGTTTTCAGCAGAGCAAGGACCCTGACTACACAGTTGATCAAAAGGGCCATCAATCAAGTAATTCACACTGTGTACTTAAACTTCCTGCTCAAAGTTAGCTTATAATTCATGCAGCTGATGAACTCCCAAAGCAGATGCTTTAAACTTAAGGCAAGAACTGCAAAACGAAGTAAAGCAGCTGAAAAATAAAATCTCCAGTTACTAATATTAAACATCAGAACCCCTTCTCCTGACCTCTTCTGAATGGACATCTCATAAAATCATAGGGATTAATTTTTTTAGCTCACTGGGCATTACATTTTTATAGCAATGCAAGGAAGAACGTTAAAAGGTTACTCAAGGAAGAAATTGCTGACCACGCATAGGGCAGGCAGTGAACATGGCTTTAAAAGAGATAGAACTAGCCAAGTGTGAAAGACAGGCATTGTTTCCTTGCATGACTCTGCACCAACTGAATACTATGAGACTGACCGGATTCAAGCTGGAGCTTTATTCAGTTTCCTACAAATAGGTTTCTAGTGACACCTGAGATAACTTGAATTGACTCAATAACTGCTTGAGGAACCCTGAAATGAGACGGTACTTACACAGACTGTTGGTCTGCAGCAGCTAGAAACCAGATGGAAAACTCTAGTAGACACAGTAGACAACTATACTACAGATCACCCAAGTTAGCTCAAGTGATTCCTACCTTTTTCGAGCCCCTAAACTGCTAACATTATGCTGCCTACCACTCCCCTTACTCAAGTAGTCTGTGACAAGCAAAAAGAAAAAGCTTTTAATGCAACACCACTCTTGTGTAAAGATGAGCTGCTGCCACACTGGTTAAAACAAATTAATGAAAGAGGGAAGGAAATTACAACAGTGCTGTAGCTCAGATTCTGGTGTATAATTCATCAGACATTGTAGCATTCCTGTGATCTCCTCCGGTATAAAAAATGGGCGTAATACCCAGTTTTAGCCTCTGCAGTTCAAGAGGGACTGGAGAGAGTCCAATGGAGAGTTGCAATGATGACTGAGGAACTTGAACATCTCTCCTGTGAAGAAAGACAGAGAATTGGGGATGTTTAATTTTGAGGAGAGAAGGCTGAGAGGGGATCTTATCGATGTCTATAAATATCTGAGAGGTGGGAGCCAAGATGAAGGTGCCAGTCTATTTTCTGTGGTGTCCAGTGAAACGGTGAGGAGTAATGGGTATAAGCTGGAACACAGGAGGCTCCACCTCAATATGAAAAGAAACTTCTTTGCAGTGAGGGTGATGCAGCACTGGAAAAGGTTGCCCGGAGAGGTTGTGGAGTCTCTTTCTCTGGAGATGTTCAAAACCTGCCTGAACACACTCTTGTGTGGCCTGCCCTAGGTGATCCTGCTTTGTCAGAGGGGTTGGACGTGATGTTCTCTAAAGGTCCCTTCCAAACCCTAGCATTCTGTGATTCTGTGATAATAGCATTTTCCCTACTTTATGAAAGTGACAGGAGCTGCATGCATTCAACAAGAGAAGGAGGAGCTCTGAGGTAGAGCTGATGTGCAGTAATAGCATGGCTATTGTCAGGTCTTCCATTTATGAGTCCTAAATAGAATCCAGTTATTATAAATAACTGTATAACTAGTATTCAGATAGCTCCCTAATGTTGTATTCAGTAGGAACAAGGAACTGATGACTTGGTGGAATGAAGTTTGTGCTGTTCAAATTTTATCAAGCACCGTCTTCATGCCCTCCTAAAGCTGAAGCTCCTCTGGAAGCTGACGAAACAGAGTTTTGTTACTGGAATATTGTTCAAAATTTTGTCCAGCACTTGAAGACTACTGAGATGTAGCATAGCCCAGGAACTTTGGTTCTTTCCTGAGAATTCTCTCTTCCTCACAGGATTTCTCTTTGCCAGGGTGGTTGTAAAGTGGAAGGCTTAGAATTTGGTCTGTCTTCATGTCATGCCTTTGTTCCCTGGAAGATGTCTTGGATGTCTTTGTTTAGGTTCTCTGTTCAGTCACAAACATTCTTTCTGACTTTGGGCATATGACAGCTTCTTTCTTAAATATGAGGGTTTAGTTTATAAAATGAGGTTGCTTGAGGAGTAAGCAAGCTTTCCATAGGTAAGTGTTGGAATGTGTTTTTCTTTCTGAAAGTGAACTAAAAAGGTAATGGAAACTCGGCAGACAAGCGGTGATACTGCCTCAAACAAGGTCTACAGCTTTTTTGCCTTTAGGAGTTCTGTGAGGCCATGAGAACAGGGAGCTGGAAGATGCTGCACCTCACGGGTTACTCTTGGCTTGTCTGCCCTGGGCACCCTGCTACTGTGCAACATCCCAGATCTCCCTATGTGTCCTCAGTGACATCCCTTTCAGCCATACTGGGATACCTGATGCCTGTATTCTTATGGTAGCACTGGGGAAATGGTAAGAAATAAATACACAAGAAAAAAAGAAAATGATAGTTGCTCCCTTGACTTCTATGCAAGGAAAACAAGATAAAGCTTTCAGTGTCTCACCTTGCATCATATTCTAGTCCTATAAAATGCAGGTATAATACATCGTAAGCACATATCTGTTTGAAATTATGGCAGCTATAGCTTCCAAAATAAAGTTCACTTGTAAGTATTGGTGGTCATATCAAATCATATCACTGTGTCAACACTGGCTTGCCAACTGTCATAAAATAATTGAAAGCTAGTAAAAAAGCAAACCTTTCAAAATTGTCTGTCAGTAAAATCAGTGGAGAAAAGAAAATGTATGTCAGTAAAGTCCTTAAGATTACTTAAGAGAAAGAAAAAGAGTTGTTGTTTTTTTTTTTTTTTTCCCTTAGTCTGGTTTAAATTCCCAAGCTAAATGCATATTTTAACATGTAATTCAGATTTATGGGCTTTTTAATAGTTTGTACAATAGATTCAGTACAGACCAGCCATTCAGTGTATCATTGTACAGGCAGGTAGGAATCCAAAATTGCTTTAAGAACATAATTTTCTGAGATGGAAGAGAGTTACTAATGTAGTGTCTGTATTTATTGTGGTTTTAATGTCTGAAGCTTTATTAAGAAAAAAGTTGGGACAGAGAGTGAAAAACAAAATGCAAATTTCCCCTGTAGTAAATGAGTTGATGTTTGATCCTCTAGGCCTGGATCTTTTCTCCTACTTCTGTAAGTAGGTCAATGAAACTCAATGGAGAAGCAAGGATATGAAGCCAGTGAAAATCTTTCCTGTACCTAGTTATGTGCCGATCCTCCCTCCCACCACTTTCTCCTATAAAAGCCCCAGGAATGTAAAGAAAAATCTGAGTGCTGTTCTGAATAATTATATTTTGCGTTTGCATACCACTTTCCTTTCAAGATCTTAAAGTTCTTTTTGTGCCAGTCTCCATTTTCTGACAGAACAGATCTCACAGAGAGATGAAGGGTTTTTTTCAGACATGACTAGAGTTTCTGAGAGCAAAATTTATATGGAAAGTGTACTGGTCATCTGTCTCTTGTGCTATTAAGAATTACAAGTCATTTTTGAAGAAGGTTTTGTCTCCCAGATGTGAGTGCTAAGCAGCTCCTCTTTTCCTTCATGGGGAAATCTTTTATGGCTGTCAAAATGAGGCAGCAGCATTCCTAGAATGGTGAGTATTACAACTGCTTTATGGATGCATTTCATAATTTATGCTTGATGAAAAATGGAAGCCTCTATCTCTAACTAGCAAATTAGCCTCAAGGAGGGGTTGCACACTGCAAATTGCATATATGTGTGTAAATTGCCTTCTCCAAAACGCATATCTGCACTAGAGAATGGTTCTTGGTCTGGACCAGCCTGACCATTGTCTACCAAAGTGAGGGATGGCATGCAGATAAATAAATGTATGAATTACAGGCAGTGCTGGGGCCCTAGACATGCGCTGTTCTGATCCTATTTATTTCATTAATCAGCCAAACAGACAGAAAAGACAGATTGGGAATTAGAAGAACAAATGGGACTCAGATGATTCAGATTTTGTCTGCCCTGATGTGGTGTCAAGAGACCTACTGATCACTGACCGGGCACTTTGTGTATGAACAGATAGCAAAAAACTAGGAACTGTTCACAGCTAGTGAAGAATTTTCACCTTGACAAGAAAAGACCCTGATGGAAGTTGAAGATATACTGGATGAAGAAAGTCATTAGCAGAGCAAGAAAAATAACTCTGATCTCCTACTTCCAGATAACTATGCTGCTTGCTGGCTTTATACACAGCATAACATGCTGTTAGAGGGAGATCAGATCTCAGTGTGAAATGAAAGCTGCTGAAAGCACTTCTTTTCTTTCCTTGCTTAGGCAGAGCCCAGGCTGCTAAAACTTGCAAAGAAAAAGTTTTAGAACATTCAGCAGTTCTCATACTTATGCACGTAAAAGTTACAGGTGTGTCTCCTCCAGAAACTGAAATCTGGCTTATAGTTACCCAAACAGTCTACTTGCATCTTCATTGTTCTATTCACTTTTAGTGAATCTTGTTGTTTTGTTCACTTTTAGTGCCAGTACTGTGTTGATTTACATCTAAATTGAAGGAACTTCATGTAGCTCTTTTTAACTCTTTTGGAAAGCTTATGGAACACAAGTCTCTTTTAGTTTGATGCCCATGTAACTGTGTCCTGGGTTAACACAGCCCACTATCACAAGCCCTCTCCTCCCCACACACTGAGGAAGGCAGAGTTGTTAGTTGAGACAAGGACAATTTAGTCCTCTATTGCAGGAATGCCAGATTACACACAAGAAAATGGGAAAGAAGAAAAGGTACCTGCATATGTGGCAGACCAACAAACCTTGAACCCCACTGTGAACCATGCAAACTGAAACCAGAACAGATAACAAAGGCCCAGAAGCCAGGACAGGAACCCCAAAATCTCAGAACAAGAAACCCCACAAGCTACGGAATATATTTCAAGTCCTGTATGTCACACCCAACCCTTTCCTGTCATGCAGTGAGCATGACATTAACATGGTTTAGGATATATGATCTAGCTGTCACTGTGCCACTGCGAGAGGGAGGAAGAGGTGGCCCCACTCTCCACCCCTCATGCCTTCTACTGGAGCTAGTAAGGATTTCTTGTCTATATCCTAGTTTTTATAAAGCATTGTGTCTTTTGCAGTCATGAAGCCACCTCGAAGGCAAGTGAGCACTCAGTCTCAGGTGGAATATTCTTGAGTTCTCATGCATACACACCTAAAAATCTTTTCAGTCTACTTCCCTGTCAGTTGCATGAGTGGATGATCTCTGAGGTTCGTGAGGTGGCATATGCAGGATCTCAGGTAATCCATGGGACAGATTACTTTGAATGGCTGAAGAAAGAGTGCAGATGGATCTGCCTTTATTAACAGATGCAAATGGGATAACTTTTACAGTTTTCACTCAAATATCTGTTACAGAACACTGCAGCACCTACTTTTTTTGTGTGTGATTGCATGACTGTGTCCTCTTCCTGTGCAAGGACAGCAGGGTCTCTTTATGGCTGCCTCTGGAAGTACTGTAAAACCCCATACCAGCTGTTTCCTCTGGAGACATAGGGTGGAAAAAAAAAAATGAAGTAGCATGTCAGGATTGTAGAGGGCATGACAGACTTGAGAAACAGTCACTGTCCTGGGAGTACTGCAAAAAATCTGCCTTCAGGGTATCTTTATAGTCAGTCCAAGTGCTCACCCTTAGAGCTAGTCAAGGCCTAAAAGCAATTTGGTATTAGATATCCATTAAAAAGGCAGAGAAAAGAAGCCTTCCCATGTAAGGCCCAGCAAGTCACTAAAAGGAAGGAGGACCAGATGGAGATCTCACAAAAAGCTCCATGAAGCATGGACTGAGGCTGCAGGAGCTATCTCACTCTTTTCTGTTACTTCTCTGGATGAACAAAGCATGTCCAGTTGCAAGTTCAACTGTCTGTAAGTGCAGCACATCTGCATGTTTGGGCATCTGAGCAGTGTATGTGTATGTACACATATGCAGAGAAAGGAAGAAGAATTCACACTGGAATAGCTGAAATGCTTGTAGAAATCAGAAAAGTAGTGTGTGTAACAGATATTAGCTTCACTGTCACTAGGATCCAAAGCAATCTCAGACCAAAAGGTCAGCACTGTTTCCAAAGATGTTAAGTATCTTCTAGCATGAGTGGCTGCTCCTGCAGATGCTTCTTGTTTCCTGTCTTTGCTGAAAAGGAAAATGATTCAGTGAAGAAAAATTCTTTCCTGCAGTAAGAAAAATAACTCTGCCGAAGAAAATAGGGCTGTGCTTTCATTCAGATTGCCTAACGACATAAGATAATGTTCAAATTCAGATCAATGATCCTTGGTCTGAATTAGGCAGAAAAAGGCATTTACCCTTGATGTCTCACCCTGTGTAAGTGAGCAGCCAAATCATTTATGTACTAGCCAATGGAGTAGAAATAACAGAGTCTGCAAGCCATTCTCTCCAACCATCTCTGCTATGAGCTACTGCCTTCCAGTGGTAAGGCTTGCCTTGTGGTTTACTGACTCTGTAAGAGCAGTGCCTAGTCCCCATCCACTGATCTAAAGATCTGACCCTTATGCAGAGCAAGAAGAATGACAAAAACACTTTTCTTTTTTTAAAAAAAAAAAGAATTTTTACATAAAATGCTTACTCCTGTATAGAGTTAGAATATATGAGAGTTAGAATATGTCATTGTTCCCTTGACTTTATAATTTCAGGTAAGCATAAGTAAAAGAAGACCACTCCAAACTGGAGTCTTGCTAACGAGAGATAGTGTAGTCGCAGGATCTTTACAGAACATCCTATGAGGCAATCTGATTCTTGACTTTTAAGAATTTCTTGGAAGCACAAGCATTTTCCTTTTGTCCTGCTTGTATATTAGTAACTAAAAAAAAAAAAAAAAAAATCCATGTGAGAAATCAATGTGAATTTAGATTGTTAACTCTCAGTTATAAAGGGAATGAAAAGAATACAGTGAGCTAGGTAGTTTAATTGTATATCTTCCAGAGTGTCTGAAAAATACGAGTTTACTTGCTCTACTTATTGCCTTTATTATCCAGTACAATTTGAAAGCAGAAATATATGAGAGTCAATTAAGGCTTTGAAGAAAAGTTTTCTTTTCTTTTCCAAACAAAAGTGTCATACATCATGCAATATCAACTCCAGTGTTAGACTAGCAGAAATTTACTGCATCTTCTCCCTGCAGTGAAAATTTGCAGCTAGATTAATGTTCCTTTAGCTGGCATTAAATCAATTTCATACATATGCTCGTATTTTCAACAGTGACATTCTGCAATAGTTGATGTTTTGTAGGAGCCATAAAGAAAAAAGAAATCAGCAGATTTCGTTCAAGCTTCATATATGTATATAGATAGATATGCATGCATATATATACAGATGAACAACACACTTTGTGCTTAACTTGCTATAAAAATGTCTTCAGGTTTCAAAGTTAGCCAACTTGGTTTATGTTTTCCATGGCATATATACTGCATATTTTCAGTACACCTTTACATAACTGAGAAACTTCTAGAGTTACATATATTAAATCTGGACAGAATTGAAATTGTCTTTTTCTTCATAATATATCGAAACTGTTCTTGTTATACAATTTACACTTCAGCAATTGACATATGGGGATACAATTGCCACACAGCTTCCTATCTAATGTTCACCACACTGTAGCTGAATTAATCCTGGCTAGTTCTCAACAAATCATGACATAACAGCACTCTCCACAACAAGACATGCAAACTGCTCAAGGAGGTTCTGTCTGTCTGTCTGTGGAAGTTTGCTCCCTGACCAGTGCAAAGCAATCTTCTGGGCAGGACATCAGACAGGTCATTTTTCTGAATACTTCTGAGGAAAAGACATTGAGAAGAGAAGTCAGATTATTGAGGCTATCCTCACAAAGCATGCCCTGCTGCCATGAGAGCAAAGACACTCTCTCACCTTCCTCCTCAGGTACCATTTATTTATCGGACAATCATCCAGGTCATGACATGTAGTCTGTGCAGCAGTGACATCACTGGTAGACAAGTCACAGGAATTGTCTCTTCTTGGTTACCTTTTGCTAGGTAAATCTATCTCAGTTGTTTTGTCTGTCTGGGCAAGGGAATCAAGTGTACCCTCAATATGTTTGCAGATGACACTAAGCTGGGCAGAAGTGTTGACTGCTCGAGGGTAGGAAGGCTCTGCAGAGGGATCTGGACATGGTGGATCAGTGGACTGCACTTGGATCACAACAACTCTATGCAAAGCTACAGATTTGAACAATAGTGGTTGGAAAACTGCCCAGCAGAGAAAGACCTGATTGTGTTGACCAACATGAGCCAGTAGTGTTCTCAGGTGGTCAAGAAGTTCAACAGCATCCTTACGTGCATTAGAAATAGTGTGGCTGGCAGGACTAGGAACCTGTACTCCGCACTGGTAAGACCACATCTCAAATACTGTGTTCAGTTTTGGTGCCCTCATTACAAGAAAGGCACCAAGGTGCTGGAGCAGGTCCAGAGAAGGGCAAAGAAGCTGGTGAGGGGTCTGAAGAACAGGCATTCTGAGGAGCAGCTGAGGGAACTGGGATGTTTAGCCTGAAGAAAAAAGGGAAGATCTTGTTACTCTCTACAACTGCCTGAAAGGAGATTGGAGAGTGGTGTAGGTCAGTCTATTCTCACAAGTAACTTGCTATAGGATGAGAGGAAATGGCCTCAAGTTGCACCAGGGGAGGTTTAGGTTGGGTATTAGAAGAAGCATTTTCATGGAAACATTTATCAAATGCTGGAACAAGCTCCCCAGGGAGATGGTTGAATCCCCATCCCTGGAGATGGAATTAGATGCATAAATGTAGTAATAAGGGCCATAGTTTAGCACCAGACTTGGAGTAGTTTAATAATGGTTGGACTCTATGATCTTAAAGGTTCTTTTCCAACCAAAAAGATTCTATAATTTTATGGCTCAATGTCTGAGCAACTCACAGACATTGCCAGCTCTCAATTAGGTGGGAAACACCCATTGTATTTTACAGAGGAAAGAAATGAAGTATAGGAAAGGTTAATTGGCATTACTATACAGAGATCCAAGTGATAAGCCAGAAATCTGAAGTGTTTTGACTTTCTTTATCTAAATAGAAGGACTCAGAAGCCTGGGGAAGCAGCTCTTCCTACACCCTGAAAATTAGTGGATAATATTTCCTTAGGATGCTGCCTAACACTAACATCTGATGTTTTTCTGTGAGTAAACTAGGGTTATGTATAAACCCTGTCACTAACCTGATAGTAAACTCAAGATGCCTGAATGACTGTTTTTCATGCAGTTTTCTGTCTTTGCCTTTTAGTTTTGTTGGTTAATGCCAGACCAAACTCAGTTCTGCTGTTTCTAAGCAGCATCCTAAACCAAATTCTCCTCCTATTTTCTTCCAAGGAATGTTTCAATTTAATTCCCTGAAAAGCTTCATATGTCTTATGTCACTTGTTTCTTAACCCTTTATCCTATCATGATGAGTACCTTTCCTCAGTACAGTATACAGTTAATATTATTACTGGAGAGAGAGGTTTGGGTTGTTTTCTGACATGTGAGGCAGGAAAATAATAAATGAATACCCATGTCAGGAAGAAAGTGACTCGTTAAGCATTTATTGCATATTGCTTGAATGGCTCACTTTCAACTTTGGGCAGCAGCACTGAGTGAAAAGAGAGGCCCCTTACATAAGCATTCATCATGGAAAATCCAAATGAGTACCAACAGTGGCATTATGAGTTTGATTCCTTTTTAATACATACATCCTGGGGTTTGCTTTATTTTATTATTTAATTTTCAGTGCAAAGCAAGCTATGCACTAGCAGAATCACAAATGAAAAGATGACTGCAAAAATCCTCAAAGATTTGACAGCCTGAGAAGACAGCTGACTTTTAAATGTCTGCCAGCAGTATGCATGGAACACCCAGTGCAGCGGCTCATCTGCCTCCACCTGCTTTATTGTTCTTAGGAAGGATTTTCACAGTTAGCATGTAGGGGACTGTGTTACTAAACCTAAAAATAAGCTGCAGAATCATTTTATTTCATTAATTTCTTGGTTTGAATGTGTGCAATGTCTGGTGTCTATTGATTCTTTAGCTCTGTTGTGCTTTGTGGTTTTATGTTATAACGGTAGAGGAAAATTAATTCTGAGCATTATATTAGTTTTATGCTTTTTTCTTCAAGTGTTCATTTTTTTTTATTTTCTGTGCTACTTCTTTGGGTGATTTTGTCTATACACACACACACACATATACCCATACACATGCTTCCTCTATCATCTCGATTGCTGATCCTGCCTTGTTTTATTAATCACTTTAAAAAATGTCTGACTATTCTCTGTGTCGTATTTAATTTAATCCAATATTTATAACCATGGTAAAATGAACAATCACTCGGTGCCTTTCTGTGCATGGTTTGAAGCAATTCTCATAAATAAGGATTTAATAAAAAACAGGTTTCATTTTTTACACTCTAATTAAAAATTAAGAGGAAAAAAATAAAAGTAGAGCAATAAAAATGGACCAAACTCTTCTCTCGGTTGCATGCACTAACCTGATTGGATTTGCTGGATTTACTCTAATTTAAACTGTGTGTAAAGGGAAGAATCAGAGTTTGGAATTACTGCTAATGAAACAGTGAGCTAGCAACAATAACAGGGTAGCAATTTAAGAGTGCCTCTAGCGCACTCTTTTGAAGGATCTCATGCACTTTTCCTCACTCTCCGAGACTCTTACCCAAAAATTCATTAAACACAAAGCTCAGAGTTTAGCAAGGCAAAGATAAGCAGGGATCAGGGAAATATTTGTCACTGTTGAGTTACTAGAGCTGAGCTGACTAGTAATAGTGGGTTGTGGTGTCTTAGCTGTAGCATCCACTCATCCTTTGCTGTAGCGTCCACTCATCCTTTGCTGTAGCATCCACTCATCCTTTGCTGTAGCGTCCACTCATCCTTTGCTGTAGCGTCAGGGTCCTTATTCCATACTTACTATTCTCCTATACCTTTATTGAAGTCTGGGGAAACTCAATTAATTGTGGACTTCTCAGACACAAGGATCTCATTCTTACTCTCTGGAGCCCTGCACATATGAGAATGACATGGTGCAGATTGGGGTCTTCCCAATGTCAAAGCTCAAATCTCAGAGGGTCCTTTGCACAGACTTTGTCTCACTCTGTTGGGTACTGTGGGGGATGGATCGTGACACAGTCACACACCCCCAACAGACAGCAATGTAAAACATTAAACCCTACCCTAAGATTTATTTAAACCTTCAGACAATAGTTTGGTTTGGAAGGGACTTTTAAACGTCATCTAGTCCAACTCCCCCAACGTAGGTCACCTAGTTTAACTTTCAGATTCTTTGGTGAAGCATGGAAAAACATGGAGGTCATTTTGGTACCTGTGGTAGTAGAAGTGAGCAGTTCATTGGAGCTATCTATTAGTGTAATGTGGCATGAGGAGTAAAAGCACTCTGTACTGCATGATTGTCCCAGTTTAGGGTCAGGAGCTACCTGGGATTGGAGGATAGAAATGATGCTTATTCCTTTTGAAGAGTAAGAATGAAGATACTGCACATGGATTGGAAGTTTAAAGGGAGAATCTATTTACAGGTGCATGTATGCAAAAGGCAGTCAGATAGAATAAGTACATCCACAAGCTAGAGCAAGTCTATCAAAATAAAACCTTCTAGAATCCTCCACCCCTTCCACCCTCATCAGGCCTGAGAGTAAGCCAAAACTGCCCTTCCCAGCTTAGGCCTACAAGGCCTCAGCAGGCCTTATGACGCAGCTCAAAATTCCCTGCCAGCGAGAAGCCATCTCCCCCACACAAACCGTGCAGTAAGCAGGGATGCACACTCTTCCCGGAGAAAAGAAGTGAAGGGAGGAAAGGCAAGGAGCAGAAGGTAAGAGCTCAACATCAGCCAGGCACTGTCTTATAAGCTATGATACTAGAAAGTGGAATAGAATAACAATGTTACAATATCCTGGGATAACCTGGTCTGCCCCCTGGGACAGGACTTTGTAGTTTTCTTGAGGGAACCTAGGCCTCCCTCCAAACTACCACAATGATGCAGGTAGTGCTGCTGGGGTGAAGTTGCCGTTTAGGTACAAGTAAGTGAGCTCGAGTTGACAGAGCTGCTTCATATGTTTTCCTAGCACACTGATGCATGATGGCTTTTTCTTCTTGGTAAAATGATGTCTCTGTGTAATGGAGGGGTAATTAATTAACATGAAATAGTATTTTTTAAAAATGAATATTGTTTATTAGTTTCCAATATTTAGGAGTCTTGCCCCCCCCCCCACTAATTTTAATAATAATTGATTCTTCACACGGTCATGGAAACATTATACAGATGATAGTATAGGATCTAGAATGTTTAAGAAATAACTAGCAAAAATTAAACACCCTTGAACTGAAAGAGAAAGTTCTTGAAGTCAATATACTGCTTATGGTTAATTATACTGCTTGTCTGCTAGATGGACTCAAGGAGCTCCTTTCTGCTTATGGCAGAAGGCTATTAGATCCAATTACAGAGTTTGCTAAAGAGGCTTTGAGTATTTACTCACAAAACATTATTTCCTGACTTGCTGAGCCAGCTACAGCTTCAGACAGTACCCAAAACACTTGCACGGAGTTCTGTCAATGTCTTGTTAGCTGCTGAGGCTTCTGATTCTTCCCAGACTTCACAGAGTGCTAGGGAAAGGAGGAAGACAATCTCTGACCTTATCCTGGTTTCTCTGGATGATCTGTGTGTCTCTTCCAGGGCTCCTCATCTTGGCAGATGTAGGCAGGATGTCTTGTGCTGTGCAGTCATAGCACAATGTCACACTGGCTATGCAAGTCTATCGTGTGAGGGTATTTGGTGCCTATTCCTGGTAAACTCAAGGCAGGAAGTTTCTAGGCATTCCATGCCCAAAGCATCAGGGCTTCTTATTATGTAGCAGAGCTAGCTTCTATCTTAGCACAGTATAACGCTGCAGAAGGCAATGTCAGAATCACTGCCAGAAGCAAAGAGCAAGGGCAGTAGGCAGCAGCAGGCAAGCAAGCATGAATACAATGGCAGAGCACATGGTGTTACCTGCTCATCTTTTTTTATCAATACAGCCTGAGACTAATGGGCTTTTTGCCACAAATCAGCCAATCAGAATGGCAGTTAGCTGAGCTTGACCTTAGTAGGTGAAACCAGACCTGCTTTACCCAAATTTTGGAAAAGCACAGGCCTTGCACGAGCCAGTCGCAAGCCAAGTGTATGTACCTTGTTTACCACAGGATGTCAATGCGAGCAAAACAAGTCTGGGCAAGCCAGAGTCCTTAGGCTCAGTGGCTCCAGGTTATTCGTCCTCTTTCCTGTGGTTGCTTCTCCCCAAAACAGAAAGAGGGAGAGCAGAAAAACATGTCTGGGCAAGGCAGGATATATTCAGGCCTATTTTGGCCTATTCAGGCCTACCGTGACACTCTGATAACTGACATAAGCAGTGGGCATGTGAGAGTTTAAAATGGTTACATCCCTCTCTAGACACCATATCTGCTCTCTGCATTTTTGCTATTGGGAGATCAAGGGTAAACATTGGAGGTGTTCAAGATCGTTTATAAACACATAATCCTTTATTTTCCCAGAAGAATAAAAGGAGAATAACCATAAGAACACCAAACTTCCAAATTGTTTTCACTTTAAAACTTGCCTGGTGTTGAGTGATTTTTGATCTGAGAAAACCAAGTTTCACTGCTTCTCTGAAATGAGCAAATGAGTTTAATGTTTGAATCCAATCTCTGTACCATAGACTGTACCATATGAAACACTTTACACCACAGTATGGCCCACTCGAATCTAAAAGGGTTACTTTGATGTCTGGAGTTGCCGTTTGCCCAGTTCTGAGAGAAGTCCCCAGTGGGAATAAAACCCCACAATTAACACAGTGGAAGAAAGTGTCTAACAGTGAGGGAACAGGGCTACCCACATTATTCCTTATGGGACGGCACATCCCATATAGAAGTGAAACACTTTTGATCTACTAAATGCTTAAAAGTGAAAGTTTTTGTCCTAAGGGAGAGAAAGAACTGTCTTATAAATTAAAACATTCTCATTTGGATTATTAAATGGTTTCCCAGTGGGAAGAGAATAAAATTAGAAACAGTACTTTTAGTGTGAAAATTGTGGAGGTTTTATGAGACTGCTTTCTTTTTTGGAACAATGGAAAAGGCTTGCCATGGTTTTTTACTAGATCTTGTAAAATCATTCATGATCAGTCCTCAAAGGGTCTTGGAAATATTACCTAGGTGTTGAAATGTTGCATGTGAGGGATGCAGGCAGTTTTTGGACTGATGGAACAGAGTATCGTAGAGGGATCCTGGGGCCTGTGTAGCTCAAAGTGACTGGCAACTTGGAGGTTGTGTGTTAGCTGTGAGGCAAAACTATTTTGGAGAATGACATTGTGAAGTTGCTTATTCTTGTAATGCTTTTGCAAAAGGCACTTGTAATTTCACAAGACAGATTTAACTGGACAAGAACTGGGGACAGGCAGAGACTGGATGCAACAGAAGACTTTTTCCTCAGTTAATTATTGTTAAAATGGAGCTCTATAATAAGGAAGTCAGAATATACCCTTCCAAAGAGCGTATTTGTTTATGCTTCCTATACTGACGTGTACTGCCATTTATTATTTTCTATTGCAAGCATGCAATAATAATCTGTTGTCTGGCTTCATAAAGTCTATGAATTTGCAGATATGTCTGTATCAATATATAGCAATACACAGTCAGCTAGCATTTGTTTGCATCTGGCTGTATTTCTGCAGGGCTAATCTCATCTCCTATCCAATATGAAACTGTCAGATTGTCTGTTACGCTAGGACACCATTTATATTTCCAGTTGTGCATAGTTAAATCATAATTTGCAAGTAGCTCTGTAAGTCTTACTCATGTGTGTATGTGCATACCTGTCTCCGTCTTCCTTTAGCTCTTTAGATTAATCAATACTGTGCTGGGAACTCCCCCCCAAAAAATTGGGTGTTCAGCATCAGAGGTCTTCCAGCACTAAACTTGTTTCCTTTCAAACATATACAGACTCTGAAAGGTTAAGAGATGCAGTTTCCTGTTTGTTACAGACTCCTGGTATCCCTTATGCTGACTCTGAAATAGTTTTTAATAAATCCTTGAGGGATTAGGAAAAGGGGCTAAAAAAAAGAGTCTGATTATATCAGAATTGATTAAATATGCTATAATCCTCACTCTCTGATGGTGGACTTTTGAAAGAAATGAATTTCCCTGCGTTGCAGTTTAAAGCAAATTTTGAGAGCTTTTAGTAAGGCCACAGAATAATGGCCTGACTCCCGAGTAACGTGGGAAAGTATGATGTGAGAAAAAAAAAGTACATATTATCAAAGTCATTATCTTGACATTTTTATCACAGTATAAACAACTGCTGAGCTTTCTGAATATATACTGCTCTGTATTTTTCTCCTTTTTTTTTTTGCATTCTTCAATCAGATCAGCCTTTCAAAGTAATGTTAGTCACTCTTTTTCATGGCAGTGCACTATTTAACTCACCTGTTCAAAAGCAGCTCAGAATGTTTCATTGCTGTCTATACTCTGACAGTACAATCCTCCTTCAGCAATAAAAAAACAAAACCAAAAAACAAAAAAACAACAGATCTTTATTTGTAGAACAAAATGCAAATTCTAAAAGTCTAATAATAAATAAATAAATAGATATTTGAAGGAGTCAAACTCTAAATAGCAGAGACCTGCCTGTAATGTATATGCCAAAGAAGTGAGTTTCAAATCTGTGGGGGCCCTTTTTTTAAAATATATTTGTTTAAAAGGAAATCTCCCATACATATTAGTATGTCTGTTGAGTGACTCTTCTGCAGAGATGAGGTGGCAGTAGACATTTCAGACTGGTGGTACAATGTCTTCAGCAAGTGGAAATACGGCAGACCTTTAAAGATAGATTTCTGTCACCTGTAAAATAATCTCTCTCCTTATTAAATCATTTAAATACACACTCAATCCTAATCCTGATGAAGCCTATGAATTTTTTTCCATCAGTCTCACTGGCAGTGAACAGAGTCCTGGTGTTGCTTAAAGAGTGGCTTGAGTAGCTTTTTTTTCCCCTTCTTTTTTTCTAATGCAAAGTGGCCTAGATTTTCCCCAAAACAGTGGCGGTGATGGCCCATGGGAGAGTAGATCTCTGTAAGACACAGCTTTTCTTCATTTTAAGGATAAACATAGCTGAAGTTTGCTTCAGTGATATAATGGGTGATAACATCTCATTTATTGATCTGTTTGGCCCAATAAGTGTCCTTGAGCCCACTGGACACAGCCCCAACTTCCCTGTGCATATCCTCTAACAAGAAGATGTTTGGACACAAAGCGATGGGTTGCTTTTTTCCTTCATGGAAAGCCATGTTTTATTACAACTAAATCTGAAAAGCTTGAGCCCTGACAACAGCAGGTGAAACCTGTTGTACCTGACATGATGTATCTTTCCCATAATCATGTGTGTGTGTGTATTCCCCATTAACTGTAATGAGGGTTATATATTGAGAACAGATGCTATTATCCAATAACTGTCTCATACTATTACATCTGGAGTTATTAAAATGCAGTTGACTCCCCATACCATGTGAGCAATAAAGTGCAGGTTTCTGCATGAAACCATTGAGAAAGTTCTTGGTGCTGCTGATCATCGCAATCTAAGGATGCATTTCAGATCTGTAAGGCTGACTTTTACTTAAGCTGACTTCACTAGTCTCAATCAAATTCTTGAAGGTAAGTGTTCCAACTACAACAAAATTGCAATTCAAAGTCATCTTGGTTGTGAGAAGGTGCTCCTCCATGTTAGATGTACACTTGGACTTGCTTGTGTATTTATTGGGCTTTTTTAAATGCAGAGGATGGAGAAAGAAAAAATCCAAAAATCTATGACAAGTTTACTTTTGGGGTGAAAAAGAAAGGAAGAAACAAAGAAAGAAAGAAAGGAAGAAAAAAGGAAAGAAAGCAGAATATGGAAGAAGAAAAACAATAAGAAAATGCATTTACTGTGCAAGAGAAATTCAATCGGGAGTTGAAGTAATTCAGAAGAAGGTGTAGATTTTCTTAGCACACACACATTTTGCATCTCAATCCTCATCTCTCCCTACACACAAGGCAAATATATAAACTCTGTCTACATAGTACAGGATTTCACATTTCTCCTCAAGCAGTGGCTACACATCTAGAAACTCAGGACTGCCCTAGAATTTGTCTCATTTGGAGGTTCATGTCATTTCATCTTGAATCTTTGGACCTACTTCTTGATCTGTGGTAGACAGAAGGAATTAGACCTTTTTAAAAGCTACTTCTGAATAATTAAATCACCTCCTATGCAACACAAAAGTTTCAAAATGCAGAAGAGTCTTCTGGTCTCACACTTAGCCCAGAGTATACAATGTCCTCAAACTCGCTGTGTGATACGCCCTTGTTGCTAGTTCTTCACTCTCTACTAAGGAGGTTTCAGATAATGTCAGCAAATGCAGAATGGAGAGCATTCTTTTCTTTCCTTACTGCTGAGTCTTGGGATTTCTCCCTATTCCAAAAGGCAAATGGATAGTGAGGGGGAAAGAGTGCAACCTCCAAAATAACCCATTTTATGTGTTTACCTGAATATACTAAGCAGAAAACCTAGACACTGAACTCTCTTGGCCATATTTTCTAATTGGAAGGCACTCAGAAACCCAAGTCCACAAGTTTCCCAAATTTCTATAGAGACATCAACACAGTTGTATGGATACTTTCACAGACTGCTTGGGAGCGCCTCTCTGCTGTGTGGTTGGGGTGGCCATCCTTTGGCGACATGGGAGTTTACCCAATGCACAGGAGTCAGATACAATCCATCTATTTCATAGCCAGATTTATTTTTTTTCTCTCTGAGGTGGTCAGGAGTCAGCTTTGAGGATTCACATGATTCAACCTGTGGCTTAATAGTCACTGAAATTAATCCTATAACAGTTGTCAGTAAAAATTCAGTGAAAAAATTTCCCTTTGGTTCTCCATGTGGATGCAAATACGTGGCTGAGTTAAAGCTATAAATTTTTCATTTGCTAGTTTTAATCATATAGCTGACTTACTTTTTGCATAAACCACTTTTTTTTCCCCTGAATGTATAGAATGTACTGTGAAGGGTAAGCACATATCAGCGGCTGAACCTCCTGAACACTCCAATGCAACAGAAGAAATGACCTTACTGGCTGGGTCTTTAGATGAGTGAAGGAGTGTTGCTCTGATGTTTCTGTATGGTGTTTCAACCTTACAGGGCCATTTTTTTGCAGCGCAGATGTCTGACCACCTCTAAAGGCCAAGGTGAGCAATTCCAGAGGGGAAGGAAGTCAGACATTCAGGAGATGAAGAGCTGTTGAATTCTTCTGTTGAACACTTCTGTCTGCTTTTCTAACACAAACCCAGACTTAACAGATGGGTCTTGAGGTCTGTTTCATGACCTCCCATGCTGTCATTGAGATCAGAAATCCCCGCTGCAATTACTGGTAAATTTCTCTGTCCTCATCTGTTACAAACGTTGACTCCCTGGGGAGAACATGGTACCCGAGAATTTGACTAAGGCAGACGTTGTGGCATTCAGCTAACAGGATGGCTCTAAAATGTTATTCTTTTTGGAGTGGATTTTTCTTTTTTTTTTACTTGTATAGGTCTCCTTCCCAACTTTAAGCAATTAGCATAGTAACAATATGCTTAAAGGCTAGCAAATTAGCATAGTAACAATATGTTTAAAGGCTAGCATTATACTGCATGGAGAAAGGCCAATTACAATGTAAAAAAAGAAAAGGAGGGGCAAGGGGTTGAGGCAGATCTACTTTGATATGAACTTATCAATAAATTGTACAAAATGCAGAATGCTGCAAGCCCCAGGAAGAGTCAGGAGGCAGCTCCTGATGTAACACTGAGTGGCTCTGCCTCCACTTTTGCAATCGCAGTCTGCCTTAGTTACATCATTCCTCCTCACCCTGACTACGTTTCCCTGTATTTCTCTGATTTTCTGAAGAGGCAATTGTTGTGCACGGTGGAGAAGGTTGAATGCTTAACTGAAATAAAGGAAAATTCGTTTATAAGGAGAGTAAATAAGACAGAATAGGACCTGTAAGAATAACAAGCTGGCAATAATTTAGTGTAGACTTCCTGTTCTTCTCCTGTTTATTAAATATTTTTATTGACTTCTGCTTCTCAGTACTCTGTGTTCTGTAGTGCACTAAATTATAGTAACTGAATATTCTGACTACATATGCTGACTGGTCATTTGAGATATAAGGGTACTTAAGACAGAAATGCTTTCCTTTAGCCTTTGCATCATTGAGATGCCTATTATAAAATGTGCATCTGTGAGAAGGCACTTCTCCCTGCCAAATGAGATTTAATGATGAAAAAGCTACATAGCTAAATAAAATAATAATCTTTAAGGAGGAACCTACTTTTTGACTCCCAGTTCTCCTTCTAGCCACTGCTAAAATTGTCAGTAGGAATTAATGCCAATGCCTCCATACCCGTACCTTCTGTTCAGTAAAAGAAATCCTATCATACATCTCTTCCAGACAGCATAGTTTCCCTTCATTGTGACCTAAAAGTGGTGATGGACTTTGTTGATAGTTGTGAATTTTGTCTCTCGTGCTTTGGGGAACAAGATTCTGCATGTCAGCCTCTTTTGGCAATGAAGAGTAAACTATACTGGGCTGAGGAATACTCTCAAGTACAAGCAGGTGTTAATCTACAAGATTTAACCGTTATTACTTTGTCTAGAATAGCTTTGCTGGGTACAGGTGAAAGTCTTTTAGATGATTGTTGAGCACAACATGGGGAATTGTCGAAATTAGGGACTTAGAAGGCAACACAGATGATGCCATCCTGATCTTGAGTGAGAAATCTTGTTCTATGGATTTGCACCATGGTTTTGTAGAGAGAAAAGAGGACTTGGTCAATTTTCTTTACCACTGTAGAACAGATTAAATGTTCCAACTTTATTTCCTTTTCAGCTGACTGGGAGAGGGGGAAATGCCATTTCCCTCTCTTCCCTAACTATCAGGCTGCACAATACTATTCTCATTAATGCTCTTTTCTCATCTAAAAAAAAAAAAAGCTTTAAAATGTTCTTTTAGGTTTTACTCTACAGTGGCAGGATTTCATTATCTTTCTACCCAGCATACCCTGTTCCTGGGAGACATAACATTTGCCAGGAGGGTATAGCTTTAAGACTCCTACGCCTAATGGAAAAAATAACTGCAAATCTCCCAAGGGTCAGGATCTGTGTGACCAATAGGAAATTTTGTGGCAGTATGTATTTCCTCAAGCTGTAATTTTTTTTTTTTTTGAATGTTAACTTTATCTGATATGTTGTCTATGCTCTGAGAAACCTTTGCACGAGAAGCTCTTAGAGAACAAAAAATAAAAGAGGAGAAATAACTAATTTCTGAATCTCAGTCAAACTTGTTTGTTAATCGTATGCTGAACTGCTCAACAAACAACACAGCAAAAAAAGAGAAGTGCTTCTCTGTTTGCTCTGAGATAGAACTTGCAGGCTAGTGAGATATTCTGGACTGAAAGTAGTCACATTTTTAAACTTTAAGTGCCTCCAAAAATGGATGGAAGTAGTACTTTGCTTTAGGAACAGATTTTAAATTAAAATGTATAAATATAATTCAACTCCTTATTGCGCACATGTGATAGGATTTGCTTTATTTCCTGTACTAATGATTGAAATCTGTCCTTGTTTCTCTTGCAAGACTGCTCCTTGTCTTCTATTTGCTGTAGTAAATATGAACTCCATCTTGCTTAGTTGTCTCCACAGCAGAGCCTAAGCCTGCATCCTAAGGGGAATTCAACAGTTATAAATTAAAAATGTATTGAGTAATTTAGAGGTAGCTGTTCAGAAAACATTGAGCTTGCTGTCATTGATCTCTCTATTTTCTTTTCCTTTATTTTTCTCATTTGGTATAACCTTTAAAACAAATACAACACTTTCACACTGAACTGGGTCTCAGAGCTACACACCTCTCACAAAAGCTGGGGCAATTTCTTTTCCCTTAAAAAAATCATAGAGCATATACAGTCTTTTATAGGAAGGAAGATTTTATTTTCCAGTAGGAAGCAGCTAGTTTGCTGTATTTTCAGCCACTTTCTATAAAACTATGCAAGATAAGTGTATCTATCACATTTCTGTAAAATATTGTGCCTAGCCAAGTTCCTGGTACCTAAACTTAGATAAAATATTTGGAACAGAAAAAGTAATTCTGTTCCCTCTCTATATAAGAGACTTTTAGTATTTATACTTCTGAGATTCTTTAGAACAATTAAGTCTGTATTAGTGTTTTGCTTTGTTTACTTTTTTTTTTTTTTTTTTTTAAGTATATTTAAGACAATAGACATAGACTTGGGATTTTTCTCAGCCTTCCCATCTTAAAACATCCCTCAGCTCCACACTGCAGTCTTCAGAAAAACAGTCGATGTTAGCTTTCTAATTTTCATAAGAAGAAGTAGTTGTGAATTATGAACCAAGCCTGTTAGGCTCAGGTCTCCCTCAGAATGGAATTCACACTAGGTAATTAAGGTGTTTATCACTCTGTTATGGGAGAAAAGAGTAAATTAAGAGAACATAATTGATCTGGGTGACAGTCATCTTTTAGGCATAGTGGATTTCTTGGATTTTTGTTTTCATGATGCAGGATTTCAAGACTAGTCAGAATGTCATTTGTTTACTTCTTTTGAGTCAGCAGGACTAGATCTGGAAGAGTTCTTCTGAATAATTCCCTCAAGTCTGCTACTGCAGGAAACCTCACCATCTAACCTCAAATTTAATAAGCTTGGAGAGATCTCAAAGATATGTATGCACTTTGTATTTGATTTTTCTCCCATGACCCAAATATCATGGAAACAAAATCCTAAAGAATATGGGTTCTGACTGTATAGCTGACATTGGTTGAAGTTGGACTAGACAACCTCCATACTGCCTGCTTCCTGAATTATCTTATGTTCCTGTTAGCCTAGCATAAATAAGCACTGACTGAAGTCATCAAACTACCCACGAGATGCACAGGTAACACCAGTAACGGGTTCCATTAAGTTTTCATGTCACACAATCATTCTAGAAAGAACTGAAAGTTGGTTTTGCTAACCCCCCTAACTGCTGTTATTTTGTTATATCATATTCATTTCAATGAGGTGTTTCAGCTTCCTGTGTTTATGCCCAAAAATGATTCAAACCAGAAGTTCCACATAGATGCCAACAGTCAGAACAGAAAGAAACAACGAGTAATAAAAATCTGTTCAACAAGAGAAGGGTATGAGGAAGCAAAAAGTTACTTTTTCTTTCTTTCATTACCATCACAACTGTTTTGTTTTTGTTTTTGATTTGGGTTTTTTTTGTTGTTTTGTTTTTTTTTTTTGTCTTATGTTAATTGCTAGCATTGAAATCTCCAGGTCACAGGGCATAAGTGGAAAGACTTTAGCACACTTTGGATCTGTACAGGATGAAGGAAGCACAAACTCAGGCAGGAATATATCCCTTCACCATTTCTGCTAATGGTTTGTTAAGTGCAACACTGTGAAGGCCAGTTGACCTCCAAGCTCCTTGTTGCTGCTGCTGAGGCAGAAGCTGTGCCAAGCAAGGCATAACAAGGCACAGAAGGTTAAATACTCGTCTATAGTATGCAGGCACTGAGACGCCCAATGGCCAAAGGGTAGAGTATATTGAAGAATAAGCTGCTTATTAGATCATGCCTCTAGTGTTAGCATCATGTTTGACCAGGGCGTCTAAGGTTCTGTTTATTTTACTGTTTCTTCACCTATCTCCTAATGAGAAAGACAGATTGTTCTAGTTTGAGGCTAATTGGAGTATTTTAGCAGGAAAAATTAGATTATAGGCTGTTAAAATGAAAAAATGGTGATGTCTACTTCATTCATAGGCTTGCTGAGATGTATGAAAACAAGAACACTAACACAGATAACACACAGTGAATGTGTGTCTCTGTCGGAGTGGGCGTCTGTGCTTTTCTTCCCAGGCTTCTTCAGTTTAATCTTTCTGCTTCTAACCCCCCCTTGCTGATCCTTGCAGCTCACCTTCCATGCAAGTTATACTCTGGAACAAGGTAGAGGATTGGAAAGAAGGCAGAAAGGTGGCTGGGAGCTCCTCCCGGGGACTCTGATTTCTGGGGGGGGGGTGTTGTGTTTCTGCATAACTTTTAACTTGTATATTTTGATATATAGCTGTATATATTTGTGATATATGGTAAATATCTGCTTGTATATTGTGCTAAGCTGTAAATATAAACCTTCATTCCTTAACTTCCAGAGGACTGAGTCTAGTCTGGGTGATTTCATAAGAGTAGGGGGAGCAGGTGACTCCCAAACCATCACATCTTTATTTTTGCACCCAATGTGGGGCCAGTTGTGGTTCAAGTCTTATTTTTGAGCCTTTTCACATGTTGGTGGCAGAAAGAAAGGTAATGGGTTAAAATCAGTTTTGCTGTGAGAGCCAGTCAACAGGCTAGAGAGTTTGTGCTAGCAAATAACTGTTATGGGACTACTCAGCAAGACTTAGTAACTTAAATGTGGCCGCTCTGAGCAAGCACACCTGCCCATCATGTGTTTTGCAGGCAACATGTGAAATCCACCTCCAAGTCTGCTCCCAGGTATTTCTAACTACACATTGTTTTCAGGATAAGGCCTGTGAAGCCATAGTCTTTCCCACTTCTGCTATGCATTACTCATGTGATTAGGGTGGATTGCAGGGAGACTGAAAGAACCCTCTCTGCCTGTGCCTTTGCTTAATTAACAAACAGAACACAGTGATAGATGAAGTAGAGAGCAGAAAGGAAGGAATGTTGAATATTGCAAAATGCCAACACAAGTCAGCAGGAGTACAGATATCTGCACAGCAGAAGTCCTGAAAGGATTGAAAGCATCTGAACTCGGATTTCTAGGAATTAAAGCTTTATCTCATAAGCGTGCCTCTGTGTTTCCTTGACTTCAGGCTGTACAGTTATTTCCTAATCAAGATGCAGTAACTGAAGTAGATATCATGAAAAAATGTGGGTGGAAAAGATCCTGTTCTTAGTTTTTGCTTCTTTAACATTTCTTCTGTGAAAGTGAGTAATGCCAAGTATTATATGTCAATGCCATTATTAATGTAGTGATACTAATGTTAGCACTGATATGATTATGGTGCACTTGTGCACCAAAGAATGACTTTTCTAGTGAAACTAGCCTGCTAGAACAGTAACCTGTTCCTGACATTTGGTAAAGGAAAGAAGATGGGAAAAGACAATTGTGATATTTCTCCTAATACACTGCCCTCAGCTCCAGGAACCAGAATTTTGAGTATTTCTCTGAGCACTGGATCTCTATATATATGTTTAAATGATGTTGAAGAACTTTGTTTCCAAGAACCTATCTAATCACATATTGGCATTTCTGATACCATGTTTCAATGAGTTTCATTAAGTTCTTGGGCACTAGAGGAAAACACATATCCTTTTAATGTTTGCCAAATGCCTGCCTCATAATTTCACTCCCCCTTGTTCTTAGGTTTTGGGAAATATTGTGTAATCATTATCTCTTGCCTTTCTCCAGAATTTTCAAAACTTATATACTCTGCTGTCACTATCCATCTTCTTTTTTTCCAGACAAACACATTTTCTGTTTCATATGTGTCCATACAGGAGATGATCCATCTCATCAGTTTTTTTTTTTCATTTTTTTTTTATATTTCTTCCAGTTCCAGTGAATTTCTTTTTTGTGATGCAGAGGTGAGAATCATATTTCATAGAAATCATAGAATGATTTGGCTTGTAAGGAGCCTTAAAGATCATCTAGTTCAAAATCTCATGCCACAGACAGGGACAACTTCCACTAGACCAGGTTCTTCAAGACCCTGCCCAATGTGACCTTGAACCAACCTGGCCCAGGGAGAGGGCATCCACGGCCTCCCTGGGCAGCCCATTCCAGTGCATCTTATCTCTTGCTTTAAAGGCGTGCTTTCTAATATCTATGCTAAATCTACCCTACTCAAGCTTCAATCCATTCCCTCCCATCATATCACTACAAGCCCTTGTAAATAGTCCCTCTCTAGCATTCCCCTAGGCCCCTTTAGGTACTGGAATGCTGCTTAAGGTCTCCTTGAATCTCCTCCTCTCCAGAATGAGCAGCCTCAACTCACACAGCCTGTCCCTATAAAGGAGTTACTGCATCCCTCTGATCATCTTTGTTGGCCCACCTCTTGACCTGGTCCAGCAGTTCAACATCCTTCTTACTCTGGGGGCACCAGAATTGGATGCAGTACTTAGGTGGGGTCTCACAAGAACAAGTAGAGGAGAAGAATCACATCCTTTGTCCTGATGGTCACATTTCTTTTGATGCAGACAAGGATACAGTTGGCCTTCTGGGCTGCAAGGGCACATTGCTGGCTCATGATGAATTTTTCATCAGTTGACATCCCCAAGTTCTTCTCCTCAGGACTGGTCTCAAGATATTCCTTGTCCAGCCTATATTTGGACTTAGGATTACTCTGACTCAGGTATAGGACCTTGCACTTGGCCTTGTTAAACTTCATCAGGTTGGATTTGGTTCACCTCTCAAGCCTGTCCAAGTCCCTCTGGATGACCTCCCTTCCTTCCAGTGTGTCAACTGGAGCACACACCTTGGTGTCATCCGCAAACTTTCTGAGGGTGCACTCAATTCCACTGTCCATATTGCTGAAAAAGTTGTTAAATGACACTAGTTCCGGTACCAAATTATACTTAGTATATAAAATAAATGAGTGTTAAAATGTTACAGATTAGCATGGCAATGTTTTCTGGTTTGTTCTCTGTGCCTTTTCCTTTAACTCTTCCTCCTGAGTGTGGTTCTCTTCTCCCAAGTAAGAAGTGATGAAGTAAGATGAAATGGCCTCAGGTTGTTTCAGGGGAGATTCAGGTTAGATATCATAAAAATTTCTTCGTTGAAAGGGTTATTAAGCATTGAAACAGGATGCCTATGGAAGTGGTTGGACTCGATGATCTTGAAGTTCTCTTTTGACTTGAAACATTCAATGATCCTGTATCACTTGATTTTCTGTCTGGTTCTGAGTGTTGAGAAGTCATTTCCAGGAAGTGAGTCTCTATAATGAGGATTCTGTGTTCAACCTGATTCTACCAAAACATGGGGTTTTATGTAATTACCCACAGAAATAAAAAGGCCTCTCATAAGGCGTAGGAAGGCAATGGTAACAGAATACAGATCAAAGGGTGGGCTGTGAGGTTTTACTAGACAGATTTCTTCCTAGAGCTGACAAGGGGTTTCTGGTTGAGAGGAGTGGGAATAGTCATTGAGTGAAGTTTCACAGAGAATCTTACATTCCTTCAGTGCCAGCATCTCTAAGAAAACTCCAATTTTGCGAGACACACGGTAGATTAAGAAAAAACCTCCTACTATGTTCTGCTACATATGGCTGCAAAAGTAAGGTACAGCACTCTTCTCTCAACTGTACATGGGAAGCTGAAAATAGTGTAAAGAAGAAACAAAACAAAAAAAAAAGGGGGCGGGGGAGTAAGAATAAAACCCTGGACTTTTCTTTCCAAGTGTTTGTATTTCAGAAAGTTGTTTGTCTGCAGGCTGTGGCTAATCTTGGATAGGAGCTCATGGCACTTGTTCAAGACACCAGGACAGAAGGTGTTGTTCAGACAGGGCTGAAGCTGTCCTTTATCAATAACTCCAATGTATTCAGTATAAACAAGCTTATTCCATCTGTGCTGCATCCTGTCATTGCCTGAACAATGCTGAAAAGAAAATCATACACCCCACTTACTTCCTGCTCTTGACATATGAAGTTTCAAGAGATTGAAGGCAGCACATGGTCGAAAAGAAAGAAGTGAGGTAATGGACAAGAATAGGACAACTGCCCCATCTTGCTGACTTCTCCAGAAATGCCAGAATGGATAGAACAGATGATGACTGTCCCAAAAGACACAATGCTGTGAATTGTAGGTATTTTTTTTTCCTTCTAATTATGTTGCAAGGGGAAAAGAATGGTAGTAGGGATCTTCTGTTTCCCAGGGCCAAAATAGCACAGTGATGAACACAATTGCTTTTCACATGTGGAGGATCTGAGATGCCAAGGTGAGGAAGGCCAGCCTTGTGCTTCTTGTGAACATGCAAGCTGAGTGTTCCAGCTTGTAGTGAGAAAGAGAGACAAGCAATTGATATTTGTGGATCTGGATGAAGTATTTATAAGTTAATAACAAGAACTGCCTTGGAAAAAAGCCTCTGTTTTACAGCAAGTATGAGGAGCATCCCTGTCTTATTCCTGCCACTGAAAGTCATCTCACTGACTCCACTGACCCACGCTCTTGCTGAAGAGGAGCTATTATTAAGATATAGTTACTGCTTTTCCCTTTGTGCTCTGACACAAAGGTTTGGTAGATGCTGGCAAAACTGAGGTAAAGCTTGATTTCCTCAACCTGTTCTACTGGTCACCATTAGATTTGATGATGAAACAATAGTGTGTTTTTCATGAACAAAGGGAAAAAAGACCAGTATTTGGATTCATACCCATATACGTTGGCCCTCTGCCACACTAGGAAGCAGACACAGGCATCTCAGACCACGCACTGCAGGCTATTCCTGACTGAGTTCCTCATTCTTTCTTTAGCAGATGATAAAAAACAAAAATACAAATCAATTTCTGGAGATCCAGGAGAAAATTTTGTTTATGCAAGCAATGGCAAAAGCAGCATATTCCAATCCAAAGTCAGCTCTTTCAACTGCCACCACCAAATAACCTTCAACTCCCACAGCCTCAGCAGTGAGCAGTGATGGTTAAACCTCTCACATGACTGATGGTAATGTATGTCAGGGATGCAAAAAGGCTTGGCACAGAAGACAGCTCTCTGGGGAAACCATCAGAAACTTACTTGCCTTTTGTACTCCTGTGCTTGATGACAAGATCAACAGTTCACTGCACTGCTGATCAGGAACATCAGCAACAGTGAACAGTTTTGGCTAGTTCTTCATTCTCCAGGAACATAGCTAAAGGAAAGCGGTGTTTTAGAGCTATGTAGAGTGCCTGGTTAGTGTCTAGTTAATGAGAAGAGACATATGGTGAAGCCTCTGTGTAACAATTTCTGCCCACATTAGAAAAGTATCAAATAAGTGGAGTATTTGAAGTGAGGTCTAGTACTCTTCTGAAGTTTTGAGTTTTAAAAATAGCACCTGTTTTTCTCTTTCCTGAGAAACAACGGGCACATGCACATAGTCAGCTGTAGGCTCAAGGCTGTGCTTCCACAGCTAGTACTCTTCAGTTGTAACCCCTATAGGAGGCAATTGCTCAATGAAGTCTAAGAACGACTGAAATCTGAAAGCAGTTCAGGTCCAGGAAAGAGAGAGATTTAACAGACCACTCCTCAGAAATTCTTACTTCTACCTCAGGTGAAAGGGTTGCTTTATGGAACCAGTTTTTAATCTCTCCCCAGTCTTTGTACAGGAAGCTCAGGTGCTTAATTCAGATTGGCAATTTGGCTGAGAGGCTACTAAAACTTAGATGTTGAGAATCTGCTCTTCTTTTCTTCCTCTGAAAGTCTTTTACAGCCCTCCTCTATTTTAAGGTCAGAGCAGCTGATGATCTTTGATTATCTGTGTCTGTAACATCTCCTGAAATAAAGTATTCTCATTTTACAGGTAAAGAATTGACAATCAGAGGCTCTAAATCCTGAGCATCTAGTGAAAGAAAGTATCCAGACAACATTTCCCCTCTTTTTCCTGCTCTCTGTGTCATCTCCTCTTATGAAACCTCTTCTGTTTTGCATGGTAAATTCTGGTCTCCTCAATCCAAGCATGACTGTTATGCATCTGGTTGCATCATATATCATGTCAAGTGTATATCTTGATGGGAATGGAGCTATATGTGGGTACTGTGACAGAAGTCAGACTTGCAGGCTTTTAATCTTCTAAATGGCTGAATAAGAACAACAGCAACAACAACAACCACTGATACTTTTGTTGTTGTTGTTGTTGTTTTGTCTGTTTGTCATCGTCCCCCTATATTGTCTAACAGCAAAAATAACACTCATTAGACGTGTTAGTACTGACTGAAGAATTCAGTTCTGTGTCTTACATGGTATCGAGTAACCTCTATTGAAGGAATCAGTACTGTGGCAAACAAAATGTAGAATACAAGAAGAATATGATTAATAGTAATATCAACAATAATAGTAACACCAAAAGTATTCATAGTGTCTCCAGTTTTAGTAAGGGGCAAATAAACCCCAGGAAAGGGCAAAGGAAACTCTTATCTTGTTTTGTTGATGGTGGTATATTACCACCATGTAGGAGGTGCTAGGTCTGGTCTAAAAGTGTCTGAAAATATAGAAAAGAACATACATCAGAATTTGTCCTCATTAATAACCATGTTACTTCTCTGACTTCAGCAAAAGCAGAATATTGGTTTCTAAAAGCAGATTTTAGCCTCACAGATGACTCTGATCATATACTTATACAGTGCTATAAATTGCTAATGGGGTTGTGGATTCTGTGAAGCAGGAAGGAATTGGTTGGAAAAGTGCTGTTTTCAAAAGAGCTATTGAAAGAGGAGGAAAGGGAACATAATCAGGATTCTTGCAGAAATCCAAGGTCACAGGCTGGAAGCAGAGCTTTGGAGAAGGAAATCAGAATAGAAAAAAAAGTTATAAGAGTGAGAAGTGGTGACAAGGCAGAGGAGGGCTTAAAATGATGGTGGAAATTAAAAGGATGTCACAGAATGTTTATCATATGACAGACTTCAGCTATCCTTTGCTCTGTGTCTAAGCCACTTTGCCTGTGTGCTTCTTCATGATGTTTAGCTGGGACCATCTCTCTGTATTTGTATAAACTTCAGCACAATAGGGACCTGCTCTCTGTTCTCTTACGTCTCCAGGCACCATCATTGCCCACTAATTAACAGCAATAATAAATTATACTGTATTGCCTCTTCAACCTCTGCATTTATTTTTCTGTTGGTTGCATTAGAAAGAACAAAACTTTTAAAAAGAAAGATTAATAATCCTCAGTCAGAGTGGAACTCTGGAGAGATGACACCATCTGGATGATTAGTACTTGTTTCATTTTCACATTGAACTCAATACTCTTCCGGCACTAATTATTGCATACCCTTTCCTTATACCATGACTTCTGGGGCTCTGTGTGTGATATAAATAGCACACTAATGACATGCTGCATGTTGCTCAGGAGACCTCATATTAGTTTACAGCATTTCTCTGATTATTACTTTTTTTAATAGCGAGAAGATAAAATACTGATCTCACAAGCGAGATGTGAGAACCTTAATTTGTTCACATTTTTCTAAGAGTCAGTGCATGATGAAATATTTATATTTGTCTCTGTCTGCAGCATTTTGAATGTGCTGAACTGTTTATTGTTGTAGCAAAGAACTTAGGGGAAAGAAGTGCTGAAGCATTCAGTAGCAGAATATCCATGTCAGGTGTGAATGTAAAATTGGTGTAACCAAAGTAAATATAAGTACGCATGATGCTAAGGGCCTGACCTACCCTGTACAGGAGGAGAATTTAATCATTTGTCAAATGATGGAATATTTGTAGGAGATGCCAATCCTTGGTTAATCTAAATGTTACCTTGTAGTTGGCTAATACAGGCAGCTCTCCTCCAACACAGAAGTGAGGGAAAGTAGCGCACACACACGCACACACACAAATATCTGGTTTGAAATAAGGAGCTTTACTTAGGAAAACGAGATGATACAATGCGCAATCACCTTAGCCTGTTTGCAGAAAAAGCACAACAAAATGCAGAAGCAGCAGCCAAACCAAGAGGAGTCCCCACCCCAGCCCCCGACCAACAGCCTGCCCAATGGAAAAGCCAAACATCCCTAAGCCAGAAACTGGAACAGGAAACCTCTCACGTTAACAGTTTGAACTTCAACACCTGTAA
Organism: Tricholaema leucomelas; assembly: GCA_013400475.1. NCBI lineage: Eukaryota > Metazoa > Chordata > Aves > Piciformes > Lybiidae > Tricholaema lacrymosa > Tricholaema leucomelas. The sequence goes on along the minus strand of WAAF01011063.1, from coordinate 152,350 downwards.
TACTTTTCTGCAGCCAGCACAGTGTCAAGTAAACAAGTTTATATTCTAGGTTGAATACGTCCTGACTTAAGCTGGAAACTTACAGCCCTTTTTTGCTTTGTTATTGCACACAAGTAGTGAAGCAACCTTGGGAAGGAGAGACTGGTATTCAGTAGGATGACTGCCAGCAGAGATCTTCAAGAGATTTTGAAACACATTGTGCTTCAGAGACAGATATAGAACTCAATAGGTGCTAGGTAATACGAGAAAAAGGCAGCTTAGAAATTTTGAACTGCTAAATATTAGGGCAGGATTTTAGCTGTCAATCTTTCCTGACTTGTCAGTCTTCAAATTATCCAAACACTATCCTGAAAATTTAAGGCTACTGAAAGCAAATTTAGACAAGTAAACAGATCCTGAGAAGGCTACAGCCCAGTTTGAAACAGTGTTGCATTTATGCCATTGGAGACATTTCAGGTTTGGATTAAGGTGGGGTAGGAATTTAGAGAGTCCATGGGGACTGTCCTGGTAGGGCATAAATCCTTCCAGGCAGGTTTAACCCTTGCTGTCCTCCTGTCGTGCTGGGGTAGATGAGGAAACAATAAAGGTTTTGCCCCAGCAAAGCCTTGAGGGCTAAGGGGTTTAGCACCTCGTGTCAGGTGCCTTGTGCTGCCCTCACCGTGCCTGCACAGTCAAAGGAGGCACAAAGCTTTGAATTCATTGGCCAGAACAATGGTGCCAGTGCCTGTTGGCCAGTTTGATGTTCAAATCAAGTATATAAAGGGGGTTGATTTAGAAACTGCACCTTTCTGCTTTTGGCCTTTCTACATTTGCCTTTTCTACAGTAGCCTTTCTGCAGTAGCCTTTCTACACCATGCCCTTGGCTACCTCGTTTGAGGCTAAAGGCAGCCACATGTTACAGCTAACACTAGTGGCTTAGCAGCATTTCCTTCCTCCTCTGCCTGAAATATTTGTATTTTACCCTGGGGTCATCCAAGTTTGAAAATGTCTTTCATACGGGAGACTTACTCAGGGACCAAAGGCGTTGTGAGTACATATGCTGGAGTGAATTAGTAGGCATTAGTTAGAATTTTTCCTCTTCTCCTGTTATTGTTTTCCAAGTTCTGATTGCTTAAACTGTTTAATTCTGTGCAATTGCTTCCTGTTGACCAAAAATCTAAAGAACTTCAGGGAATTTTCTCAAATTTTTAATATTAATAATAAAAAATAATATTAATACAGAAACCAATAGTAATAATTCCTAACCAATTATAAATTTCTGCTATAGGGACTGAGAACACTCTGGTAGAGCATTTAAAGCAAAGGTGATAGGCTCCTTTTTCTCACCATGCTGTTTTTTTCACTGACCTTGCTCTGTCAGCCCAGAAGATGAAAGGGCTATTGCCCTTTTCTACACTCTTGGGGTTTTCCAGTCCTTTATCTCTACTTGAGTCTTTGTATCCACAGAGTCTAAGGACCAAGAGTGAAGCAAGGAACAAGATGGTTCTTTACAACCTTCTTTTCTCTTCTTTTCTGTCATCACTGTGCAGTGCTAGATGCAGTCCTGGCCCTCTGCGATTCATAAACTATCTAATTCTCATTTTAAAACTCTCTTAAATCAAAGAATTTTGTTTCATTGCCTCCTGCTGTATGAAGGTCAAAGCCTAGCAGTGCATACTTCACTGATTCTTTATAGCAGTGCCCTCTTCAAGATCGGTTTCATTTGCCATGTGTCAATGGCTTCCACTCCCATCTTCATATAATTACAGGAAGGTGACATGAACAAGCCCTCTTCACCTGTGCGAATGTTTGAAACTAAGTCGAGACGTCTACAGATAATTAAGAATTGAGCTTATTGTTCATGTAAAAGTCTTTCTTTCTTTCTATTCTTTCTTTTTTTTGCGGGAATCAAGAGAGTCAGCTAAATGTGGTAAGTGATGTATCTCTGGAGCTCATCCCTTTGTACACGTGACGCAGTAAGATTGAGGTTAGAAACACAGTAAATTTGTACACCCGCATTTGTGTTAGGTGTATGTAGAAACATAGTAAACTGATATTCTTGCCTTGTGTAACATTGGCATGGAAGCATAACAAACTTAGAATAACGGACTGCAAGTAGTCTGTGCCAAGGTAGCCAACACCTCACTGTTATCCAATAAGAATGTTGAAACCAATATTTTACCCAATCACTGTATTCTATAACTTGTTGAGTAGAATGGCATATAAAAAGACTGCTGCTATAGTAATAAACAGCTTCAGCTTCAACTGTTGTGCTTACATATGTAATGTTAGGACGAGGGGGAATGGGTATAAGCTGGAAGGGGGGAAATTTAGACTGGATGTTAGGAGGAAGTTCTTTACAGTGAGGGTGGTAGGGCACTGGAATGGGTTGCCCAGGGAGGTGGTGGATGCTTCCTCCCTGGAGGTGTTTAAGGTCAGGCTGGATGAGGCCTTGGGCGAGCTGCTCTAGTGGGAGGTGTCCCTGCCTGTGGCAGGGGGTTGGAGCTGGATGATCCTTGAGGTCCCTTCCAACCTAAACCATTCTATGATTCTATATTCCTGTGCCGCTGTTCTTTTGTCCATCACTAACTAATACATACAGTGACATTTAAAAACTTTCTTGATTTTATTTTTTAAGGAAAACTTAGGTTTCATGGCTCTTAGATCTGGATGTGTTAAAAATCAATGCATTAAAAAATGCTGATATATCAGATACAATGTATTTGAGAACAAATGCTTGCACTTCTTTTGCATGGACTAGTTAATCCTCTAACAAAAGACAAATAAAGAATCAAAACAATAAAGAATCAGAATAAAGAATAGCTAATATTAGAAAGGAACTGAAATAAGTTTTTTAAAATGAGGAAAATTCCATGGGCTAATACCTATACAGAATCCTTTGGGGGAAAATGCAAGTAATTATAATCTTATCTGTTCAGAATATGAGATTTTGAGGATTTTACAATGCATATAAAAAGCCACATGTTCCATTAGATTTATAATGCTTCACTTTTATTGCATATAGGGAAAAAAAATATGGTGCAGAATGAAATGGCAAGTTCTGTAACAGAGTTTTATTTAACTTGGTCTGGCTTGCTATTGTAAGTAGCCTAAAATGTCACAGGAGATAATCCCAAAAGTAAATGCATGGGGATTGTGCAAATGTGCTGGTAAAAATGTTACAATTTGCACCTTAAAGATGTGACATATGAAAATATAAAGGATGGTAATGAATAATACTATGAAGCAAATTGCAGTCTGAGCTGGCTGGTCACAAACATTCAAGTTTAATCTTCTCGTATTCAGCAAATTCGAAGGCCATAGGTAAGCACATATACTTTTCCAGCACTTACAGTTCCATCTATCTCATGCAGCAATACAGGTAAACTGATGATCAGAATAGAAATGTAACTGCCTAAAACCAGATATATACATGGTCAGGAATAGACAACACCTCAAAAGGAAGAGCCTGTATGAAGTTTAATAGTCCAGTCTTGTGTCCAGCTAGCTTATTTTTTTTCTTCCTTTGACACCTCAAAGAACTTGGATGCAGGGCTTCTGAGTCACATATAGATGGCTCAGATAAGTCAGAATTAAGATTTTGGAGAAAACTAAAGATTCTGCTCTTTGTAGGCTTTTTTACTTGTACTTGTATTTCAAATAATATGCTGTGTCATAGCATGATATTGTAATTTATGCTGTAATAAATATAATGCATTATATATATTACATAGAGATCATAGGTACTACAATTACATCAATTGATAATAGTATAATACTTATGATATAGTGTAATTAAAGTATAAAACACATAAAGGATTATAATGTATCCCAATATATATTGGAACCCAGTCCCATGACAAACTTCTTACTTTCAAAATATCTCTTTTCTGATTGCCACCAAGTGAATGAGTAATTAGGAACTGATGGGAGTATAAGGTGAGAGCTAAGAGATGAGGATGTGGTTTTTAAAATGTATTAAATGTAAGCAGCAGAAAAATCACATATCATGGCCAAATATCAAGAAAGTACCCCAATGTATCTTTGGAGGAATGCAAAACAGGAAATGTCTTTTTTTCCCTGACTTGCTAATACCATCTGCCTAAACGTCTTTGGCAGGAAAACAGCCTCTGAAGAAAAGTGCTGGGACAATTAAAACTGGACTGGACAAAATCCAGGGAAAAATTCTGTATCGAAAAAGTGATGGACTAGGACATTTAAAAGGCTTTTTCATTCTCTGTGTTTTGTTCAGTGGCTTTGGTTCTGATCTATAGAGCTTAATATTTAATACTGAAATATTTTGAAAAGTGTTGTAGAAACAGTATTGCCTTCGTATCTAACTGCTCAAAACAAGGCAGCAAAACAGCTAGCTCAGAGTACTGATGCTCTTGCTGGATCTTGTTCTCTCACTTTACAGTAAGTAAGGCCCCTGTCCCAGAGTGGGGGGCTAGACGTGTTTGTGCCTTGATCTGAAGCCTGGCCCGGGCCGGGAAGAGGTCTTTGACCCCATGCTATTGCTGACTAACTATTGATGTTTCCTAACGATGGAGAAGCTTGCAGGGGAGTGGAAACTTAAGAAGTAGAGTTGCAAATTTGGTAGGAGAAAGAGTGAAGGATTTAATGGCAGGGCATTTATGTAAATAAGCCACTAACAGTGCACGTTATATGCAAAGTGAGACATTGCATTGTATGTAGAATGTCTTCAGCTTTCTCAGCTTTCTGTATTGAGAGCTGTGAGAAAGAGGGAGCATGACCAGTCAGGTGCATTAGCTGATGTGCACATTCAATCCTGGGCAGGATCTGCTTGCACACACAAGACTTGGCTCCGGGTAATGTCACCTTCCTTCAGTCATGTGTCACATTTATGTTACTCTTGCAAGCAGCCAATATCAAGATATCCAGCTTTCTTGCCTTCCAATATTTTATACCCAGGTCTCTCAAGCACTCTAAGAAGAACAGAGAAACTCCTAAAATCACAGAGGCAAATGTATTTTCTTTCTGAAGGAGCAGGCAAACAATTTATTAAGTTTTATGGGAATTAACTACAAGTGCTCACCAATCCTGACATTTTCTTGAAAAACATGACATGTTCAATACGCAGCAAGAATCTGTGCTGGAGGGCAACTTTGTTCATTTCTATCTCAGAATTAGGCAGCACACTTTCAGTGTGCCATGGTTGTATCATCCAGTCCAAGAGAATAGGATTCTAAACATTAGGGGTTTCCCTTAGAGTAACTGTTCCACAATTGATAGTTGCCAGTGGTCAGTGAAACAAATGCTTACTCACTTGCAGCAATTTACCCACCTGGGTAATCCTGGCAAACCTTCAATACAATTAACAGTCTTTTCTGAAGGTATGAACGTACTGGTTTGGAAGCATTTTCTTTCTTTGTTTTATGGTTTTGTTTAATTTGGTGGGTTTTTTTGTTTGATTGTTTGGTTGCTTTGTTGTTGTTGTTTTGTGTCGTTTGTTTGGGTTTTTTTTCCATTCTAGATACTGTTTAAATTTGTTCACTATTCACAGAAAATGCTGCTCTGAAAATTATGATTGATTCCTCCTTTTTTTTCACTGAAGATGTTGTTTATCTCGGTGACAAGATTTCTTCAGCAGTGAAATGTTTAAGAAGTGAGTTTTGTGTACCTCATATCATTCTTAGATTCAGTTCTGAGACCATTAACAAAGATAAGATATAGAGAAGCCACCAACAGGATTTCTCTGGCATGGGTAAGAATTTCAGAGTGCATCAATGCCGATCGGATTTCTGCAGTCAGCTGAGCAGGTTTGCTACTGACTTTGCCCGAGCCAGGCTAAGTAAAGACAAAGCGGTAACTCCCACTTACAAGGCAATCAAGCTGTTACTGAATCAGATGTGAAAGACTCTGTTGGGAGTAGCCAGACAGAGCTCAGATGTACCACACGCAGCAGCTCATTCCATATAGCTCAGTAAACAGCCCTCATCTGGCAACAGATGTTCTTTCAATCTCTTGAGGTAGCATTTTTAAGATGCTCTAGCCTGATGCTTTTCAAGATATTTTCTCTTAATCAGTAGTGCCTACATCTTCTGACAAGTGGAGGGTTTGGAAGAGCAGCCCATTCTGTTTTCACTATAAAAACAAATGTGCAATAACATGGTGAACTGCATACAGGAGCAACATAATGACATCTGGGAATCAGTTAAAAAAATGAGTCTGGAGGTTGTCCTGGTTTAAGAAACATAAAAAGAAAACTTACAGTAAAAGGTGCTAAGAAGGGTAAGCATCCATGGTGATCGTTACCAGTGAGTGCATCTCTCCTAATTTCATTGACTTCTGAATGATTTCAGAGCATCACATTTCTCTCTGCAGTTTTATGCATCGGTTTTTGCTCTGATAGTTTAACACACTAGTTTAGTTCACAGCTCAAAACTCTGGGAGCAAAATATTTGTTCCACATAAATACTCACTGGGCACTGGTCATTCTTTTTACATTAGAGAAAGAAAAAGAGATTCTCAAAGAGATGGGTGAAGTTCTACACATCAGTGATTTTGACATTTCATTTTCACAATGCTTTTGTGTTGGTGGTGCTTGCTGACCTCTAAGTGCTACTGCTTGTTCTAATTTTTTTTTTTCCTAAGTATAACTGGTAATAGCAGAGACTTAATAGAAAATATAAAAAGGCCTGAACCCCAACCCAACCAACACCATCACCACCACCAAAACACACACAAAAACCCCACTCAAAAAATAAAAAAACCCAAAACAAACAAAAAACCACAAAAACCTCTTGACATCTGTTGTGGTAGGCCTGACAGGCCAAAAATGGGCTTATACATGTCCTGGCTTGTCCAGGCATGTTTCTTCTGCTCTCCCCCCACCCCTTTCTGCTGTGGGGAGAAGCAACTGTGGGAATGAGGACAAAGAACTTGGAGCCACTGACTCTAAGGACTATGGCTTGTCCAGACACGTTCCCCTGCTCCCCCTCCTCCTGGGGCAAGCAACCGCAGGAAATGAAAACGAAAGCCCTGGCTTCACTTAATATGGTCAGTCTATGTCCAAAGGCCCATTAGTCTTGGGTGGTATTGATAAAAAGGGATGAGCAGGTAGCACGGTGTGCTGCTGCTGCTGCCTCATTGCATTCTGAAACTGCCTGTAAACTCCACTGCCTCGACTGTACCAGGAACAGCCTCTAAATGCCTGCACGCAATCGGCCTGCATAGTCAGCATGACATTGTGCCAAGACTGCACCTCGCATTGCATCCTGCCTGCCTCTCTGCAAGACTTCTGATGAATCAAGAGGATCCAGCTCAGAGATTATGCTATAGACTCCCAGCTTCCTGAGAAAAGAGCCTGGGAAAACTCCAGAGCCTCTGACAGCTTTGAGACCACTGACAGCAGCCCCTCCACATGCTTTGGGTACTGTCAGATAATATTTTGTGATTAAATACTTAAAGCCACTTGTAATTCAATCATTGCCTTCTGTAATAAGCAGAAAGGAGCTCCCCGTGTCCATCTAGTGGATAAGTGGTATAATCAAGTACAAGTAGTATAATTAACTGCAGGAATCTTCCCTTCCAGTATAATGTTTGCATTTGCTGCTTTAAGAAATAAGTGCTCTAGTTTTGCCTGTTCCCTATGTGCATAAATTTCCCAACCGTGCGTTTTGAACCTTGCGAATAAGTTTTCTGGAGAGATGTAATGTTAATAAACCACGTTCATAGTTATTAACAATCTTCATCTAGATATCAAAATTAATACAGATTTTTAATTTTGCATAACCTGTCACACATTCAACTGCTGAACAGTAGATTTAGCTAATCATTAAAAAAATAATTTTAAAGAAGCTACATATTAAAGAGAAATAAAAAAGATTTGTTATGTGTCAGTAAGGAATATTAAGCATCTATGACCCAAGAGAGGAAAACCAGATTGAATTTGACATCTGAGCAAAAACCTTTGGAATAACAACAATTTGGACATTAATGTAGAAGGATTCAGCATTTTGTAATGTAAATGACCTTTGAACCCCTATGAATCTCTTCTGCTTTTCTTTTTTATTTTTTTGTTAAGATTGCAAAGCATCTCCAAGAGCCTGTTTGGGAACACGACAATTTAGAAAATGGAAAATGCATTCCTTAGCCTGAGTTTAGTGCAGCTACAGCCTCCCAGCATTACCCATGAGATAACACTTCAGTGCTCCTGTTTTTTTCTGTTTCCCAAACTCAGATAGTTACATCTCTAGATCTGCCTAGGAACCCTGGGTGTTTGTACATCGTTATGCTGTCTGCTTCACTCCTTCCCACCACCAAACTGGATTAGGTCCATCATCCTTTAAGGCAAGGGATACAAAATGAATCATCTGTTGTACTAACACTGAGAAAACTGTTAAGTGCTGTAGAGTTTTAGAAACAGCTTTTAATATATCCAGCAGATTATCCTCAGATGCAGCCTGATGTAATGTTTTTCATGGACAGTAAGCATGCTAACGGTACGGTAGATAATGAATAACAAAATCCTAGCATGATGTTACAATAACAGAGGGTTTTGGCAGGGTGTGTCAACCCTGGTGACACCTATTTATAATTTGTCTGATGCAAATGTAGCAATGCATACAAAGGGATGCTAGTGGAGAGAGACTCCAGCAGCAGTCAAGGACTCATTTCTTTTGCTGATGAATATCCACTGAAGGGACAGAGCAGCCTTCACTTTTTTCTCCTTGAGCATTTATATTCAAAGATGTGTAACTATGAAGATTTCATGTAAGGTGATTAAAATAGAAGATCCTAATGTCTTTATTAATATTTTCCTTGTAGTCTGTCACCCATTCTGTTTTTTGATGTTTTTGTTTTTAACTATCTTTCATCTCAACATTTTCTTTCAGTATGATAGCTGCACAGAAACAAGTGTCCACAACACAGTTTAGTATTTCAGTTATACCTCCTTTGCATTGTACAGAGCACTGGCTGAGAACAGGATACAACAGCTGGGGCTCTTCAGCTTGGAGAAGTGAAGGCTTCAAGGAGACCTTATAGTAGCCTTCCAGTATCTGAAGGGGGCCTACAGGAGGTCTGGGGAGGGACTATTTACGAGGTCTTGTAACGACAGGATGAGTGGTAATGGGTTTAAACTGGCAGAGGAGAGATTCAAATTAGAAAGGGTTCTTTCCAGTGAGGGTGGTGAGACACTGGAACAGGTTGGCCAGGTTGTGGATGCTCTCTCCCTGAAGGTGTTCAAGGCCAGATTGGATGAGACCTTGAGCAACCTGTTCTAGTGGGAGGTGTCCCTGTCTATGGCAGAGGGTTGGAGCTAGAGGGTCTTTGAGGTCCCTTCCAACCTAAACCACTCAATGATTCTATGATTCTACTGTATACAACAGAGAGATGAGCTGACTTTACAAGAGCTCATTTGAGTGTTTGGGACAGCATAGTACAATGCACTGCAGAAAGCACACAAAGCCTTTTCCCTCTTTCACAAATCCTATCTGCTATGTACGTTTTTATCAAGACAATCTCCAGTTTAGTTAGGTTTGAAATGGCTTTCTGTGTCTTTCTCTGTATAGTTTCTCATGTCATCTGGTCATGTATGATGGGTCAGATTTTGTCTTTGACAGGTTTTCATTTTATATAACAAGTCTTGTGAACTTGGGAATTTTATATAACAAGGGCTTAGTGAAAAATCAGCAGCAATGCCTGGTGGGACAGGCTGTAACAGTAGTGAAATTATAGTGTCATGAAGAATTAAGGTTTACTAGGCATTCACAGGTCTGTGAGTGACTTTGGATAGCCTGTGAGGACATCTAGGGGAACACTCAAAGAACTGATGTCTGGTTTGGACTAAAGTGCTTGTCTAGAGGATTCTGTTACATGGCTAGCCCAAGCTAGAAACTGTTACTTAGGCTGTTGATGGAGGTTAGGTAGTCTCTGCCTGGAGGAGCGAAGATGTTAAAGCTCTTTATCCTGAAGGAGAAAAAAAAAAAAGTCATTCATTCTTTAAACTTTTCAGTGACCAAGAGGATTGTTAATTGATGCATACACATGTGCTCCCAAGAAGAGGAAGTAAGGTGGTTGCTCCTCTTTCAATAATTGGTCTAATGTTCTATGCATACTGCCACTGTGTCAATTAGTAGGTAATATTGCTATGAATAAATGCAGTGCAATGGACTGCACTAGACTGAAACTGTTGCATCTTGAGACAGCATCTTGCAAACCACACTAGACATAACCCTCCATAATATATTAAAGGCAGTTGCAGAACTGAGGGAGAAGAAAATATGATTCAGTGATATCTATAGATTAATTTCCAAACAATTAAGTGGTAACCTGGTTCTAATGTAAGAACTAAAATGGTAGAATTGAAACAGACTGTGAGACACTGTTTCCTCCTTGAGAAAAGAGGGAGAAGGAGAAGGAGGAGAGGAAAGGAATAAAGAAGAAAGCCTATATTAATTTCCTTCCAGGAAAATGACAAATTGTTTCAGTACACCCAATATGAATAATTCACAAATAACCTTATTCAGATAAGTGAGCAGATTCATATTGTGCAGTACTATTCATATAAGCAATGGAGCCACACTTTAGATGAAAGTAATTAGCTAAAGGTGCTTTGAAAGTTTTTATCAGTGCCAAAGAGCTAAATGTGAATCACTTGAATCCTGATGCAGCTCCTTAAGTTCAGGAAATTTATCTTCTCTTTGTTTGAAGTTGATTCCTCTGTCACATTACAGTGGTCAAAGGTAATGACTTATTTTCTAAGGAAGAATAAAATATTTAACAACATGTAGAAATTCTCACACCTGTTTTCTATATCTTTAAAAGAAATGGTTTTTGTAAGACTGAAATCTCTGACTGCATTTCTAAATATTTTTTTTTTTAGATTCAGTGGGAGAGCTTTTGTTAGAACCCACATAGCAGAAACTAGTTTTTAACAAGATAACTTAGGAACTCAAAGACAATGCATAAATATTTTGGTATCTAAAATCCCTGCAGAACAACTCTTCCAAAGGGAACTCTTGCTACTTGTGAGCATCACTGCTCGTTCTCTTTCCACATCTTCGGGATCAAACAGAATGCATTCTCTGGAAAAAAATGAACAAACAAACAACAAAACAAAACCAAACAAAACAGTTGCCAGAAATTTGGGAGTGAAATGACCCCTCAAAGATTTAGAAGCAGGAATACTGTCATGCTTACTCACAGGATTCACAAAAGTCTTGTGATGAAGGTACTGTTTTGATACGAATTGTCTAAGGAATTATGCTGTCATAATCATTCAAATATACCCCCTGAAGAAAACAAAGGAGCATTATATCATTGAAAAAGGGTACATTTTTGATACATAAATGCAAGAATAGTTATTTTAGTTAAGGGTATGGACTTCTTCCATGTTGATATAACTCATTTTACCTACTGCAAACAACATGTCTGAAAGAAAAAAAAATCTGAATTGTCAGAGGCAGAACTAACTCTTTCTTTTCACAATTTGAATAGGTGGGTGAAACTCCACACAGCTTCAAACCATTTGCTGCTGTGTGAATCGAGCATCTTCCTGATCCAGACAACTTACATAACTTTTTCCAAACTGCAGCAATGAAATTATTCATAATGATAAAGAAGGGAACTGACCCAGTTTACCTGAAATGAGATTCTCTTCTTTCCCCCCAGCACTAGCTGACACCAGCAAGTTTCACTTCAAACTGGGGTTAAATAAGTTTTTTAAAACAGAAGAAGAAACCTACAGAAATAATCATCACAAATGGGAAACAGGCGTTTGCTAGCAAATGACAAGCTTGCTTTTAAAAGCTCATGTTCTGAAGCTGATTGCACTCCTCAGTTATTTATATCTAAATGCCTCCACTCCTTAATAGTGTCCATTTATATTTCAAGTGGCCTAGATACACAAGGCTGGTGTTACATGGCTGCTTCACATGCACTGTAATTGAATTACTGGAACAATATACAGGCAGGAGTTGTGACCGCTGATGTTACACAGTTATTGCAGCCTAATAAGGTCACCAGAGATTAATTGTGAAATCAGAGTCGGTTTCATCTGAGCAGGAATATATCCCAGATGACAAGAATAAAGCACCATCCCATGTCACCTTTCAAAGATCTGGCTGTTTCATCCTTGTATGCTTTTTATTTCACGCAAGTGAAACTGAAGCAAAGACAACATTGTCCAGCACGACACTGACTGGTGCTGACTTGGGAGCACAGGAGTTAAGAAATTGCGGTTTTCCAGTATGTCTCACCAGCTTGCAGATTTTAAGAGCTATCTGGGAAATAGTTCAGTATTTTGGGGAAAAGTGTTTTGCTCTTTTGCCTCAGGTTGGAGAGAAACATCTTTGGAAATCCTTTGTATGCATCTCTGGAGGGGAAGGAGCTAGAAGCCTGTGATGTGGTTAGCCCATGGTTAAAATAAACCCTGGTCACAGGAAAATGTTAGACTGGGACAGAGAATCAAGGTTTCCTTCAGCTGCAGAGATCATAGAGGGTCTAGCCATCAGCATATTGGATACTATAAAGTTTTCTCTCACTGGGAATTTTACCTGAATGCAAAAAAATCTTTTGTGATTAAAATCCAGTTGACACATCTCATTGTGAAGTGATTTGGTTAAGACGGAGCAGCATATTCTAAGGAAAACAATTTCATTAAAAAGACTTAGCTAGCTCTCTGCATCTCTGACAATAATCTAGCTCTAATCTGGCAACCTTTACAAAAATAGCTCCACAACAGGCAGATGTGAGATCATCTGAAGTGGGATCATCTCCATCCCCTGCTCTGTCCTCTTTCTAAACAAGCTGCAGTTTGGAATATAATACAGTAGTGCCCTGACACTCATCCTACATTCAGGGCATTACTCAACTTGAATGACAAATTTACAGCATTCAAATCCATATTATAGAAAATACAAGGAATGCTTTCATGACCTTTGCTTTTCAAAAAACCTCTCCTCTTATGGTAGCTCCAAGGAGATAACCTGGTGCAGTTGCAGTTTCTCCAGATAGCTGCCTCTCTGTGCCCAGTCTGGTCTCCTAAAGTATTCACTTTCACTCCCACAGATTTTACTCATTTTGTTTCCCTGTTATTTCAACACAGAATTGTATAATATTTTCTTAAGTAACTTAAATTGCCTTAATGATCATCTTGTTTGAGAATAAATACCAGCCTATGACTTACTAAGAGGTAACTGAGTCGTAGATTGTGCTTTATTTATCCGTTTGGTTGTGTTTTGTTTTTTTTTTAATTAGGATGGTAGGAGTTTTTTTCACTGTCAGATGCAATCTGTAACTTTGGTTTCTACACTGATTATGTTGCTGGCCATATGCATGGCTGTAATGTGTGCATGGTACAAGTATCTATTCTGATAAATGAATAGGCATTACAGTTTGCAATAGGATATCTCCCAGACTGAGTGGCCTTTTGATAGCAAGCAGGGCACAAGAAAATTAACTTGATGGATAAATTCTCATTTAGGAAAAAAAAAAAGTTGATTTTATTTGATTGAAATAATGATTTTAACTGTAGTAGAATTTCTACTAGCTACTAAGGGAGATATTTAAAAAAGCAGTAATACATGTTTGTGCTCTCCTTTCTAGGAAATCTTGTGAAAGCTTTTCAGAGGTGGTCACACAGCAACTTGTTGGGTATAAAAGGCTGAACAGAAATTGAGTTTATAAGGGCTAAGAGATAAGGCCATGTTTCTGAAGCTTGTAAGTGCAGGTGACACACCTCTCAATTGACAGGTTTGGGAGTCCCTGAACTCTGTAATGGATAATGTGTGACATGGATTGCCACTAAAATATAGCAGAAAACTGCTGAGACCACAACGTGATGGAGTTTCCTGCTGTTGCAGCTCACCCTCAAGCTAACCTTGGGAAAATGCTTTGAAATGATAGTTGAATAACAAGGAAACCAGCTCTTTGTACATCAGTGGTGTTTCAGACACTGACTTAACATCATTTACAGACTCCTTCTTTGCTCAAAATCTAGATCCCACTCAGAAAGGACTAGTGAGAAAAACAACACCTTGAAATGGTCATTGTTGGTTTTCAGTTTTATGTCACCAAAGAGTAAACAATTGCTGTTTGGTTTTGTTTTGGTGCTGTGGTTTTTTTTTTTTTGTTGTTGTTGTTTTGAGATTTTTTGGTGTGTATTTTATTTTGTTTTCTATGAACCCCAGGCTCCAAAACCATCACTGTGTTGTAAAGACCTAGCACAAAAATGACTGGTTCACCTGAATTGTTGGGTCATTGTTCTCAGTTTTCCACAGTGTCGTGAGAAAAAGGTGGAAAAAAAGAGCATAATAGAAAAGAAAATAAATAAGATGAGTTTCAGCATTTTGGGGGAGGGAATATTTCACATTTATCATTATATCTATGTTATTGTCTTCAGAATAAACATCTTAGGACAGTACCAGGCAATAAAACATTTTTTAGGTTAATTTTTAGAAGTAATGCTATAAATTTAGAGCTAATGCAGTTCATATTCTAGTAGAGAAGACTAAATTTAAACTGCTTTAATAATCTCATGAAATAGATTCATTCTCTATTTATGACATACTTAAGATGCCTATAAGGAAATTTTCCTTTCAGGGAAACATAGGATAAGGTTCCCGCTTTTATCAAGGGATTGCTGAAATTGGTGCAGAGAGCATAGAAGGAGTTGAATACAGCTGTTGACACTTTATTTTGTTGTATTGCTATCCAAAGTGCAAGTGTGGTTCCTTAAGCATTTGCTACCATTCCAGTTTGTTCAAGACTGGAAACTTAATGAGGGAATAGAATATACGCTAAAAGGGCTGATAAATTTAAATTCTCTTGCAAAAACTGATGTAGGAAGATAAGGATTTCATATCCCAAATTTTCTTTATCTCTCTCAATTTGAAGAAGGCTGGTTTTATTTCAAGGATTTGGATGGAGACAAAGATGTGGGGAATCTGTGCCAGAGCATGTTTTAAGAAATTCATGAAATGGAGAAAATCTAACTTTCAAATTTAAGCTGTTCTTCTGAATGCGAACTTTTTTGAAGACAAATCAGCTTCTGGTTAATATTTTTACTCTATGTATATTGCAACAGGATTTGTTCCTCCTGTGACTCCCTTTCTCCCAGTGAAAAATACGGTTTTTGTGTTCACATGCACATTTTCTCCCCTTTTGCTTATGTAGTGGACTGCTGACAGGATAATCCTTTGATGATTAGGTTGCATGCCAGGCTTTCCCCATCCCTTCTGCTGCCAAGGGCCCATGTAAGCAAATTAAGATGCTTTGCACAGCCTATATTTATGGACACCATTGCAACTCAAGATAAGAAATACGAAAGAGGTCAGGCAATCATGATGCCTCCGTTCATCTTCTTGAATCCTTTGTCCACACTTTTGTTCATCTTCCCCATTTCCCTTGCCCCTGTGACACATCTTTGTCTTGTTGCTTGGTAACCTCCCAGCACTGCTCTGCATGCTTGCATCAACTGCTTCCTGCTCCCCCTTCCACTTGCTCAAAACACTGCGAGATAGTTTAAAATTGGATGAGATTTTTTTTCTCTCCATTTCTGACAGACAACACATATTCAGAGAAAATCCTGAAAGCTCTGTTAGAGGCTAAATCCTTTATTAAGAAAAAGAAACAAGAAGATGCACATTTAGAAACAGTTGACGAATTGCACAAGACTTCTACATGGTCACTGAAAACCCAGCTACTAGGGAAAAAAAAAAAAAAAGAGAGAAAAACGAAAATAAGGATGGAGAGAGAAAGAATTTTTTTATTACTTGCATGATGCCAGTGGCTAAGGATCCAGCTGGATATAAAGTCCTAATAAGTTAGCTATTGCACAACAAAAATAAAGCAAATCTTATCCTGGAGAGGCAGCAGTCCAAAAAGATTGGCTGACTGTTTTAAGCACAGGATGTTATCTTGCCACAGGACACTATATCTCCCCTTATTTTTTTTTTCCAAAATAAATGGGCAGCTTCTGATGAATTTTATGCTTGCTGCTAGCCTTCATATTATTCTATAAAACTATAGATCAGTATATTTCTTTTGAATACAGATCTTCAATTGCATATTTAACAGGCATATGACAAGACTGAGAAACTTGGAAGTGGAATGGAGATTTTAATTCTCTGAGGAATTTGAGTGTTAAAATTGGATATTTTTAACTGAGCAGGGTGCTTCCAGATAGCAATCAGGTCCAGCTTGGAGGAAAAGCATAGGTTTGGACTGAGCTGTATTCTGCAGTGGGGATACTGAAGCTGGCTGGAACCAGCTGTGTTCAGCGTAGGATAATTCCTGGCCTCAATCCACACTGGTCACCTCTGTAGAGCCTGCTCTCCAGCACCTGGGCATGCACACCAGAGACATTGACCTAAAGGAGGATCAAGACCTAAAAGCAGAGGATGTTGCACATAGGTGTTCCTTATAGCATTCGACACCTGTATCTCAGCAGCTAAGTTGTGCCTCTAGTATCCAATCTATTTTCAGAGCAAGACAACTGAATTTTGGCACTGGGGTTCGCAATTCTGGATACTCTCTAGGTTTTCATGCTTTCATTATAGCTGACAGAGATCTGGTAAATGGAGCCCATATTTCAGCTGATGACCAGTAGACTCTTATATAAGTTGAATGACAATTTGATCTTTGTTGTCTGTTTTGACTACATGCTTGATTCAGAAGCCTAAGTATATGCCCAGTAAGATCTCTCAAGATTCAGACTGTCCTCCCTCACCTCCAGCTGTGTCTTCAAAAAGGTCTGGCTCTTGAGCACAAATTGCCACAGATATCAACCACATGGAGATGCTTTGAATAATCTACAGATTTTTATAGATATCGTGTATGTATGTTTGAACCCAGATCATCATGATGTCTTATGGGAGGTTGTACATCTAGCACAAACACAGACACTGCAGACAGAAGCCTAAGTTCACCCGAATCACTCTGGAAAAAAGAATTATGCTCTCACTTTTCATCTGGTTCTTCAGGATTTTCTCCTCAGAACCTGCATTTGGTAAATTGCATGTGTACAGGGAAACTGTAGGAACTTGAGTCCAACTTGGAGAATAAAAAGTGGTCCTGAAGGGTTTATAGGCCATGAATTGGTAGAATTCAGTAGGAATTTATTAGTCAAGTATGGAGAGAATGACTGATGTCCCAGTAATAACAAGGATATTTATATAGTGAGATGTACCTGTTCATATATGTGTGCAAATCAAAATCAAAACCTGTGTAACTTTTATACTCAACGGAGAGTAGAGTTTGCTCCTAGCAAGTCCATATCGTGGCTCTGCCACCTTGAAAGGAAAAATATAGAGAAGTTGATGAATTCTCTGGGAACTGTCAATGAGTGAAAGACCAAATCAATTGTATTTCATGCCTTGGTCAAAAAGAAACTCTAGGTTCATTGTCCTCATAATTTTCTTACACTGCATAGACTGCTTTTAGGATAATATATCCTTTTTCAGCCCCCTACATTCTATTGTCCTTTATCTTGTGAGAAGCACACACATGCAAACCCAAAAGGTGGGCATGATTTTTTTTCTTCAGAAAATAATAATCAAATAAAACGCAAGGGAGAGAGAAAAGTAAAAGGGCAAACAATATTCTTGTTTTCTAATTTTTTTTTTTGATTAAAGGCATTGACATCAACTTCACCTGAGGAAAGCTGTATTTTACAGAGCACCTGTCTAAACACCATATGTTTATAGGCTTTCTCCTTCTAAGTTTGTGCATCTTTTGTATAAAAGAAGCTTTGATTGTTTCAAACTGTTCCTGTATCTCATGACACTAATTCTAAGTGGCACTGTCTGAATGTCATTAAGGCTGAGGAAGGACCAAAAAATTCAAGAGCATAAAAACAATCCCTTTTCTTTCAGAGAAATGAAGTGATTCATATCTCATCAATTATTCCTCTGTGGGATTTTTGGCCTGACTATAAAAGCTCGCCTTTCTTGGAACATATGGGTGAGTCAAACTGCAATAGGAAGAAAGCACATGTCTCAGTAATTCAGTTTCAATTGCTCATTTATATCAATAAAAAAAAATACTGTAAACAATGCAGTTGTGGGTTATTTTAGCAATACACCAGAATAGCTGTAGATGTCTGCATGAATATACAATGGGATCTGTCTGATACATCTCATTTATGCCTTTGTGATTTTGCAAGGAACAATGCAAGTCTTATTAAATTCTTCTGCATTAACTTAATGGGGAAAACCAAAATCACAACATTTTCTTTCCCCAGTAAAATCCAGTACGTAAGGATAAAGTGTCGCTTTGGCTGCAGATTACAATGGGATAAGAATAAATTGAAGCACATATCATCCTCCCAAATTTCCTGACATATTTAACAATTTCCATGCTGACAAAATTCAGTATTAATAGGGACTGTCAGACTGATGGGAAAGAAATTGTATATCCACAAATGACATCATAAGTAGCTTTGTTCTCTGCAACTTTCATACATTTTTTCATCTGAGGGCTTTTCCTGTTATCTGTATAACAAAATGTATTCTACTTAAACAAACTACTTCTACAATAGAATCTTAAACAATAAAACTAAATATTCCTCTTCTTCTAAAGGCAGATTACTTGGCTGAAAAATGGAAGGAAAAAGTAAACTTATAATGTTTCTGAAAGATATTT
Source organism: Tricholaema leucomelas (assembly GCA_013400475.1). Lineage (NCBI taxonomy): Eukaryota > Metazoa > Chordata > Aves > Piciformes > Lybiidae > Tricholaema lacrymosa > Tricholaema leucomelas. The sequence goes on along the minus strand of WAAF01011063.1, from coordinate 133,762 downwards.
GGAAACCAAGGAATAGTTAATTGTTTTATTGTGTCTGTATTGAGAGTGGTATAAATTAATTAATTATGCCTTAAAATATCAGACTTGGTGCTTCTAAGGTCTGTGGCAAAAATCCCCAAAGACATAAAGAATCACAGAATCATAGAATGGTTTAGGTTGGAAGGGACCTCAAGGATCATCCAGCTCCAACCCCCTGCCATAGGCAGGGACACCTCCCACTAGAGCAGGTTGCTCAAGGCCTCATCCAGCCTGGCTTTAAACACCTCCAGGGAGGAAGCATCCACAACCTCCCTGGGCAACCCTTTCCAGTGTCTTACCACCTTAGAGAATGGCTGTACTGGTTCAGAAAACTGTGTATTTAATCCTCCATTTTAGTTTCAGACACCCATTTTCACAAGGACACATAGGAGCAATTAGGAACAAAGCAAGTAATTGAGACTCTTTCATCCTATATCTCTGCTTAGCCAATACAGTAACGGCTAGTGGATCCTTCCTCTATTTCACAGTATCACAGTCTCACAGTATCACCAAGGTTGGAAGAGACCTCACAGATCATCAAGTCCAACCCTTTACCACAGAGCTCAAGGCTAGACCATGGCACCAAGCGCCACGTCCAATCTTGCCTTGAACAGCTCCAGGGACGTCGACTCCACCACCTCCCTGGGCAGCCCATTCCAGTGTCCAATGACTCTCTCAGTGAAGAACTTTCTCCTCACCTCGAGCCTAAACTTCCCCCGGCGCAGCCTGAGGCTGTGTCCTCTCGTTCTGGCGCTGGCCACCTGAGAGAAGAGAGCAACCTCCTCCTGGCCACAACCACCCTTCAGGTAGTTGTAGACAGCAATAAGGTCACCCCTGAGTCTCCTCTTCTCCAGGCTAAACAACCCCAGCTCCCTCAGCCTTTCCTCATAGGGCTTGTGCTCGAGGCCTCTCACCAGCCTCGTCGCCCTTCTCTGGACACGCTCAAGCATCTCAGTGTCCCTTCTAAACTGGGTGGCCCAGAACTGAACACAGTACTCAAGGTGTGGTCTAACCAGTGCAGAGTACAGGGGCAGAATGACCTCCCTGCTCCTGCTGAGCACACCATTCCTGATGCAGGCCAGGATGCTACTGGCTCTCTTGGCCACCTGGGCACACTGCTGGCTCATTTGTTCAGTCTTCCATTAACAGTGAAACCGTCTTGAATTCATTGAGATCTTAAGGAGTTTCACAGATCTACAACCTGCCAAGCAGAAGAATTCCAAGCTACTAGAAGAATTGTTATGCTACCATTTTTCTTGAGAAAGCTTTTCCATGTCTTTGATCATAATTGTTGCTTTTCCCAGTTCTTTCCCCCTTCTATTTCACTATTTGAATTAGGGGAACTGGCATTGCCCATCCAAACTGGAGATTAACCATACATTTGCCAAAGGAGCACTCTCAGTGCTATCATGGACTCACTCATAACATTAGGCGCATTGAATGTCATTTAGAGATCCTCAGCTTTCCAAGCTGTTCTCTAATGTGGAATTTCTTATTTAGCTATAGGAGTTTTCCCATTTACTTGTGTGTGTGTGTGAACCTGGAATTTATTTGATTTGGGAATAATATCTGTGTATATATTAAAGGATGGGAAGGGGAATAGTGGTTATAAGGATGTTTTGGACAGTGTGAGATCTGGACATGATGTAATTGACATGGAATAAGAGGTAGAAATTGTACTGATTTCGGCTTGGATAGAGTTATTTTTTTTCATAGTAGCTAATATGCTTTGGATTTTTGCTGTAAACACTGTTGATAACACAGATATGTTTTAGTTGCTGCTGAGCAGTGCTTACATAGATTCAAGGCCTTTTTCTGTTCCTCACACTACCAAACCAGTCAATAGTGTGGGAGTGGGCAAGAAGTTGGAAGGGGACACAGCTGGGACAGATGGCCCCAAATGGCCAAAAGGATGTCCTGTACCATATGATGCCAGAGTCAACAATAAAAAGTGGGGGAGAATGAAGTGGGGAATGCTAGGAGATCTGACATTAGTCTTGCCAAGTTACTATTACAGGTGACAGAGACCTGTTTTCCAGAGATGCCTGAACACCTATCTGCTGATGGAGAGTGGTGAATGAATACCTAGTTTTGCTTTTCTTTCACATGTAAGATGATATCCTTCAAGTATTTGACATGGTCTTCTCAACTAAAAAAATACTTGAAACTACTCTGTGTCCTTTTAAATCTCTTATCTCAGAATATTTGTATTTCCTTAATGACACCTTCTGCAGTGAATAGAAGACCACTAAAATGAGTTTTCTGTAACTCACTGTGGCTTTAATTTGTATATCTTTCCTCTTTCTGAAAGGGGTACTCCATAGCTCAATGGAAAAACAACAGGCAAAAAAGGGTTTTTAGGTTTGAGATGCCAAAATTGCTGTACAAAATTGTACATTTCACAGAGACATGAAGATATAACAAAGCACAAAAGAATAATAGTGAAATATGATCCACTACTTTCTAGGCTGAGCTCACAGTGGTAGGGTACTGATTTTCTAGTATAATTCTTGAAGTAGATAAGCACTTCTACACATTTACAGAACATAATACCATTAAAGTTAGGCCTGCTTCTAGGAAATAAAAGTTAATATCCTGAAAAGTTATTTGCTTTTTCCTCACGTACAAAAATTAGTTCCAAAAGCATTCTCCCTTCACTTCATCAAAAGACTATTTTGAGCTTTTCTAGGTAATGCAGGTGTTACACTGTACGTTGTGATCACCCCAAGGGCAGGCAACATTTGCCAACAGTTGTCACAAGACAACTAATTCAGCTAAAATCTTTTTCTATATTTAGAGGAGGAAACAGCTATTTCCAGTCAAGAAGGGTTATGCAGACTTTTTAGTATGACTGCTGCATTAACGGTAACTGTTCTGGTATATTAATGGGGAAATTGGACTAGATGATCTTCTCACTTGTGCCCTGTGATATGCCAAGGGGCCACAGATATAAATTACAGCACAGGAAGTGCTCAACATGATGAGGAACTTATTTACTGTAAGGGTCATGGAGCACTGAAACAGGCACTCCCTAGAGAAGTACTGGCAGTGTCTTCTCAGGGACTTTCAAGACCCGTCTGGATGTGTTCCTGTGTGACCTGAACTAGATCATGGTCCTGCTCAGGCAGGAGGTTTGGACTTGATGATTGGAGAGGTGTTCCCTACAATCCTATGATCCTCTGATCCAGTGATCTTTAAAGGTGCCTTCCAACCCAAACCGTTCTATGATTTTACTAACAGAACTAGATTGTCACACGACCTTAGTCAGCAGTACTTCACTGCCTCTAGAACGATTGCATACACTGGATAAGTACTACATTCATATGTATCTTTTTTCGCTTTGATTAGACTTCTCCTTTCATCTGCTTATTCCCTCACACCTACGTATGCCTCTCCTATATGAAACAACAAGCCCTTAATATTCTAGTCACATTTCCAATGTTCAGCCAGCTTTATTTCAAGAGAGTACTCCCCTCCTCCCCACCCAAGTAATGACTTTCTACTTCAACAACTCATTCCAGACTACAAAACCAGATGGATTGCTTTCTACTACACGAGTGAACGTATTCTTGATCAGAAAGTAGCAATCATTGAATACATCATGTACAATGACACCAGGGAGGGAATTGTTCTTCATTCTGCCCAGTGAAGCATGTTGGAACACCTGTTTCCTATCTTGAAAATGTTTACCATGACTGCCAAAGAAGTTACTGCTGAAACAGCACCATTAAGCCAAGTTATCCTCTTTGGCTACCTGTTGAAAAAGCAAGCTGCCCAGGCAATTACAGACCTCAGCTGGTCCCAGGAATGGTACACTTCCCCCTGCCTATGGGGAAATTTTCTTATTGATGAGAAAGATCGCTGTTTGAGGAAGAGGAAAACAGAAAGAGAAATGTTCTGGTTTATCAAAGCTTTATGTTGTGGCAAATTGTGTCCTGTGCTGGGTAAAAGAAAAATCATGTACCTTGAGCCTGAGGTACAGTCAGAAATGGGATTCATCAAGCTTTCTTCGTACAGATTTGTACAGCTTGGATTTTCTTGCCTATGTTAACTAACTGTCCATTGTGTAGCTCAAATATGTATGTGTGTATTTAATTAGGTGAGTCCCACTCCCCATACTGACTGTGTGAGAAGCACATTGTGTGTAAAGTGTATAAAGAAAATTCTAACTGAAACTCATAATTGAGGTAAGATGAGGTCTTGATATTTGCCACAAGTGTCTTTTCCTCCTGAATGTATGAAAAAATCAAGACTGGTGATACTTAGCCTTGGAGAATTCTACTGCTTCTGATGTTGACATTAAAGCTGTGCAAATAACTGCATTTTTGATCTGTTGAATGACTTGGAATACAAAAGAAGAAGAAAATATGTTGATTTAAAGCTACATTATTCTACTTTTCTTGTGAAAAATTAAACTCCTCTGCCCTGGATTGAATCTCATACCATACCACGAATCAATCGTGTATTTAATTTGTTTGTCCTTTGTTTTCATTAAAATTTAACTTATTTGTTGTCAAATATCCTCAGTATTTTTCATTCTTTTTAAACTAATGTACTGCTAAATCTGCAACTTTCTGTTGGCTCAATTGTATTTGTGAAAAAATTCTCAACCTAGCTAACCTCAGGACTTGACTACAATTTTTTTGGCGAGCTCATTATATATAAATAAAGCAGCAACATACTTTTTTTCTTCCTAGAGCATATTCTGTGCCTTCAGTCGTAATGTTTGGGCTTTCATACATAAGATTGTTTAATTTGCTACCGAAAATAGCTACTTCTGTGCTAAATTTTGTGGAAAATGGTAATTTGGGATCCCAGGTCTCACTTACTATTGGCAGGTGCTAATGTTCCATGAAGACCACTCTACAGAAATAACGATCATTTTTTTGGGTAGGATCAGTTGCACAGCTGAGTATAGTTAGAACTTTCCTGAGAAAAGATTTTAAATGATAGTGTTTATCATACTGTAATAGGACAAAACATAGCTGTCACAAGCAACTGAAAGGAACTCAAAGACAGAATATTGGGAAATACATTTTTTGTGTCTGAATTCAGTAGACTAGTCATTTTTCTACTAGAAGTAATAAGTAGGTTTTGTGAAAGAAAATAATAAATCAGAATTAATCCCAATCTGTTTGTGAATTTTTTCAATTTTGAAATATTTTTCATCATGTGATGCCATCCAGAGGGACCTGGACAGGCTGGAGAGGTGGGCCCAGGCCAACCTCATGACGTTTAACAAGGCCAAGTGTAAGGTCCTGCACCTGGGTCGGTGCAATCCCAGGCACAGATACAGGCTGGGTG
>WAAF01011063.1:3575-128328 GCA_013400475.1 Tricholaema leucomelas | reverse complement strand
TTTAAAGCCAGGCTGGATGAGGCCTTGAGCAGCCTGCTCTAGTGGGAGGTGTCCCTGCCTATGGCAGGGGGTTGGAGCTGGATGATCCTTGAGGTCCCTTCCAACCTAAACCATTCTATGATTCTATGATTCTATGATTTTTTTGTTATTGACTATTTACAAGGTCTAGTAATGTCAGGATGAGGGGTAATGGGTTTAAGCTGGAAGTGGGGAGATTTAGACTGGTTGTTAGGAGGAAGTTCTTTACAGTGAGGGCGGTGAGACACTGGAACAGGTTGCCCAGGGAGGTTGTGGATGCTTCCTCCCTGGAGGCGTTTAAAGCCAGGCTGGATGAGGCCTTGAGCAGCCTGCTCTAGTGGGAGGTGTCCCTGCCTATGGCAGGTGGTTGGAGCTGGATGATCCTTGAGGTCCCTTCCAACCTAAACCATTCTATGATTCTATGATCTTCTCTAAAGAGCTTACAGCATAAATAGGACAAAATAGAAATATCTTTCTCTCATTTTACAGACTGTGCCAATTTTACAGATGAGAAACTGACTCTCATATATGTTATTCAGTGTGAGGCAACAAATACATTGCTAGGTTTTGAGAGTGCTAAATCCATGCTTTAAGTACAAGTCAAATCACAGTATTATAGAATCAGTCAGGGTTGGAAGGGACTACAAGGATTATCTAGTTCTAACCCCCCTGCCATGGGCAGGGACACCCTACCCTAGATCAGGCTGACCAGAGCCTCATCCAGCCTGGCCCTAAACATCTCCAGAGATGGGGCCTCAACCACCTCCCCAGGCAACCCATTCCAGCCTCTTACCACTCTCATGCTGAACAACTTCCTCCTCACGTCCAGTCTGAACCTACCCACCTCCAGCTTTGTTCCATTCCCCCCAGTCCTGTCACTACCTGAGGCCCTAATAAATCCCTCCCCAGCTTTTTTGTAGGCTCCCTTCAGATACTGGAAGGCCACAATAGGGTCACCTGGGAGCCTCCTCTTCTCCAGACTGAACAGCCCCAACTCTTTCAGTCTGTCCTCGTAGGAGAGGTGCTCCAGCCCTTTGATCATCCTTGTGACCCAAATCTCAAGGCTGTTCACCAAGGGAATTTGATATAGTGTGTAGCTTTGATTTAGCTAAGTTGATTGTATTGATAGAGTAAAGCAAAGGCAACATAGGGAAAAAGCTAAACCCTACAACAAACCCCTAACTAGTAAAGCAACACATACTAAATGAAAAGTAAGATAACAATATGGGGAATTTGACAACACTCCACTAGAAGCTCAACTATTAGAAGTATCTTATCAATTCACATGAAGAGTTCATGATAAATGTTTATACAGATAATTCAGAGTACATTTAGTTTTTATGTTAGAGCTTAATCCCCCAGCCAAGCTATGTTAGAAGAAAAGTGACAGGAAAGTTACCATCTGCGATATTTTGAGATGAGACTGAAAAGATTTTGAAGAAAATATATTGTGGAGAGTGATGTTTCCTTTAAAGGGAGATAGGCTAGCTAATTAAGAGCATCTCTCTCTCCCATCTCTTGTCTTCTCTGGCTAAATCTATAACTTTCCTTCCCTATTTCCCCCTATTTCTTCCTTTCCCCAGTAGATATTTGAAGTATATATGTATAGATGCTTCATGGAGAGAGGAAAACATCCCACTGTCAGCCAGAGGTAAAACATCTGTTTTGCCACTATGCTGTGTACCCAGATGAGACACAGAAAACCAGAAAAAAAAAATTGGAAAGGGTACAAAGGCAAAAGGAAATGTTTCAATTTTAAAATAAAACCTTGCAAAAAGGTTTCTAAAATTGAGCATGAAAAGGGAAAAGAAAAAAAGAAAGAGACACAATAGCAGATGTAAGTGGTCAAGCTCCTCTTCTTTAACCATTCCAAAGCCAGTCTTAATACAATGTCATCTACCAGCAAGGATGGAAGTGTAGGGGATGAAATTGTTATCAGGAAGAAGAGAAATGAATGACTGGGATGACTAGAATTTGAACCAATATGGACATTTGTGATTTGTTATTTTCTCACTCCTAAGTCAGAATTGTGAAGACCCAGGCTTGGCATATCTATTGAGCAGGTCTTCGTTATCAGCTGCTGGCCACTGATGTATGAGTTCTCAGAAATCCTGAGCATGGTATTGACTGGCCAATTCTGATGATGAACTGGCACCTTATCCTTTAGTGTCAGCCAGTTCATTAGCCAAAATTAGTCTAGTTATGCCACAACTCTTAGTAAAATCTAACAGTGGTCTGGTTATTTTTTCAAACTGCTATAGAATGTCAGCGCACAGGACACTAAAGAGTTCATTATGTGATGGAGGAGGTGTGAGTCCAAACCACTTTGATATAGTGATGACTTTTACAGGTACTGGGTCCTCTGCCCTTGACATTTCAGACAAAGATTGGTGAGAGGGTGCTCAAAGCTAAAAAAATGAGGTTGAAAATCTGAATCTCTTAAGAGGAAGAAGGGAGAAAGTTACTGCTGGATTGATTTAAGCAGAATACTGAATAAGACAAGTGAAAAACAAAGCAAAACCCAAACAACACCCTTGGAAATGACATTAGGCAGTTAAATCAGAAAATAATGACAGTGCACTCAATTTCTATCATCTTTAATTGGCTACTGAGAATCCGTGGTGCAAGATGGGTTTCATTGTCCTGAAAAGAATTTAAATGCAAATATTTCCTCAAAGAAATGATTACTATTTGATATCTCTCATTGCAGAGCTCATAAAACATGCTTTGTAGTATATTTTTTTCCTTGAATAAAGAATGAAATTTCCTATAGAAAATACTCCTTTCTGCATATATAGAGACTGTGGTACATAGCTTAAAGAACTGCAAGGCACCAGTGTGTGATCATACAGTGCCAGAGCTGCTATAGACAAATGGGCATTTTATTCCATCACGGCTATTGGCTCTCACCAAACATACGAACCACTAATTCAGATCATCATTCCCAATGGTAAGAAAGGTCAAATATTCACCAAATATTTGGTGAATATTGTTTAGATTTCAACAGTTTATCATTACAAGATTGTATTACTTAATATGTGTTTATCCTCCCTACAAGGCAGCTAAAATGAGAGCTGAAGATATATTTGCATACAGACAGTCTTCTGTTTTGATACTCTTGAATCTGTGCCACTCTATTGAAGCTCCTCATACCACTGAAAGCCCATAATAATTTAGGAAGAGACTTGAAAGTAGGTGAAAACTATCATTATTTTCCAAAAACACGCATTCATGCACATCCCTGCAGTTGGCAGAAGTGGCACTGCTGGATGGTGGATGAAACTAGGAGATGATCCCTGATGACTGTTAGAATGTAATTAGAGCAATTCTAATTATAACAATAAAATGAAGGTTTTGGTAAAGCAAAACCGTTTCAATTATGAACATGCTAAGTGTTTTATTTATGTATCATTATCCCCGATCTGCAGCTATCAAACTATAGGAGTATTTCCTGTGAAATACTGGAGGCTCAGAGCCATACAATTGATTCATATAGCTTTGAATCCTGAATATTTTGCTTGAGAGGAGCATGTGTTGCTGTTGCTTCTGTGCAAAGTATGCACATATGTAATTCTTTGGAACCAGTGAAGCAATTTATGACTCTGGATGAGTTTTCCAGCCACTAAACAATCAGATTTCATTGTATCACCTACAATCAATTGATTTAGTCATTACAGTCTAGAGTGGGAGGATTGTAGAATTAAAGATTCATAAAGTATCTTGAGATGGAAGAGGTCAATAAAGATCATCAATTCAAACTCCCTTTTTATACAAGACTACCCAAATCTAAACCATACGACTATGAGCATCATCCAGGTACTTCTGGACCATTGACAGGCTCAGTGCCCTTAACACTTCCCAGAGAAACCTGTTCCAGTGACCAGCCACCCTCTCAGTAAGGAATCTTGTCCTGGTGTCCCATCTGAGCTTCTCCTGACATACATTCATTGTTTCCATGTGTTCTTGTGGTGGTCACCAGAGAGTGGAGATCAGCACCTCTATGATTGCTCCCTGACTGGCGGAAATTGCAGACTGTGATTAGGTCACCCCTCAGCCTTCTCTACGATGAACATCAAGCGATCTCAACTGCATCTTGTATGTCTTCCCCTGGAGGCCTTTCACCATCTTGGACACCCTTCATGGGACATACTCTGATAGTTTGATATTATTCTCAGGTCATTCTGTAATAGTCTCATTGGGTTTAACTCTGCTGCCTAAGCAGAAATACTAGTGCTGTTTGAGTGGCCAAATGTATGCAGAACACCTTCATAGGTCTGGCAGAGGTGATACAAATCCTGCAGGATATCTGTCCTGAAGAAACAGACAGGCTGAGTGCACTGACAAGTTTGCTGCACCAGGAAGTGCAGTCTCCCAAGTCTCCTAAGAAGCACCCAGCCATAAGGGATTAAAAGAACATATTTCTTTGTATGTTCAGTAGAGTAAAAAAATATGTAAGCAGTTTCAGGTGAAATGAAATTTTCAACTTTCCCAGCCATGGTGAAAATAGCGTGCTTGATTCTCAGGAAAAAAAAAGAAAGAGAAGAAGAGAGGAAGAGAGGAAGAGAGGAAGGAAGGAAGAGAGGAAGGAAGAGAGGAAGGAAGGAAGGAAGAGAGGAAGGAAGGAAGGAAGGAAGGAAGGAAGGAAGGAAGGAAGGAAGGAAGGAAGGAAGGAAGGAAGGAAGGAAGGAAGGAAGGAAAAAAAGGAAGGAAAAGCTCCTTGAGCTACCTGTTCCATCTCTTCTGGTTTCCTTGGCTCAAGTCAAAGATAAATTGTGTATTGCTTACAGAGGATGGTTTGAAAATGCTGATGTTAGGTCTCAGAAAATTGTGCATTTGTGAAAGGTTTCTTCGTGACGGCTGCCCGAAGTGAATACAGTGTATTCCTCTTGCTACTGACCAACATTCTTTTATTTTCAGAAAAGTATATGCTTGGAATAAGAAATCTGAATTTTTAATTCTAACCAACCTGCAAAAAAGCAACTTTAAATTTACCAACCCAAAAAACACATTGTGACTGTGGTGCATCTATGTACGACATGTAATTATTAAGCCCTAGCTTATTAAGCACATTTGGAAATTGGCTGAATTACTTGATTTGGTAAAAAATTACATGCTACATTTAATCAGCCCTCCTTTAAGGAACAAATGTCATTAAACACCACTTAATTAGCTGTTCCTACAACACCACTGTGTGAAAAATTGTATCCTTGATGACTACAAAACATTTTTAAGGTCAAATGTGGTGAATAAAAATATCATTGAATGCCCTCTGGTAATAGTCTACATAAAAGTGCAACCCATTTGCATTAATTGAAAAGATTAGTTCTGTATCATAGTTAATCAGAATCTGATGTCTGTACAGTACAGATGGAGAAAACTGTTAATAGTTAAGCTTACATCTTTTTTTTTTTTTTTCAGTTGTTTGTAAGTTTGTTCATTTGTCATGGCGGATAGATATGAAAATACCTTCTTGCTCTATTAATTTCAGATTCCTGCTTTCTACTACAGCAGCATGCTACATTTGGAGAGAGCAGAAGTGGACAATAAAGAGCTCTGAATTGATCATTTAAAAACAATGGTGTGAGGGTCTTTTTCTCACCCTTTCTCCTTTTTTTTTTTTTCCTTTAGGTGTGTGTGTGCTTGCACGAGATCTGATCTCAGTCTCACCCTTTCTCATTTACTCACAAAAGCCTTTCCTACCTATTTTCTGTCTCCTTACTTCTCCCTGCCGCTACGTTATGTGCAATACAGTGTTCCTGGGACTCCAGCCTGGTTACTTCATTGAGACCTCTGACAGTTACTCCTTTTATTCAAAAGGGTGTGTTAAGAACCAGAGTTTGGTAAGCTCCAGAGAAACAGTCAAATAATCTGGATCACTGGTATCACCTCCTGCTGTATTAAAAAAGAAAAATAAAGAGAAGAAAAAGGTGAAATATGAAGATCAGATTTTATTTTTAGATAGGAAGTTGTGGCAGGTGTTGTGGCTTGTGACAAAGATTTCATCTGCTCTCTAAGCAAACTGTGGGAGGGATGTCAGCATGATCTCTGGCAAAAACTGCAGCATAGACCCTTGCAGACAGTCAGATTTCCTTAGGTAGTAAGAATGAATCAGTACTACCTGAAAAATGTACCGATTCAAGGTCTCACTGTGACATTGGGTTTCGCAGGATGCACATACTACAAGACCATTTTTCTTCTGGATATATTCCTAGAGACATAACCAGTAGGATGGTGAGCTTGCCAGGGATATTTAATGGAAGAGTTCTCCCTGATGTGAGATAGTTAGTGGCTTTATTTCTCTCTTGAGCTAGGAGTGGATGGAAATGTGGGAAGAATGATTTTATTCTACTTTAATGTCTCCTATATTTTGGGATTCTACAGGGACTCTCCTAAACTTTGATACAAACAAAAAGAGCCTCGCATCCTACAGTCTAACTTTAACTTAGGCTTTGCAACACCCTTGGATTTTGGGGCATTTCTGGTTACACTGGTATGTAACACCTTGGTAACATCTCTATAGGCTGGAGCAAGGGTTATATCACCCTGGTTGCACATCTGGGAGGCTCATGGCACAGCAGCTTTCCTCAGAGGGCTTTGTCTCTTCCCTTTCCATTTCTTTCTCTACCTGATCAATGAAACAAAGCTTTTTTGCTTCTGTTTAATTGCCTGAAAACATGTTTTTAGTGAACAAATATGACTGGGGAGGTCATGTGGAGAGATTCTTTCTTATTTTCCCAGCTATTATTGAATCTTTTCTTTAAAATTGTGAGAACAGAGTGGTTCTCTGTATCTGGGAGAAAGTACTGGGTGCTCTGTTATGTTATACAAGCCTTATATACCTCTAGTGGGATCTTCAAAAAATGACTTTGTGTCACAGTTTCCTTCTTGTAGCTTTTTATAATTTCTTCAGTTTAAGCAAAGTTAAAGGACAGAGGTGAAGTAATCAGAATACTCAGTGTTAAAACCTCCCCAGACCCTGGAACAGGTTTCCTAGAGATGTGGTCAATGCCCTAAGCTTGTTGATGTTTAAAAAGCATTGGGACAATGCGTCTTATCACATGCATAAATTGTGGTTGGTCCTCTCCTCTCCCTCTCCTCTCCTCTCCTCTCCTCTCCTCTCCTCTCCTCTCCTCTCCTCTCCTCTCCTCTCCTCTCCTCTCCTCTCCTCTCCTCTCCTCTCCTCTCCTCTCCTCTCCCCCCCTCCCCTCCCCTCCCCTCTCCTCCCCTCCCCTCCCCTCCCCTCCCCTCCCTTCCCCTCCCTTCCCTTCCCTTCCCTTCCCTTCCCTTCCCTTCCCTTCCCTTCCCTTCCCATTACGTATATACATATAATTTTTTAAATTAAGTATTCCCCATTGGAAACAAGCTTCTTTTTTAGTTACTTCTCCATTTTCTTGTCATTGCACAAATTTCTTACAAATACATATGACTAAAATAAGCTGGACAAGTTTTCTTTTAAAAGGTAGAACAAGATTTAGTGCTCATAGGTCTATTGAGAACTAACAAGAAATGCTCTTTTTTCAATCTAGATGTAATGCCTTATTCTTGCATCGAAAATAAATTCATTCCTGAAGCATAGATGTAGGTGTCGAAGGGTGGGAGAAGAATACTGTGAGGACTTTATTGGCATATAAGTGTTACATTATAATAAATATTGCAAGTATAAATGCATATATCTTTCAACAAAGTTGAAAGATAGTTTAAGGAAACACAAAACATTAATAAATATATGAACAGAGGCCACACTCTTCTTTTCTCTCCTGATGAAGGAGTGCCCCAGGCACTTTTTTGCCAAGCAGGCAAGTTGATCCCAAATGTTCTTTAGTTTCTTAGAGGGCAAAGGTCTAACCCCTGAGTCTTTGTTATCTTCTGAGCTCTTCCAAAGTTAGCTAATTCCTTTAAGCAGGTCATTGCCTCCACTCTAGTAAAATTCCCTAAAGATTGTAATAGGAATATTTCTAACTAAACTCTTAAAAAATAACTAAGAATAAAATATGTGATGTGAAATCATAACACTTTTCTCTCTCAGTAGCAGTGTGCCTTCAGACTGTCCCCATGGTCTCACGATGCTAAACCTTTGAATATAATGAAATAATCAAATATTTTGATGCTTAATACTGAAATTGTTTGTGGTGTGGAGTCTTTCTGGGCTCTCTATTTTTCTTTACTATTTCTTCTTTCTTTTGTAATGCCATCTTTTTCTTTTTTTCCACTTGCATATGAAAGTGTTGCAAACAATCTGGATACTGTGAGCAAATAGAACCTTCCTGCAATAAGTTCCTCTTTCTGATTTTTTATATGCTTGTAGACTATGTTCTAATTTTTAGTAATGTAAGTGTTTAAATTCAGGCATTACCTCAATAAGCATTGCTCCTTTGTTCTCTGCTAACCCACTGCTTTGTTTCATATCATCCAAATACTGCAGAAGCATTGTTTTAATGCAACCTATGCATAACGTAGATAACATCGTACAATTAATAGTGATTTTATACACATACACACAAGCACATAACATTAGATTTTATCCATGTGTTTGTTTATTGAAAATCATTAAGATTTTTTCTCGTATTTTTTGCAGTTTATTCTCAAAATAAATTTTCACTAGAAATATTTGACTTTAAATTTTACAGCTTCTTCAGCCAAATAATAGTGTTTTGTAGACTTCACCTTCACTCATTTTTTTTCAATTATTAAATCTGTGGGCATTCCTTCCCACTGCATTGAATTACTTGATGGAATGGCATTTAATTAAGGGAAATGTTTCCTCATGTCCAGTGTGAACCTTCATCATTGGGCTGTCTCCAGTTTCCCAGCATTATTATACTGTCAGACTCTTGTTTATGAAGAGCACAGTCAAAGGAACCACTGTGGCAGGTAATTTATGAACACAGATAGAAAGATTCTAGCAAAGCATGTACACATTTAACAGCATCTTCTCTGTGCCACTCAACAGAATATTGAATGGATATGCATCAAATATTTTCCATTCCCACCAACTTTCATCATGACAAACATAATGTGAGGGAAGATCAATGCTGTTGTTATCACTTTTGTACATGAGTTACACTACAGCCTTTTCTATACATGTAGTAGCTTGCTTCACTTTCTAGAGCTATCTCCATCTACTTTCACTGAGGTTAACTTTATGTATATGTATATATTTTTAGATAAGATGAAACAGAGCATACATTTTTTTTCAAGCTTCATACAAACTGAGGTTGTGCACGTATATCTGTCTTTGCATCATCACGATCTGGAGCCAAATCTACTAGTGTAAGTGGTTCTGGTTGCTGAAAATAATAAGCAGCTAATATGCTAGACATTCATTGACCACTTATGTTAAACTCTCCAGTCTGATCAGAGTATGTCTGACAAAAAACATGGGAAGAACAATGTACTCCATTTGGCCACAGGCATTAACAGATTCTGTACATGTAAATAACTAAAGAATACATGGAGGCTCACAGTCTGTATTTGGAAAAAGTCTCCAGGAAGTTTGCAATCTGTCCCTAGCTGTCCAAAGTCCAAATTTAAGAACAAATACAGCAAAACTATTTTGTAATTATTCTGGCTATTTAGAAGCAGTTATCGTAGGTACAAAGTTTTGTTTTCATTTTTTTTTTTTTTACAAAAGCATTTTAAGAATAATGATTCTGAGATGTTATTATTCTTGATGCCTGACTCACAGCTGAAGCAAAGCAGGACAATTCCATGACATCTATTTTCCAGTAGATTCCTGATCCCTGTTGTGCAGCAATGTGGAATATTATAAACATAGATTTTTGAAAAAAAAAAAAAAACCAACAACACAACTCAAAGATATTCATATTCATCTTCCGTGGGACTGCTGAATTCATCACTTCACTCAGACTGTCTGCTGCTGAATGAGGTGGCTGGCATGACTATTTAATTATTTCCATGATTATAATTCCTTTCTGAACAATGCTGTTGCTTGACAATGTCTGTACATTTGCCACTGTGTGCCAGAATAAGACAACTTTTTTCTGCTTTTGACTTTAAGTCTACTGGAAGCCCTTTAAGTGACACTGATAAGCAATCAACTCCATAAACAATATCACTGAACAGGAGTTTGAGATCTACGAAAATGTTTTGTCACATCACTTCAGGACATTTTGTTTTGACAAAAAATCAGTCAAGCCCTTCTCATTCCAAACAAAAGAAATATGATCTTCTGTCGTGTTGTTCTGGTAGACTAGCAGGTATCAGGAAAACTTGTGTAATTAATTTATCTTGTGACAATCAAATTCATCCTCCTCTCTAATGTTCTTGCTCTATTTTAGGGGATGGTTACTGTGTACTCATTCTGAAAAGGTTTTATTTACAGTGGCAAACAGCTGATTTATCTCCCTTTTATTTTAAGGGCTGCAGTAGACTTAAAGGTTGTTTTATTTTGTCTGTATTAATATGGGCAACATCACTTGGTCTAATGATTAAGTATTCATGTCTGGATATAAATTACTTTCTTTGCTCTAGATAATAACAGATTATTTTTCACTCCTGCTACATGTGAATTATGAAAGATAGTTATTTCTTTAATCTCCAGCATATCTTGCTATGAAAGGGTTTATGCATTTAATTCTCCTGGTTCAGGGAAGAAGTGATCTTTTAAGACAAACCAGGATGAATGTATAGCTGCTGTCACAAATCTTTTTCCTTTTTAAACATACTATAAAAGAAAGAGAAAAAGGACACAAAGAAAATTTCTTTTGCCTTGTTTTCTTAAAAGTTAAATTCAGATGGATACACATAAGTATTTGAAAGCCATTGAAAATACCAGAACATCTATTTGCTCAGCCAGCCTTTCAGCAAGGAGGTACATCTTCCCTTCCCTGACCTGTCTGGTGAGCTATCCTTGTCAGTGTTCTGAATTAGACTTCCAAAACATGAAAGTTCCATTCTATGTTGAGCTATGTGAAAAATCTCTAGCTTTGGGTGCTTCATGTAGTCTTTATAACTGGGTCTCATGGGTAGAAATTAGGATAACAGTTCCATCCTGTCATGTGAACAACTTTTCTAATGCTTTTTAAGATAAGCAACCAAGACGACTTAATCTCCTTTGTTTTTAACACAAACCAGAACTGGCTCAAGTAAAGATATCTCTGGAAGGATTGCTGAATGCTGTCATCCAGTTCAATGTATTGCTTTTAGACACTGATTTTCTTCAGCAAGCACTGATGAAATCTGCTCCTTCTGCTTTGACTCATTTATAATACAGGCAGGAATAACTACCAGTCTTTTGCTTACTTGAGAATTTGCACGTGTTCAGTCATATAGGATCCACAGCCTACCCACTCCAGTGTGGTATGGGTTATTTTGTAATGATAGATTTGCTTTGTCAATGTATGACCTAGTATCTTCTACCTTATTTCACTTCTGGCAATCAAGGTGACATCATTAAAAAACAAAAACAAAAACAGAGTATCAGGGATCTTTGCACAAACAGCAACGGCAACCTTAAATTAATTTCTTTCCTCTTCAAATTTGGAATGTTCCCCTTGGGCACCATAATGCAGCTAGTCTTAATATGGCCTACTGGTTCTTGAATTGGAAAAAAGGTCATTTTAGAGAACAAACACTATGGGTAACATACTGCTGTATCAAACTGCCAGATGTCAGGTTTGGCAGAGGAAACCATCAACAATTCATGACACTGTAAAAACATTTTTCTTGCCGATCCATTTATGATGAAGCATTATGTTGCCCTCTTGACAGGTAATGCAATATTATGTTAAGTATAAATAAATCAAAAATACAGGGGTAGTTGCTTGAATTATGATGGTCACTAATGGTATTTTGTGAGGAAAAAGGAAATTTGTAGTCTGACTAATGTCTCTGCTTAATCTTGCCTGGCATTTCTGAGGTGCTCTGAAGTCTGCAGAAGCAGACTAGCACCTGGAGATACCCTCCCACACATTTATTCTTCCTTTTTATGAAGAATAACAGACACTCTGGTATGACAAGAACACTGACATCCCTCTAACAATGGAATCCAGTGCTTCCCCAGGGTAGGAGAAGAGTGGATCAGCAAGATTCTATGATTCTGAAGGTAGAGCAGTCCATTCACTCAACCCCAGTTTGGTTCCCTAGTATGATAATCTCTCCCAGGGAAATCTCAGTGGTGATGTTTATCAAAACCTTATCAGTTAAAATTTGTTCCAAAATGATTTTTCTCTTTCAGTGGAGAGTATATACTAGATAAACAGATCCATCTTTAAGCAGGTATAACCTTCTAAGAGGAACTTGTTAACAGATAACCAGCATTTATTCTGATGCTATTTGCTTTTAGATGGATATCCATAATTAGAATAAAGAGATTTTTCAGGGCTAATCCATTCCATAAGAAATGAAAAAGTACAGTTAAAAAATGATGAATATATCTTGGTAACAGACTAAAAAGGATTTTGAGCTGTAATATTTAAACTTGGTGATTCATGATAGCAGAATACTTAAACTGCATAAAACGTACTAATCTTTTGAACTTGTTGTTTTTCCAGCATCTCAAATGATGGATTCAAACATTTTCATAATCCACTATTTTATTATAATCTCTTCTGGAGGTACTGTTATCTCATTGGTTTATTTATTATTATATGTAATGTATTAAAAATAAGATGTTCTATTGACCTTAAGCTCCAAAAGAGTAATATATGAGAGTGAAAAAGCAGTAGTTGGAATTAATTATATTGCAGACATGATGGAGGAGTCTCTGCCAGTGTATATCGGCATAACCCCATTGAAGTCAATAGAGTAAGACCAATTCATGTCAGCAGACTTGCTGATTTAGCAGGCATTGGAAGAAGATATGTTGGGATTTTCACAAATGTGGAGAGAGAGACAGAGCACTGAAAACAGCAGACTGCTTGTTGTTGTGTTTTTATGCACACTATTAACCTTCACACCTGTTTGTGTAAGCGCTGCAGAAGTTCGTTTGGTTTTGGTTGTTTTTTTTTTTAATGTGTGCAGGAAGGGTGCAAAATTGCAAAGATATCAGTTGAGGGATTTTGCCTGAATACAAAGCTTATTGAAACCCAATCATGATGTCTCATAAAATGGTAAAGTACTTCTTTTTGAACATCAAAGAAGTACATCAAAGTGTACCTTCTGATGCTATGGAAGCTGGTTAAACAGATTCAAGAGTTATCCTGTAATAAGCTTTGAAAAAATATCTATGCATAAATGAGGCAGAATATTTTGAGTCATGAGAACCATTCTAAAATTACAGGGAGTGAACAAACAGGAAATCTAGTTCTTATCTCCTTTTCATTTTATTTCAGTGTACTTCCATTGACTTCAGTGGCAATGTGCTAGAGTTATACCATGTAAGGGTAAATGAAAACAGGCACTGTAAGGGCAAATTTGCAGAGATTATTTCTGATAAATTACAGGAGAGTAGTAGGGAATAATCGGATAATGTCTTTCAAATATTAGTAGAAAAATAGGGCTGATTTGGTTCCACTCTGTGAGTCAGTGCCTTTTCCTCACGCTTTGCAATCTGACTATAAGGAAACCTACTTAGCATGGAGTTTTTGGTGAAGAGTCTATTTTTATAACTCAGTGATTCATCCCTCCTGTTTTGTATAAAGTGTTATTTTGTACTATGGAAGGGGTTCAGCGTGGCTGTCTTGGTGCCAAAAGTACCTATAGAAAAATAGATGCCTCCTATCTAGCAGTGGAAGAATTTGTCATACAGCCAAGTTTCAGATTCCTTTACTGGATCAAAAAAACCCAAGTTTGAAAAACACTGTGCATTAAAAATCAACTTTGAAAATTAGCTGTTCTTGTTTGTTTTGTTCCTTCAAGCATGAATGACACTGGCAGAGCTCCAAAGACTTAATTTGCAGTTTGAGTAATCTCTATTCCTCCTGTAGGCATGTGAACACAGAGCTGAAGATGATGCCTGGAGTGAGTGATCTGGTCCTCTAATGCTCCAGGTAGTTGCACAGACACCTTAGCTATTTCAAAAGTGGAGGTTCAATGAAATATAGCTGTGTTGAAGATGAGGATTATGTTGTGTTTCTTATGGCAGTAAGAGGGACAAAGCATGAGAAAGATGAGGTAGAGTGCTCATGAGAAGACTACAGAGGGAGAATGATGAACAAATGAGTTCTCTGCATCAGGAAGATGCCGACCATGCTGTTCCATTCCTCTAGAAGCAATAAGCCAGAACTGATATGCAAGAAAGAGGTGGATAATCTAAAGGTCCTATTCCATTCATATGACTTCATCCTTTTCAGTATTTAAAGACTAATATAACTTTTTGTTATCAAGGGCTCCATCAGGCAGAAATCCATGTTGCTTAGCTGTACAATCATCAAAAGAGTTTCCTTAGCTTGAGTCTTCACCACGCATTGTCAAAGAAATTGGTATGATCCCACAGACAAAAGATTCTGAGTTTTTGTAGGCAGAAACTAGGCTCTGAATAATTGTTATGAAATATGTAGCACAGAAATGGGCCTGGACAAAGAAAGAGTACAAAAGGTTGTATCTGTCTATGGGTACATGTAGCTATCTGTAAAAAAAATATTTCATTGGTCTTGATAAAAACAGCTGAGATTCCCAGATTTCAGCCAGATGAAGACATGGCCTTGTTAGTTTACATTCATAAAGGTCACCATATGTACAGCCTTTCTGCCATTTTGTATTTCTGATATACCACAGCAATACATCATCAAAATACTGTTCCTCTCATAATGTATTGCTGTGTTATGCAATTAAAGTGACTTTGTTTGATGACACACTCAAGTAATCCATCTTCAGACAGATGAACTGTAACAGCAGTGGCCTCTCTGTCTGTCACATGTAAAGGAGTATGGGGAATATAAGATGTATTGGCAGGGGCTAGGAAGAAACATGAAATTAGGCATATGCTAGGCTTTCTCGGACAGAAAGCAGACTTACCAGGAAATACACAGGAAGCCATTAAAGGACAAATTAAATGGGCTTGTCACTGGGCCTCAGAAAGCTTGTGGGCACTCATCTGTGGTGCCTTAGTAAACTCAACAGCAAGAAATACCATGAGAAAATTCATTGTATATTAAAATGATGGATATCAAGAATATTCCATGGGGATATAAAACACTGAATTCTCTTGCAACCAAGATAATGCATTCAAGTTTCAGCCCAGGAGTCTGACCTTCATGTCCAGCTCTGATAAAATGAGTTTGGCATTGAAAACCCATTCCTTTTGGCGAGATTGTCTTCATTCAACTGTTCTGCAGTACAGTAGTTCAGGGCAATGAGAAAGTTGTGCTGAGGATCAAAGGAATTCTGCTCCTGAGTTTCTGAGTTTTGGGAGAAATGTGTGGGAGAAGCTTAGTGATCTTAGAGTCAGAAGGCTCAGACGGCTCCTGCAGAAAAATGTGCTTAAAAGACATTACAGCAAGACACACTGAGATTCACCCTTCTCCATTTACTGAAAGTAAACAAAATAAAATTCAGGGAGAGGAGGCATGCAATTCAATTCAAAGACATATCCTTTTTTAAAATTGCTGAAAGAGGAATGTCTTCCATGGAAAAGTGGATAACTCACCATTGTAATTCATTGCTACAGGAGGGTAGTGTGTCAATACAACTGGGTAGCTTTGTAGAATTAAGAATAGAGTGGGATCATGCTGCAAAATAACAATGATATTACAACAGCAAGAGCACAACTATGAGACCTATCCGATCCCACTGAGGTTATACAAAACTGTCCTCTAACTATACAATCAGATTCACTATAACAATTTAGCACTCCCTTCTGTACCAGTTGCACCAACAACTGTTAAAGATGGGGACTTGTTCCAGCTAGTCCACTGATCTGTTCCCAGGTGGCAATGTCTTTGTGCCTACAAATAAATCCATGGAAGGATGCAAAAGCTGCATAAAGTGCAAGCAAACAATGCTAAACTTAAGAGAATCAGATTTTCATTATCTGGTTTCTCTTTGTGTATAATGAACTGAAGTAACATGACTAATAAATAACAAATGACTAATTGTTAGTTCTTATGTAACACCTCTTATCAGAACAACACTGAACACACCAAAGGGAATACATAAATTAATTCTTGCAGCATGCCATTGGGACAGATATGTTTAACTGTATACATGTCACAGTTTGCTAAATTATCTTGTGCATTTCCAATTAGCATAGTCCATAGCATTCACAAAGACAGAGCAGGCACCTGCAGTTCTAAATGGTCTATAGAGTAATGTGGGCCCTGCAGGCTGAGTGCACAATTTGAATATAAGACAAATGACAGACACTGTGCACAGGCAGGTGGGAAGAAAAATAAGCAATAGGTGGATGGGCAGCGATTTCTGCACTTGAATTGCCCAAGTCACTCAAGTTTTTTGTAGGCATATAGAAATTATGTCCATGGTTTTCAACAGCATGCAACAGCATAGTTATAGATTGATAAATTCAAAAGTGCTTTTACTTCTATTTGAATCTGCTGTTTATTTTATTTATCTATTTGCTTATTTTTGCCACAAAATCCTGAAGGGAACAATTTTTATTCAAAAAGAAGCCACAGAAACTCTTTCAGAAGGTAGCTCATTCCTTGCACCTTTACTTTTGATAGGCCATGACCTTAAGTGAAGTAGATTTGCCATTATGTATCACTGTTAGAAAACTTTTGTTGCACAACTTTCCACCTTCAAAAACACAAACAAATAAAAAATTAGGGCTGTGGGAGAGATAACTGATCTAGTGAGCTCTCCAGTTGACACTAATGAGTCCACAGGGAACACGTACAGCTCCACAAAGAGCTACATTTTTGTTGCAAATCTTTCTTTCCAGCTCAAACCTTTCAGCAACCCCCAAATTTATTTCCAAGTAGTTTTCTTAAAGTTTTCCCTGTCAAGACAACTTTCAATCATATATATATTGGTGAGTCATTTGTGGATCACACTCTCACTTTTTTGAAAGTGCATAAAACTGTGTAGTGGAACATAGGGTGCTGAGCACTTGAAAACCTAGCTGCAACTATTTTGCTCTAGGTCACTTGCTGTAACCTTAAAACAACAGGTAAATGAACAGAAACAGTTCATTGCCTGTTTTCTCTAAAGCGGGAAAAGAATAAACCCTGCAGCACAACAGGACACATTTGTAAAGACAATAAACCAGGAACATTTATTTCTAATTCTTCACTTACTATTATAACTTGCTATTGTCTATATCATATAGAAAATTTTAATGAGAAGTTCTGTGAAGCAAGTTCTCAAGATTCCTTTAAAAGCCTTTAAAAATCCTTAAAAACTCCTCTTGTATCCAGCCCCATTCCCACGTTTCAGGTTAAAACCAGTCTGAAATCTTGCAGAGATATTTCAGTGTTTTATTTCTTCTGCTGGAATTCATTCCTTCCTCTATACCAGACTTACCAGATTCCCTCTCTCTCCCCATTTTTCAAATGAAATAGTTTCTATGATAGCCATAAAACTGGAATTATTTTTACTATTGAAATGTTAGTAAAATACAAATTCATGTGTAAAAATAAACACCAAATGGCTGTCACTTAAAAGCCACTTGAACAGCCTAGGAACTAAAAAAAATGCATAAACATGGGCTAATGGCTTTTCAGGAAGAGTTTAAGTGAGAGCATAACTTCTCCCATTTGTCTACCTTGGGTTTGTTTTTTAACTGAAGCTGAGGTCACTTAGGAAGGAGTAATCTGCAATTTATGTAGTGTAAAATCAGACAGTTTACACAAAGAGACACTAAGAATATTTGTCCACCGTTTTAAGTATAGAAATAGTTTTCTTCCCTTACAACTAGTTCTAGAGGAAAGCTGTCTTGTTTTATCAGTATCACAAGAACATCACACTCCTTATGCTTGCTACGTTCGGATTCTCCTAGCACATTCTCGTTGCACTGTGGTCCGTGTGCTTTCCAGGAAGTATGTGACACCTTTATAGCTGGGAAGGATATTTCAGCCCTCCTTAAAATTTTTAGTGCACAAAATAAGTGGGAGAGTGTGGTAGGCTGGGGGGCTGAGGTGGGGGAGGCCTAGGTTCCCTTAAGAAAACTACAAAGTCCTGTTCCAGGGGGCAGACCAGGCTATCCCAGGATATTGTAATATTGTTATTCTATTCCGCTTTCTGGTGTCATAGCTTATAAGGCAGTGCCTGGCTGACATCGAGCTCTTCTCTTCTCCTCCCTGCCTTTCCTCCCTTTGCTTCGTTTCTCCTGGATGAGTGTGCATCCCTACTTACCTCATGGTTTGTGTGGAGGAGATGGCTTCAAGACCACAGCGAGTTTTGAGCTGCATCATGAGGCCTGCTGAGGCCTTATAGGCCTAAGCCGGGGAGGGCAGTTTTGGCCTACTCTCAGGCCTGATGAGGGTGGAGGGGGTGGAAGATTCTGGAAGGTTTTAGTCCGATAGACTTGGCCTAGCTTGTGGATGTATTCATTCTACCTGACTGCCTTTTGCATATATGCACCTGTAAATAGAATCTCCTTTTAAACTTCCTATCTGTGTGCAGTATCTTCATTCTTACTCTTCAAAAGGAGTTATTGTCATTTTTGTCCTTCAGTCCCAGGTAGCTCCTGGCCCTAAACTGGGAGAGAGAGGACATCAGATTTTATCTAACTCACTAGCTTCAGGATCTGCTCTCTGAAACTTTTTAAATAGCAAAAAGGAAGAAGGAAAACAAGGCTTTTATATGATGTTTTCTGTGACATGAGAGATGGAATAAATTGATTTTTTTTCAAGATGTCCCTTGAGAGCTGGGACATGAATACATGCTATGGATTGTCTGTGCTTAGTTTCCAAAATACAAAAGTACTGCACAAAGCTCTTAAGTTAGCTAAAGTACCTATTAGAGAGCAGAGCAGCTAGAGGAAGTCTTGGAACAAAACCTTGGTTATAGTGAGACAGCAAAGCACAGCACAGATAGCACAGTTAAACATCAAAAGATCAGTTCAGCTTCAGTTTGTCTTTGTGACTGGCATGAGTGCAATGTTAAAAATGGTGCATGAAATCTACTGCAGGAAACACAAAGCAACAGGCTGGCTGAGCAGATTACTACTGGTGTAATTTTACTTTAAGTTATATAGACAGGCAGCCTGCTTGTATATCTACCTCGTTTTCTTTTCCTCTCTCTAAGAAAAAAAGAAGTAAAGCAGAAAAAATTTTATTTGCCATCTGATTCACATTTGGTGAAAAGAGAAAATAATCCTGCCTGAGCATTGGAGGATTTAGTAAAATAGCATCAAGATCTTGTTTTGTTGGGATTTCTTTTTAAGGACTGGTGGTTTTTTTTTTATTTATTTATTTGGGTTTTGTTTTTCTTGTTCTGTCTTTTGGGGCTTTTTATAGCCATCTCCTTAAATTTCATTTTTAGCTAAGTCCTGGCTGAACCCTTCTGACAGATATATCATGCTGCTGAAGGCGTTGAGGGGCACCCTCTGCTTTGGTGGTGGCATGAACAGACCTGGTGGTTTGATGCTGATGTGTTTCACACACTGAAATACTCTGAAAAATGGAGACTTAAGTGGGCAGAAGAAATGGAACCAACCGCATTGTCTTTAACACTGTATAAGGATATACATATATTTATAAACACAGTCTCTAGTGCAGCATTTTCTCATCTAATCTTTCTTCAGCCTTCCTTGTTTTTCCTTTAGGTTCTTTTCTCTTTAATAGCTCAGCTATTATCTTTTCAGATGTGGCCCATTAATTCTTCTGTATGAATTCATGCATAGTCAGCTCTCCCATGCTAATGACCAGAGGGGAATAATGGCTAATGGCCACAGAGAAAGATATGTATTGGTTTAGCTGCTACTTGATTTGTTGAAATCTCTTTGTACATTTTAGTTTTGATTTTGATTTTGATTTTTTTTTTTTTAACAAATTCTGAGAAAAGAAAGTATTTCCAAAACCATCCAAGATAATGGTCCACTTCTGGCCACTGTTAAAACATGAGCGTTCTGGGAAGACACAATGAAAATCAAAAAAAGACCAAAATGAAGTGATATTTCTTATACATTAAAAAATCTGACATGTTTTAATGGTAGAACTTACTTGGGCTGGGTACTGGGGAGTTGTGAAAGAATATCAAATAACTAAATCAAACAAACAAAACAAGGACATACCCTTATGTAATGCTACCGAAGACTAAATCAGCTTCTAGTCCAAGAATTTCCTAAGCTTCTCCTTGACAGGAACTGTGAGACTCATAACTAAGTCTTTTCCCTGTTCCTGTATTCTTTATTAAACATCAGCTAACATCCACCAAAAAACTAGATGGATCCTTGGTCCCATCATTTTACTCTTGTGCTGCTGCTTAATTAGCAGGTCAATGAAGCAATCTGCAGTGTACTGACCATGAAATAAAACTGGTCAATGGGCAAACAAGAACAAGACAAGATAAATCTGAAATATCTAGGTAATTATTAAATTAATAAATTACTTTAATAAGAAACTATTAAAAAAAAAAGAAAATATTAAAACTTCCTTATAGTACCTTGACATTAGAGGTGGAGTTTCTCTGGTATTGTTCAAATTCTGTTCCTTAAGCAACATGGAAACACTTGTTTTTATTTTCAACTTTCCATTTCTTGATAGTGCTTCTATCCATTTTCAAAAGTTCTACATCTAGAGTCTGCTTCAGGTTATCTGAGAATGAAAAGTGTTCCATTTTCTGTATAGCTTGCAAAGTGGCTTAAAATCCTTGAGATATAATGATGTATGCACAGGATGCCATCAAATATTGATACTTCACCTTTTTGAGATTCTGACTGCAATGATCATATTCATAAATTAGTGTCACAAATGACCATTTCAGAACAGTAAGTAAAAGCTGAAAATTAATAACAGCTTCCTGAGAAGTCAAATAGCACATAAACTACATACAAACAAGAGAGACCTTTTCTGTTCTAATTTTTTTTCTTTTCCACTACATCAAAAATTTGCTCAGAGTTCCCAATGCTGGCAAAGCTTTTCTTTTATGAAAGCCATGAAATTACCAGACCACTAGAGGAGAATGTTGATAAAAGGGCTAGCTGCCTTATTGAGAGACGTATCAAGTTATTTTCCCTTTGAATAATACAAATTCAGGTTTTGCATTGCTTCCTTTTATATTTTCAGGCATCATAGTAATTTTTAGTTGAAACAGGCAATGTAACTGTGGAACACATCAGTGTAACTTTTAAGAAGCGTATCTACAGAGGATATTACTGGCAACTTCAGTGACTTCAAAACTCTTCTCAGCATGCAATTTTTTCAGGTTGTCATGAATTTAATAGAATTCACTGTTCATCATTTCCACATCCTTGGGCCACTGCTTTATATGCAGCTGTCAAAACACATGTTAGGAGCTAAGCTTTCTACGTGATACTGTTTTTTCAGTGGACAAGCTTTCAGACAAAAAAGTTCACTGAAGGTAAAAATATATTTATCTAAAATCTGTCTTCAGTAATGTTGGATATATGGGAAATAAACCTCAGATTTGTTTGGTGGGTTTTTTGTTTTGTTTTGCTTTGTTTTTTTTTTTTTCTTCTTCTTTTCTTGTTTGTTTCTTTAAACCAGGACAAGTACTAATTAAATCTTCACACCCCTTAAATACTGAAACATGGTGATAAGATGTCACAACACTCCCCAAGGCTGACAGCTGAGTTTAGTGTAAAATCTTCACCTCCATAATCTTCTGCAAGCCACAGGGGCATTTTTAGTAGGTCTCTTTTCCTTTAATGTCTCCATTACATTTCAGGGAGGTGAGGGAGTTAAGTATACCTCTGTGCAATTCGGAATCAGATGTGTTCTTTTTTTATGTAACAAATTGTCTAAAGTACAGAAATGCAAGAAGAGGTAATAATTTATCAAGAGCATAACTAGGTTCAGAAAGAACAACACTGCACCATCTTTATGACAAAGAAGAGTACTTTGCTTTAACCATTTTAATTTTTGATGAGATTTGCTTTGTAAACATTTGACAAAACAATATCTCTTAATGAAATTTCAAATTTATCAAAATGGGTCTTTTAGCTGCAGGTTGAGAGGACCAGAGACTATATGTAACCGTGGTTAAATAGAATGAGATGTGATGGATGTCCCAAAATTGCTGCTTAAGGAAGCTTATGTGTATGCATGTGAATTTTTTTCATTTGTACTTCTTCGTCACAATCTGTGCTGTATTGATATCTGTAGTGGGCAGCTTTGATGTGATGTCGAGATTCTTTTAAACTGCATGCATAAGATCTTGGGATATAGAAAATTTCAATCTTGAAACTGGAGAAGTAAATTACAATAAAGAGAAATGAAATACACACACAGCTTCCTCTTTAGTATTAAATTGCAAATCTGTGACATGGTTATTTATACCCTAAGGAAGTTTGTTCTTTATAAATTATTTCAATGAATCTAGGGAAGAAAAAAAGGAGGACAAAAAAAGAGGAGAAAAAAAAAGGAGTTATGGTGCTATGACAAGAACCAGGAAATGGGCATAACATTGAGAAACTGATACATGAAAGTTTGAGGACCCGCAAGAAGCAGTCTTAGTATCAGAATCATACAGTCTTTCAAGCAGAAGGTTCTGAAATGGATCATGGATTCCAACTCCCTTCTCCTTGCTGGACTGCCTAGACATAAATCACATGCCTGAGAGTATCATTCAGAAAGTGTTTCTTTCTCTCTGTGATACATTTTGGATTATGAAGAGGTATTCAGGTAAAGTGAGTGGCAGTAAGTGTCTATATCTAAGCTGACAAATTCTGTGGGTTGGTTCTGTGAAATCCAGGGGGGCTGAGTACATCTCCATCCAAAATATTCAGGAGTCATCTTGAGTAAGATTGCTGCGAAAAATGGGAAGAGACAGAGAGGTGGTGTTGTGCATACTTTTGCACACCTCCCTTCAGTAAATTACAACTAGAGAAGCCTATAGGAGAGGTGAGAGTTTAAAAAATAAATGGCTAAGGAAAACAGCAGAAAAATTGGGATACATACAAAGAAAAAGAAACAATGGAGCAAATGTGCAAGTTAAGGTTAGAGAAAGGTTAGTATGTGCAAGAAAAGGAGAGAATACAAATGTGTTACTTAAAAGAATAAAAGTGGGGAAAGAAAGCATGCCATGAGTTAAGAAGGCATAAAAGAAGGGCTAAATAAAGACCCACCTGCACAGAAAACTGCACACACATCACTGGGGAATGGGGTGGATGTTACCTGTAGACAGAGATTTAAAGTAGCTAGATGGTACAAAAAGAAAATTTCTCTGCCTTTTTCTGTCACAGAAATATGGGGGGAAAGACCTGAAGAATGCTAATAAGAGGATGGTGACTGAAAGTCAGAAATACAGACAGGCTTAGAAAAAAAATGTTAGTATCATTTGACATTAATATCTAGAAAGTGTCTATGAAAGTGATAGAGAATACATGTACAAGTCCATAAAATGCCTGCTTCATGCTACTCACTGTCCCAGATGGTGTATTTTTATCTAATTCCAGAGCTGGCTGTGGTGAGCACAGCTTTATATTTCTAATATACATTATCCTATCGGGAAATCAAGCAGCCATTGCTTAGATGCATAGCTGCAGATGGCTGAAATTTCAGTGCCATCCTTTAAATTACTGTAAAAACATGGAAAAAATGCTGTTGTACAAATAAATGCTAACACAGAGGGTCTCCTGAGGCTCTGGGCCTAAGTAGCAGTCTTAACCTCTGGGTAGCATAGTTCAATACCAGTTCAAATGAATAACAGCAAAGGAGTCTCCCTTCTGAAAGCTTTGTGGCCTATGTGTCTTCAAATTGGTGGTTTCAATATACATTCCTGTAGAAGTATTGCCACGGTTAGGAAACGTCCATGTTATAGCTGAGCTGTCACGGGAACATGTTACCATATGATTTGCAAGTAAAACCTTGGAGATTTGTGAAAGAGGTTATGGTAGTGGTGGCTGAGACCTCAAGGCCAGATGCTAACACATCCCTATTTCGAATTTCAAACATTGGAAAGGCATCAACTGCCTATGTAACTGGGGTAAAAAAATACATTGAAAAGAGTCATTTGTTTGCCTCCAAGGTGAGAAATCTTTGCAGTATGGTTTAGTACTATCCCAATGAGATAAGTCCCATTGATATTAAGTGGAAGCGAAAGATACAGTATTCTGGTAACAGAAATTAAAGCACTTGCTGGCTTGCTGGTTGTTGTTGTTTTTTTTTTTCTCCTATGAGTTTCTATGATTTGAGCAGTCTGACTGTACTGTTCTTAGATCTGTTGAAATGGTTGAATGGATTGTAAATCAATGCATTAAAGACATATTGTTGTCTATGTGATACCATGAGCACATCTCTTCTACTCTTGGCATTTTTGACTTGAAGATTTTTTGCTTTAAATAACACACAACATACCAGGAGGTACTTAGTGTGGTGTTAACTGGTGGAGGATAGTTGAGATTCACAATGAACAGAGGGACTGTGACTGTCTTTGCAGACTATGTTTATTGTATACCCTTGATGTAACTTGGCTTTGACAGTTCCAATTAAAAAAGAAAACAAAAGGACAAGGACAGTTCTGTCCCCAAATTCTGTCTATATGAATGCTTGATAAAAGAGTCAAACCCATGATCACTCTGTGCATATATTTACACTGCATCTCCTCTGTTAACATTCCTCATCTGAATGATTTAGTGGATTTAGTGTAAGCACTGTATGTAACAAGAAGAAAAGGGATTTGATAATGTTTTGTTTGCACTGCAGAGTTGGCCCTAAACAGAAAAGCAAACCCACAGCTTGGCTGTGATCTTGAATTACTGAGGAGGTAAAATTTAACAGAATAAAAGGAGGGACATGTGAAAGAAATTTGTCTTGTAGCCAATGACAAAAGAGAAAGTCATGTTGAGAGTAACATATAACAAAATATCAGGAAGCAAACAAAAAGGAACATTCTTGAATAAGAGGAGACTTTTGTATTAATCATAGAAAGGAGGGAGCTATGACTGAAGAAATAAATACTAAAATGCACAGGATTACTGAGAGAGAAGATTCCATGTCTTGATGCCTAATATCCTGGGAATATCTTATCCTCTTATTTCTTCTTTCATCGAAGATATTGAGCATTTTTATTTGTTACTAAAGGTATTCATGGAATTTTTAGCACACTTTAGAAATGGAATCTTTCTTGCCACTGGAAGTGAAAATAGAAATGCTACTAAAAAAAATTAAGCCCCCACCCCGCAAGAAAACCCCACGAGAATGATGCTTAGCACCTACTCATTGCTTTTCTTGGTAATTATTATTGTCAATAAATTTAACAAAAATCTCCAGCAGATTTTTGAGTGTTGCCTTCATCCTCACAGAAAGGTAAAAATGGGAGGCAAGAATCCATCCTATTTTTGAAGGAGGCTGATAAAATTCTCAGACACATTGAGAATAATTTTCAGATTGAGGAAAGTGGTGACCTGAACCTGCTAATGTAATGAGAACATTTGATTCATACTGAATCTTAAAGAAGAACATGACCTAAAAATTTAAATAGGGGAAAAAATTAGAAATCTTGAGTATTTTCAGAGGATAAAGAATTATGATGACCAGCATGTGACCAAGAATGAACAGTCTTTCTGGAAAACATGAGAACAGTGAACTCTGCAAAGATCAGTAATAGGCTAAATGATGTATTAACAAACATACAGTTTAAATTGATTTAGAAATAAGGTCTTCATTAAGAAAGTGTCAAATATTAAACCTTGTGCATGTACAGATGCAAACAGAGGTTGAAAGTATGGTTTTATTCTATCATTCTCCCAGAAACTGGTGTTAACTGGCTGAAATGGGAACTATTCAAAGCCATTGAAGTCAGTGATCCCTATATAATTAGTTTGTTGGTTTTTTTTTGGTCCACAGACCTGACAAGAAGACCAAAACTTAAGATGATTGGGAGAAAATGCTGCCCACACTGAAGGGGAATTAAATACCTTAACTTCAGAAAGGCCCAAATTTTTCCTTTGGTCATAATATATTAGTTAGTACTCTATGTATGGGATTGCATCTAAACTCTACCGACATGGAAGTCATCCTGAAAGAGCTAATTGACAATTTTTCATGTAATGGATTTATTCTGCAAAAAGCCCATTTAAAATGCAAGCAAGAAAGCAATCAAAGAAAACCCAACTTATTTTATTGCACTTTTAATGATTACTCAGCTCTTTCTCTCATTATTTTATCACTTAAAGTATCCAAAGTTTGTGATTTTTCACAATGGAGAAAGAAACTTTAGATTTATTTTTTTCCTACAAATGTAGATGTTGGAATCTCAGCAGTCCTTGTGTTAAAACCATATTTTCCATCTTGTACCATGTTCATGAAAATTCTCCTGTAGCTTCCTCCATTACTGCTTCTCAAAGCTGGAATTGAATGCAACATGAAACATGAATAACTGATTAGCCACCAAGTCTCCCATTATTACTTGTTAATTTCACATCCGCATCTTCTGAGATTATAAGAAGATGGCACAAAATGGCCATGCTGTGCTTTTTCTATTTCTTGTAGGTCTGTGTAGTTAGCAAAATTGTCTTTCTCTTCACAATGATCAGTCTTTATTTCCGTGTCTGGAGCAGGAAGAAATGCTCTTGAAATGACCTAACTCTTCTTTTGGGATTGGAAAAGGGAAAGAACAAATCCAAAACAATAACTCAAAATTCATCTCAGAGTATGTTTTTTTTTTTTTAATTGCTGTGTTCTTAACCAGAAAAGCTGCAATTCTTCTATATTGCAGAAATTAGTTAAGACAATATGTTCATTTCTTTCTACATCTTTTGCAATTTTCCGACAAAGCAAATTTAGCTGTTCAGTTTTTTACTTTTCCAAGCCAGTGCTGTTAAGCATGGTGTGCCAGGTAACTAGTGATAAGTGCAAGGCAATGACTGCTATAAAATGACAGTGCTGTCTTTTTGTGTTTTCTCATAGATTTATCAACACTTTCACCATGAAATTTAGTATGAGGAAATCTCATCCAGAGTGTCCAGCATTACACTAGATCAGAGAAATGGCATCACTGTCTAGCAGTTTACAAATGCTATGTAGTAACTGCAAAAACAGGGCCACCTTCTCATCGATGATGGCTCTAATAAACCTTTTTATTTAAACATGCAAAAACTTTCATAGCCAGAAGATACAGACATTTCTGTGAGATTTGGAGTGGCACAGAATAAACTGGTCCCATTTGTGCATTGATACTGCAATAAGACATATTTTTCCTACTCAGATTTCTGAAAGATCCATTTTGTCCAAGATGTCCATGCTTTTCCAGGAGCACTGAGGTTTATCTTCTTTGTTCTTTGTTCTCTCTAGAGAGAAAGGAATATAAATGGGAGGAAGCAAACCATAGAAAGCAAAAAATTAAATGGAGAGAGAGAGAGAAAAAAAACCCAAAACAATCATTACTTTTCTAAAAGTCTCTCTTCTGGAAGTTAGAGAGCTTTTAAAAGTGCTGTTTTACATTAGAATCCGTGCAGCCAAACTACATGAAAATGGGAGAGCTCAGTATAGAAACTTTCCCCAAACTGACAAAATACTTCAATTGTTTCTTTAAAAACCACCCTCAATTTTCAAATGGCATTTGCCTTATTCTGAAGACATTCCTCTACAGAGATCACTGCTTGCAAATTGCCACCATTCCTGTGTAACAGAAAACATAAAAGTGGGGAAAACATTTGTGCTACATCAGAGCATCTGAGGTAGCATATAAACTTGGGAATAAGAAAAAGTAAAGGCAACTATGGTAACAAGATTATTGTGATTAAATGAACACCTGCTTGGTTTGCCCTTTGCATTGATGGTTGTATAAAAGTACTGCTTTCCTCTGCAATACTTGAGTGCTTTTGTCATACCACTTATATGCCCTCCAAAAGTTTATTCCTCCTTTCTTGAAGATAATTGTGTACTAATTCAATGGGGCTGTTCATGTGCAGGAATCAGTACAAACTTCCTTATCAGCAGCATCAGAGCCCTACTCAGGAAATGTTCTGGATACCTTTGTTGCAACTACTGATGCTTGGTGTCACTGAAAATGCAGGACAGTAAAAGCCTGATTTGGTTCTAAGGTCAAGGAGAAAATGTAGGCTCTTCACTATCTTTCCACTTAAGGTGACAATGAAAGCAGCAGTTCAGGATGTTTTGTGCAGCAGTTCACAATCTGATTGCTCATGTTCTAACATTTCTTTGGATTCGATGTTCTCTCAAAAAGAAAGAATTCAGCACTGACATTCGCTTTCTGATGGGGTGCAATTGCCTTCACAAATTCTGTTTTGCTTCTTGACTTCCTGTTCAGATATGAATGACTGCACTACTCTCCTCAGTCTATCAACAAAAATGTAGAGTGATAGAAAGTCGCAGTGAGTGCACCATCAGCAAATTTGCTGACAATACCAAGCTGTGTGGTGCAGTTGACAAGCAGGACGAAAGGGATGCCATCCAGAAGGACCTAGACAGGTGGGAGAAGTGGGCCAAATACAACTTCATGAGGTTCAAGAAGACTGAGTGCAAGGTCCTGCATCTGTGTTGAGGCGTTCCCAAGCACCGACGTACTCTGGGTAGTGACTGGCTTGAGAGCAGTCCTGGAGAAAGGGACTTGGGGGTACTGGTGGATGAGAAGCTCAACATGAGCTGCCAGTGTGCACTTGCAGCCCAGAGAGCCTACTGTATCCCAGGCTGCATCAAGAGAAGCATAGCCAGCAGGTCAAGGGAGGTGATTCTTCCCATCTATTCCACTCTGGTGAGACTCCACCTTGAGTACTGTGTCCAGTTCTGGAGCCTCTATTACAAAAAGAAATATGGACATGCTGAAGCATAACCAGAGAAGGACTATAAGGATGATCAGAGGGATGAAGCACCTCTCCTATGGAAAAAAGACAGAGAGTTGGGGTTGTACAGTCTGGAGAGGAAAAGGCTCTGAGAAGACCTTATTGTACCCTTCCAGTATCTGAAGGGGGCCTATAAGAAAGCTGTCGAGAGACTTTTCAGAACGTTGGGTAGTGACAGGACCAGGGAGAATGGACCAAATGTAGGAGTGGGTAGGTTCAGATTGGATGATAGGAAGAAATTCTTCACCATGATAGTGGTGAAACACTGGAACAGGTTGCTCAGGGAAGAGGTAGAAGGCCCATCCCTGGAGGTCCTTTCTATTTGAAAGTATGTTCTGTTGTCTTACTTAACCCAAAGGGTGTGTGTGATTAATTTGTCTGAAGAGAAACATTCAGTCTTGTTTGAGATGCTTACATTATCCTGCATGGCTTTTGATTGCTGATCTTGCAGCATACAGTCTCATGTGTGGCTTTCCAGTATCTGAAGGGAGCCTACAGGAAAGCTGGGGAGGGACTCTCTACACGGTCTAGTAATGTTAGGATGAGGGGGAATGGGTTTAAGCTGGAACAGGGGAGATTCCGACTGGATGTTAGGAGGAAGTTCTTTACAGTGAGGGTGGTAAGACACTGGAACGGGTTGCCCAGGGAGGTTGTGGATGCTTCCTCCCTGGAGGTGTTTAAGGCCAGGCTGGATGAGGCCTTGAGCAGCCTGCTCTAGTAGGAGGTGTCCCTGCCTATGGCGGGGGGTTGGAGCTGGATGATCCTTGAGGTCCCTTCCAACCTAAACCATTCTATGATTCTATGATTCTATGTGTGATGTCTACTGACACAAACAGAAGTCTGGGATATTCTAGGAAATCTGGTATGGAATAAGGTGTATTGTGCATAGGGAAATTACTAGATCACAATTTCTAGCTACATTGTTTATAGCCTGATGTCTGCCTTGGAGAAGGGTCAGAGAAAATCTGTGCAATATAATATATATTTACCACAGTGTTGCAAGGTCATACTGAGAATGAATGTTAGCTTTAAGGTGTCACCAAAATGTCATCAAAATACCACACTTCATGCTACACTCCAAAAAACCCACAAGTCATCTTCATCAACTTTAACTGGACACACAGCAGTGAGTCTGGAAATAAAGACAATTTAATACAAATAGTCTGCAAGAATAATGTTTTATCATTCTAAAACTGGAGTAAAACTGACAAGCATCTTTTTTTTTCTGAATGAAAATAGAGGCATTTTTTGATGGCAATGAAAATATATTGGATTACTTCCTGGCTGCTCTTTGCAATTTGTAGTACTTGGAAAGACTTAAAGGAAAGTTGATGGTGACAAATAGACATTTCTAAAATGTCAAGTCATTCGAAACACGAATTTTCATTTATTTATAGACTTACCCTGGTATCTCAAATGTTACAGAGCATCCTGTAGACAGTATTTAGCTGTCTTTTAGGAATTTTCAAAATCTCCAATGCATTGACATCTTGCATTAAGATAATGGCTCAGCGACACATTTCACAAAGAAATTATGTGGAATTAGTGGTTGACAAATTTTCTGAGTACATTTTTCATACCTGAGGACACTTTCTAGTAGAACTGTTGCCTGAAATAGAAAGTTTCAGCTTTCTGAGAAATTCTGAAATCCCATACTGGCACATAAGGATTAAGTGATAACACCACTGAAATAAATCTATTCCCTTTAATGTTTACTGGATGATCACCAGATAAATACTGTATATTATGGCAGTGTAAATTCACTCTCAGGAAGTAAAAATCATTCATTTCTTCTCAATTTCCTATAACTTTAGTGACAGTGGAAATTTCTGACTTGTCAAGATTAGAACTTAAAAAAAAAATTAGCCTTTGTTTTGTAGTAAATATAAACTTTCTTATGGTACTCTTTTATATTTGTGTTCCTCCTAAATCATGTGTAGAAAACAGAAATCTCAGAATTTTTAATTGAGAACAATTTCTCTCTTGTGCAAAAGGAGACTTTGATGTCCTCAATGAAGAAAAGCTTCGAGTGGCCAAAGCAGAAATATTTTTTCTCATGGTATCATACATAATTTTAAAAATCATATGAAGTAGTTATTAAACAGCATAGAAAGACTGTATGGAGTCACCCACTTGATTTCTTAAATGTGATGAGCTATCTGAAATTGAGCATTGTCTTATGCACTCTCTTAACTAAGCATATCAAAACATACTAAATGGGTCCTGTTCTTTTCAATAGTCTTACTTGCCTTTTCCAGGACAGTTACTTCTCCACTAGCACAACCACTGAGCCTGTCAGAGTATCAGGTTTATCTGTCTGATAATTTATTGATATCACTTTGATTCACCTTACTTTGGGAATTATCTGTATACTAATGCATTCCGTTCACCCAAATTCATCCCCAACATAGCTAAATTTATGTCATGGGCCGTTAAATTTCATATTCTTGCTCTAGGATCATTCATCTGGACTGTCAGAGCTATTCTGTAAAGGGATTTTTTACAGAATTGCCTTATAAAAGGACAACTTCCCTTAGCATCATAATATGGTTTATATTTTCAATGATCTTGCCTGTCCTGTATTTGTTCAAATCTTTATTAAACACAGAAAACAAACAGAGGAAAATTTTATTTGTGCTTAAAGTTGATGTCCTGTTAGGAACTTGTATCTAACCCGTTTCAGCTGTAAATATGTAATTTGCATCATTGATGCATATTAATGCAAAGAATTTGCTAACTTTATTTGGTTTCATATTATTTGTTCTTGCAGTAGCTTTAATCCTTGCCTTAAATTGCAAATGTTCAGATCCTTTTTTAAATTGAGGCTTATGATGAGGCTGAACACAGATCAATATTCACTCAGTACAAACAAGTCCCAGTCGTGGTAAGGTAAACAGACTGTGTCAACAGCTTCCCAGGAACAGATTTGAGTGTGCCTCCTTCTACAGTAAGCTAGTTGTACAATGAAGCAAGCACAGGTTAAAAACCAAGAGCGAAGAATGGTCAGTAAGAAGCAAGAATTTCACTGTGAGTTAAAAATCAAAAGGATGTTCACATTTCTGCTGGATTCATCTATATCAGCAAATATCTCAAGGTAACTGGGATTTTCTTTTATGCCTTTGCAACACACTAAGGGTTAAAATCAGAAATAGGGAGAAATAATAGTTTTCTGACTTCAAAATAGTTCGATTTTCAAATCAGTTATGAAAAAAAACTCACCATAAGACAACAGCAACAAAAAGGAAGAAATTTGGTTATCTACAACCTGTTAAGGTAATATCACACTGACATTTAATGAACATTGCCCTATTAAGAAGAATGAAAAGCTTGAAAAACAACCCAAATAACCATTTATTGCCTTCAGAAATATGGAGGAATGCTGATGCAAAACCTGAGATTGATATTCAGATGATGTCCAACAAATGAAAAGAGTACATTTGGAATACCATCAGATCGGGAGTTTTTCTGCCAGTAGCTGGTTGATTGCCTCA
Organism: Tricholaema leucomelas; assembly: GCA_013400475.1. Taxonomy (NCBI): domain Eukaryota; kingdom Metazoa; phylum Chordata; class Aves; order Piciformes; family Lybiidae; genus Tricholaema lacrymosa; species Tricholaema leucomelas. The sequence continues at coordinate 96,033 of WAAF01011063.1, read as the reverse complement.
TTCAATTGCTGAAATGTTGCACCTTTAGGCTCTGTTATCATTTGATGCTCATCCCCAATTGACACATGCAGTTTCAAACTATGTTTTCACTGGCACTTATGCTTTTCTGGACGAACCATTTGAAAATAAAAACGGAACAGAAAGCAGTTCTGTCTAAATCAGAGGAGGCCAAAGAATATTATTAAGATTATGATGTGTTAGAGGAAGAACTAAATAGAACCAGCAAAAAATATATCTATGCTGAAAGACATCTGGTGTTGAGATGACTTAATATAGTTACAAAACTGAAGCAACAAAAATGTGTTGTACGAAGAGGACGATGATAGGAAAGAAATGTTAAGTTTTATATTGGTTTAGTGAGACAACAAATATGGGAGTATTGACCTTAATGATACATTTGGACACTTTTCAGTACTTGTGGAAAAGGTTACCAAAATTGCAATTTTCCTTCCTTGGACGATTTGCTTTCTATATAACATTAGTGCCTAAATGCCAGAAGTGAAAGCAAATCTTAGCTGTCTTGGTGTCATAAAACAAAAGAAAAGTTATAAAGCAAACGTTCCTCATAAATACCACTGAAGAAATATTGAAAATATTCCAGAACAGTTTTTGTAAATGAGCAGCTTTCTTGAGCCAAAAACTGGAGCAAATTTTTCAATACACTTCACTGACAGTGCAGGACCTTTTGGTACACATCTCAAAATGGTGGCACCTTTTCTTCTATTCAGTATATATAAGAGGCTACTGATCAGAAAGCAGACACTGGATTGCAGTGTTGTCATCTTTCCATTACCCAGGTGTATATGTGTACCTCTTCTGCCTAAGACACTCAAATCAGTCATGTAAAGGATGCATATAAAGATCAGTTGCCTTGCTTCACTGAATATATAGTGGAGACCGAACCAAGTGTCTGAATTTAGCACCTATATTTAGTTACTGAAATTTCACCTCTGGCTTTTGTGTTGAAATCTCAGCTGCTGTTCGATAATCTCGTAACAGCAATACCAAAGAAGTCAGGTGTAGAAACAAAGCAGATTTAGTTGCTATATTCTTGTGCCCTTGGGACTAGAGCACCATAGGGAACAGCATGTTAAGCTACATCTTAAAGGTGACCCAGAATGCAATCTGGCAGTTAAAGTGTCCTTGTGAAATAGAAAATAAAGTTTGTACTAGAGGTCAGATTAAGTATGAGGGACTCCAAGGAATTGCTTGCAGTCTGTCTCTTTAGCCAGTATTTCAGGAAATGACAGATTAAGGTCTGAAATTTACGTGAAATGTAGGTACGGTCTCATTTTATTATAGGTGTCTCTTTTTGGCTTGCTGATTAGGAGCAGCTGTCGGGTTTTATTGAAATTTCATATCTTATTTTTGTCAAGGATTCTTACAACTCTGGATGGATTATTTTTTCCCAAGATTGTGATGTTTTTATTATAAATACAGAAAAATAACAGCTAATCATATTTGTGAGCTGCAAAGATACAGTACAGGTGGCTTCCTGTGATTTAGTGACCTTTAGGTATTAGAAACCACCCACTGCCACAATGACGGAAATATTTGCCAGGCCCTGATCCTGCCATCTCAGAGCTACTGATAAGTCTCTTTAGGCAGGGGTTATTCAATGTATTTGAAAAGGACTTCCTGCTCTGGTGGAAAAGACTGTTATGGAGGATTCCCTGGTTAGGGGATCGGCTTTATTCAAGACCCCTCAGTGATTTTGCTGTTTAGTGCATCACATTGTGCCTGTAACTGGTATCTTTATTTATTTTTCTCTCAAAACACTGTGTTTTCACAATTCAGAGTCCCAAATTATGCTTATAATTGGGTACTGGTAAAACAATTCTCGCTAAAGCACTAGAGAAGGTCTTGGCATTGTACAATTTTAAAAGACCCTGGAATAAGACAACAAATAAATAAATAAATATCTTTAGCATAGCTGAATACAGAAAGTTTCTATCTGCAAACAAAAACCTAACATTTTTTGTCTTTTGAAAGGTGACCCAAGGATGCTGAAGTATACTTAACGTTTCAGAAGTCTGAGATGGAAACAAGGTGTACAGCATGTGCCATAGTTAGTACCATTTTGTGCACACTCAGCATCAGATACTCTCACGAGGGAAACGTGTCACATAGATAAAGATGCAGTAGTTGAAAGTTTCCCTTTAGTGCAGTAATATTGTGGAAGAGATGGAAGATTTTTTTTTTTTCCTGAGAGTCCAGAGATTGCCTTTTCTCTTTGGTGTCTGTAGTTTTTATGCCATGACACAGAGAAGCTCCTGTTCGTGTCGTCGTACCTAAAACATTATGAACATGTTCCAGCACAATTCATAGCAGCCTTATTTCAGGAAATATTCAGTATTTGGAAACTAAAAAAAAACAACCAAAAACAAAAACAAAACATCTCAGAGATTTTTAAGAAAAGGTCACACTTTTGACCTGTTCTAGTAGAAGTTCCTGTTCCCTAAAATCTATCATCCTTTGCACTTGTGCCCCACCTCAGTATGTATCCCACTTATAGTACTGGAGTGTTAGTGACTTACTGTTCACATGCCAGTATTGCGTGGTGAACATAACAACAAGGTGTTGGTTTACTCTATACTGCTTGGTATTTTGTGTGAAATATGCCATATGGGAGGCGTTCCTGTAGTTTCTGCTAGTTTGAAGAGGTATGGTAACTACCAAGATGAATGACCTGTAATGGTCACACTGCAGACAGCTGGAAACTGCAAGGCTACACAGTTCAGGACCACATGGGGATCAAGAACTCTCCTTCTTGAATTGCATTTTTATTGACAGACTGGATGGGTGGGATTCAGCTTCGGATTGTAGGGGTGAGGTTTGCTTTAAGACATGTAAAGTCTAGGCCTTTATGTGTCAGTGCCTGAGGCAGGTGTCTTGTTTTTCATTACAGTCATAAAATCCAGTGTGCTCTGAGAGAGCTATGCATCTCACCTTGAAATAGGCATTTGTGTGTGGTCAGTTGATTCTCAGCTGTTCAATTGTGAGAAGGATAATTCTGCTGCTTCAGTTCCTATTACATTGACCTCTTCATGAATCAAAGGCAATTCAAAGGGTAATCAAAGGCAAGACATTTTTATTTCTTATCATAACCAACAGAATACTTCTCTACAACTTTGGCAAGACATAACCTTGTAGAGGCATAACTAATAAAAAAAAACCCTTGCTGTTTTTGAAAGATGTAGCCACACAGTCATAGTGTTGCCTTTGTAAGGATAACATGAGTTAAAGCAAATGATCTCAAAGTACACTAAAAACAGAAAGCTTCATACATCTCTCTAAAGAGTTATCATTTGAGGAGAGGGAATAAAGAGCTAGATCCTGATTGCACAGTCCAACTTCACACCTTTTAAGGATACCAGACCCAGTAGTTCTTTACAGAGCAGGCTGCAGATAAGGATGGGATGTCCCTTAGAGCACACTGTCTGGCACCAAGGGATATCATGACCTGAACTGTCTGTGTATGTGGCAGACAGGGCGAACCTGAAAAGTACTCTGCTCTGGAGCGTGACATCTTAAAGCCACAAACCCGTGAAGTCTCTGCAATTATTTCTGTGCTGCCCTGAAATACAAGGCACTTAAACATGTCACATCCTGTCTTATTCTTGCCTTTATCAAAGTGATTGGATTCTGAACTGGCACTTCGGGTAACACTGTAGACATACTTGAACATGAAGAATCCAAGACATTTGCCTGAGACTCTGTCACTGGCTGGTCGTGACAGTCTATTTTAGTCTGTACTAGCTGTACCGCTAAACTTCCTCAAGTCTCCAAAACAGTGGCAGTAAACCGTGTATGGGAAACAGTTCTGAACTTGTTCTAACTTCTGTACAGTGACTGTCATCTGGGAAGACACATGCTGCCATGGACATAAAATATTCTAGGAACTGCTGGTTGTGATTTAACAATCATTAAAATCGAAACCTTTCTACCTTTCTGTCAGATTTGGATAACGTCTATGAAACTTTCAGACATGAGCAGTGTAGGTACTGAGAAGACTGAATACCTGAAAAGCTAATGTGTAAGCCTTTCTTCCTAGGAAACAAAACTAAGGAAATCTTTCATAAACTCTGTAGTCTTCCTGCAATATTTTCCCACCAAGAAAATATGGAGTTGCTCCACTGGTCTTACAGCAAAGAAGTAAAGTAAAATGCAAATTAAAGACAACCTATTAATGAAATTGTACTCTCCAAATGCTAAATGCAACAAGAAGAAAATTAAAAGTTTAACAATAGCGCAATAAAAGAAGGAATTTAAATATCCCAAATATATTCAGATATAACACTCAATTGGTATTTTGCAAGTTTAAGTTAAGCAGCTAACAAGATAAACATTTTTGATGACAGAAAATTAATGTAGTGGTGCAGCAAAAGACCATTTTATTCAGCATTTTATATGTGTTATATGACAATTTAATTAAGCATTGAAGTATTCCAGACAAATAATTTTCTGGTGAAATAAACCAAGAATGATCAGCTTCCTTTTCTTTAAGGGATCAATGCAAGGTGACATCTAATTTATGCTTTATGACTTCATAGTCTTAAATTTTATGTCAAAATTAATGAGACAAAATAGATTTCTAAGGGCTATTTTTTTCCCACCATCATACACCCATGGTAAACCAATTCATTCTTGCTGGAAGTAAGCTCGAATAGAGAAACAACCCTGATTCTTGTGGTGTTATTACTTTGTAATTTTCATAAAAGCATGTTGATAAATCTCAGTGGGAGGAGAAAAAAAAAGGTTTGTAGTCCAGATCAGTTTGTTAGGAGAAGTTTGGGAACATTTTGACCGATGCTTTAATCATACTGTTACCTTTAATAGAAACTAAAAGAAGAACTCTCAGAACATGCCATGCGACTCTGAAGAAATGTATTTAAATCACCATCAACACTCTTTGTTCTGCTGAATTCTGATATAATATTAACAGGCATAATTATAGTAAGCTACTAAATTCTCTTTGTTATTTTAAGTTCCAGTTGTGAGAGATGTTGCCTCGCTTGCAAACTGGACATAATTTCAGGATTGGTCTCATTGACTCTGGGTGTGTAGAATAGGTGTGCATCTATTTTGTATATGTTTTGCTTACCTGTGGGTATGCACATGTGTGTAGCTGTGGTCTAACAACATTTCTGAAAAGCTTAAATTGCTGTCTAGACAGGGTTACATTTGGCTTCACATGAGGAGCATCCCCATGAGTTTATAGTTCCTTTTCCCCTACGTAAATCTGAGCAAAGTTGAGGAAGGGCAATCACAGAGATCAACTTGCCAACCTCGAAACAGATTGGACAAAACAAATCAAAAGTGGGTCTGCATTATGAATGTCCTTGCTTGGATGAGATGAGTCTCTCAGTGATGCTTTAGGATTGTATCTGTTGAGGGAAGCTGCTAATTTACAAGACTGCAAGACGTTGAAGATATCGGAAAGGCTGTTTTACATTTGTAGACATATTAGCTTTTATGTTTTCTCTTGATGGCATATATTTCTCTTTTCATTTTGTAACGTAAAACACAAAGCAAATCTTTAAGTGATAGAAACATTCAAACCCCAATCTTTCTACTCCTAGCAAAACAGAACATGGTCCTAATTTCTTTTATAAAATACTATATTATTATTATTTATGGCAAAAATAAATATATTTGTTACAACAAAATGATCAAAGAACATTAAAAATGCTTAAAGCCGAATGTATTTCTCCTTCAAAGAGTAGTAAAACCCCCACATTTTCATAATTCAGGAAATGAGATCTGTGTTAAACAGAACAGATATTCACAGAAGATTAACAGCAACAGAAAAATGAATTCACAACATAGTAAACATATATGTGTGCATTATCTTATCTAGAACAATTCACCTTTTGTCATCCTATGAACCTCCTATGATTATTTTTTAACACTAAAATTCCTTCAAAGGTTTCCTAAAATGTTCTGATACTGTCAAGCATCTTTTCTCAAACAGAGATTATTTTTATCCTGTTGTCAGCGTTGTCCAGTGACCAGAAGGCCACTCAGCTGCTCTATGGCAGAATAGGGATAGAAAAATAGGATGGAAAAACTCAAAGGTTGAGACACATACAGGGAAACCATTTACCAGTTACTATCACAAAAGGCAGATCTTGAAACAACACCTTTTTTCTCTACATCTTCCCATTCCCACCTTCGCTCTTGACTCCTTTTCCTGCAAGGGCCAAGAGGGTGGGGATGGGAGTAGCGGTCAGTCCATCACAGCCCCCCTGTCTCCTCACTCCTCCCCCGTTAAAGCACCAGTCTTTTCCTAGACTGTGCCCCTTCTGGAGCAATCTGCCCTGGCTGGGACTTCTGGCAGTTGCAGCTCCTGCAGGAAACATCCTCTTGCTGCAGCCTAGGGGTTCTCCCCTAGCTGCAGGGTGGGTCTTTGCTCCAGCTGAGTCTCTGGTGCTGCTACCTCCTTGGCACAGTGCCTGGGTACAGAGTCTGAACATCTCCCTGTAAACATAAAGTATTAGTCATTAAAGGGTTTCTATAGCATTTTTTCTGCATATTAATTGGGAATTCTCTTCAGGTACATAATCAGAGATGAATCTGTATCAATAATGGGTTGGTAGTGGATGCCTGTTACTGAAAGCTTGATTTCAGTAAAGCATTTAACATTGTCTCCAACAGCATCCTTCCGGTAAAGTGAGACAGCGTGATCTGGATGATCAGGTAGAGAGGTGGATTTGGAATAGGTTGAAAGAAAGAAGCCAGAGAGTTGTAATCAATGGCATGGAGTCTAGTTGGATGCCTGTAATTAGTGGGGTCCCACAGGAGTCAGTAGTGGGATCAGTTCTGTTCACTATATTCATTAATGATCTGGGTGGGGGCACTGTCAGCAAGTTTGCTGATGACACTAAACTGGGCGGAATGGTTGCTGCACCAGGAGGCTGTACTGCCATTCAGGGGGACTTGGATAGGCTGGAGGGTTGGGCAGGAAGAAATGTAGTGAAATTCAACAAATGTAGAGTCTTGCACCTGGGAAAGAACAAGCCCAGGTATCAGTATAGGTTGGGGATTGACCTGTCGGAAGGCAAGGAAAGGGAAAAGGATTTGGGGGTCCTATCTCATGGGAGCTTGACCACAAGACTGCAATGTGCTCTTGTGGCCAGAAAGGTCAATGCTATTCTGTGGTGTATTAGAAGGGCTGTGGTTAGTAGGTCAAGGGAAGTTCTTCTGCCCCTCTGCTCTGCCCTGGTGAGGCCACATCTGGAGTATTGTTTCCAGTTATGGGCTCCTCAGTTCAAGAAGGACATAGAACTGCTTGAGACAGTCCAGCACAGTGCCACAGAGATGACTGAGGGAATGGAACATCTCTGTCATGAGGATAGACTGAGGGAGCTGGGGCTCTTTAGCTTGGAGAAGAGGAGACTGAGAGGTGACCTCATCAATGTTTAGAAATATGCGAAGGGTGAGTGCCAAAAGGATGGAGCCAAGCTGTGCTGATTGATGCCCAATGACAGGACAAGGGGCAATAGGTGGAAGTTGAGGCGTAGGAAGTTTCATGTAAACATAAGGAAATTTTTTTTCACTGTGAGGGTGACAGAACACTGGAACAGGCTGCCCAGGAGAGTTGTGGTGTCTCCCTCTCTGGAGATATTCAAAACCTGGGCATGTTCTTGTGTGATCCGGTATAGGTGATCCTCCTCTGGCAGGGGTTTGGAATGGATGATCTTCTGAGGTCTGTTCCAGCCCCTGACATTCTGTGATTCTGTGAGTCTGTGAAAGCTGAACAAAACACAGGGCTTTCTGACCTCAGAGAGTCTACTTAATCTTTCCATTACTTGGTTTCTACTGTATTTTTCAAGTAAGACCTTGTCTTATTATTTTTGGATTAGAATGGGGATATATAAACAGATATAGTTGTCGAGAGGTAGGGGAAAGAAAAAGTAGAGAAAAGGTAAGGAAAGAGACTAACTGGTCTCTAGAATTTCTTTTTATTTTTATTTTAACTTTTAGTTCTACTCAAATTCTTTGTCATTTTAGAGCAGTAGGACAGAGATTAAAGGATAGAGGAGATGTTGCTGTCTTAAAAATGACAGAAATTCTATATTATTGTATTAATTGAAGAGCAACCCACCTGATGGAAGCTGTGTTTGAAGCTATTATATATTTCACTTTTTAAGATCCTATCTTTTGGATGAAAACTGAAACTAATGTGTGATTGGATCTGAAAAGTACCTAAAATGCTGAAGAGATAATTGTGGGACTATGATTTTTTTTTCCTCTGAAATAAATGCCCCAGTAGTTTGCAGGAGAGATGTCCAGTGGTAGAGGTATTCTAGCTCATCCAGAATAATAGATTGCAGTATTGAAATGATAAAATCCTGCAAAAAAAAAAAAAGTATCTGATAGAGTCCCTTTTCACAAAGTTATTTTTCACTAAACACTGGGCAGATACAGCAGAATTGGTGAATATTTACAACCAGTGTGTCACTGCTGAGCCAGTGAGGAATGATGAAACAGCAAAGCTTGTTGGCTGAAGGATACCCCTTGAGATCTAGACATGCATACAGTCAGATATTGATGAAAAATACCTCAGGCTGCAAAGGAACGACAGTAAGAGAGTTGAAACCCTCAAAAAGACAATAATTTCATTAGTTTGTACTAACAGAGGATGGAAAAACATGAAGAAAAAAAGGAAACTGTGTGTCAGTTAACCTTTCCACTTTATTGGCTACCTCCCTCTTTTGAAATATGGTGATCATCTCAGATTTTGTTATGGTTCTTTCTGTAGGATACCTAGGGAACAGACAGCTACAAGTTCAAATACTGAGTAACTAAGCAGTGACTCAGACCAAGTCTGATAACTATAAGAAATGGGTAAGCAAGGACTGTAAACTTTAGAAGATAGACTTATTTCTGAAGAGTAAAGGGTAAAAATAGAACTGAGGAAGTAGTTTGCAGCAAATATTTTCTGAAGAAAGCTTTTCTTTTTTTCTTCTGGTCAAAGAGCAGTTGACAACTCAGGCCTCTTGTTGATTTTCCGGCAGGAATATTGTCCTTGGCCTGTTGGTAGCTGACAGGTAACACTTTCAGCAGTTGGATTTTTTTAGTGTTTTTTTTTTTCTGTTTGTTTGGGTTTTTTTGTTTTCGTAACAATGTAAGTCATTGGGAAATCATCCTTTCTTTTGTAGTCTGATTTCCCTGTAGCTGTCATAGCCAGATGATAAGTTCCTATAGCTTGCTTTTTGTGTTAAGCACAAGTTTCATGCATACTTTAATAGGAGATGTGGCTCTGAACTGCCCCAATATGAATGGTAAGGCATGTCATTGCTACCAAAGATTGTGAGAAACCTATGGCTTTCTGTATCAGAAATATACAGCTGAAACAACAGGCTCAAAGAGGACATTTGGAAATGGAACTGGAGAAGGAGGTGACAAAGCACCGTTTGCATTATGTCAGAATGCTTGTTCAGAAAGCAGGAGACCTGTAGCTACCTTACAGCCCAGAGTGAGGGTTCTCTACTTCTCTAACTACCAAAGCATAACCAGTAATCTACTAATCAGCAGAGCAGAAGGCAGTTTGAGGCCTTGCAGCCAAAAATACCTGTCACATAAGGAAGATAAACTATATAACTGGTTGGGCCAAGGAAGCATGGCATTTTTAACTTTATTGCTGTGCAATGTGAAGAAGCACAAGTATGCATTCAAGATCCAGAATGGAACTAGAGCCCTTTTCACTGTCACGAATACAGAAGGAAATAGTGTGGAGAATGGAACCAATTTTTTTACTTCCTGTAAATTTCCCTTTCCCACTAAACATCATGTCTCTGCAAAATGTAGGGCTGTATTTGATAGTGGCCTCCCCACTCTCATACAGATAGCCCAGTGATTAGGTTGTATTTCTCTAGAAAGATAAAATGATAAGAACTGAGTCTGAAAAGAGGAAGCCTACTTTGTCTGTCGTTTGAAGATCGAATTCACCCAGCTTCGATGTGAACTTAGCAGGTAGGTAAATCTGTACTCTTTGTTGGTGAAAATGACTACTATTTTATTGTCTTATTAAATATTTTAATCCTTTTATTATTCCAGTTGAAAGCAGGTATTTAATGACTTGATTATGTTGGCTCATCTCCTTACAAAGCTGAATCTGTGAAACCTGGGTTCTCAGCAGGCCAGATGAAGCATCAAGCCGTCTCTGTGCCTGTGCTTTTATCAATTGATAGGGATTTTGCCACAGATGTCGAAGGCAATAGAATGGATCTCTTTCTGCAGGTTATAATAATTCCCCCTGACTCTTGGTACATAAAAAAGGAAGAGAAAAAGATTTGAAATATCTCAGTTTTCCCCCTAGATTGTTTTAAGTTGTTACACTCAATTACATTACTTCACTGAGGTACACTTTATCCATGTGTTTATGTCAAAACTTAAGACATCACTGAAATTCTCATTCCCACAAGCTTCACTCTTTTGGAATTTTTCCTTTTAATTTCCTTCTCTGTTGATATGTTAAAGTTCTGTCCAGTCACTAAAGGTACAATCAGATGTGAGGGTTTTTTTCAATTTTCTGATTCCACTGATGAGCAGAAGGATTCAAGAAGTATTGTATGTAATGAAATTTACTTCTTCCTTCCTAGCAAATGAAGCCAGAGCAGCTTTCCCCAAGGGCGCTCAAAATTTTGCAGTTCCATAGTTTTGAATCATTAAATACCCAGCTCCATCTCTCTATATTTGTGTGAAAGCTAAAGATCTTTGTTCCTTATAAAGGTAGAAATAATATATTAATTCACTTGCACTGAGAAGGGGATAAAAAACAGTGAAAACAAATCCTTACTTTGTTTCCTTCACCCTTGTACAATGAATAAATAACTTGGCATTGTGGTCTGATGACCCAGATAACTGAAATAGTTTAATCAATGTAACAACACAGATTGTGTTGAAAAATCTCCACACATCACAGATCCAAGCAATTACTTTTGACACTTTAAATCTCTAACAGCTCAGCAACCTGTATAGGCAGATAATGGCTCTGCAGCACATTGTGCAACACTTGAAATGGTAGCACAGCTCCTGGTGGAATTGAAAGCCCAGTGTCTGTGGCATGACTACAGTCTTGTGTTTAAAAAGATTAGGCACATTTCTAAGCACTTGTGTTGTCTAATTCCCTACTGGATTAGTGTTAGTCAGAGAGCATGGTAGTGTCCACTAAGACTCTCAAACCAAGATATACTGCATGTGCTTATGTTCTCCTAAATCTACTGTGCTAAGTAAGCAGAACAGTCTTTCTTGATCAGAAATGGGGAATGTATGGTGATGGAAAATGAGAAGAGATATGTTCTGGTCTGTTTTCCTTTTCCCTTGCATCAGTTTCTCTGGAAAATATGTTAGGGCAAAATTCCCCCATTGCCGCACAACAGCAAAACAGTCAGTCCTCAGCTATATTATTAAGACAGAAGAGATGCTCCTCAGGGTAGCAGTTTTGTATCTGTGACAGTAAGCCCTTCCTGAGCCAGTGCCTGAATTATCATTGCTGAAAATTACCAATGGAGGAAACTGCAGGCATTTCCATGCATTTTTCTGGCATTCTGATATCATGACGAGTCTTGTTTTGTACCTGGCCTTCTTGTGATTCTTTTTCACACCAACTTGAATACGAGTTTTAATTGAATAATGATTGAACAATAATGGAAAAGAAATGGAAAAGGAAAAGGGAAAGGGAGAGGGAAAAAGAAAAGGGAAATGAAAGGGAAAGGCAAAGAAAGAGGGAGAGAAGAGGGACGAAAATGAAAAAAAAAAAAAAACTAAAAAAGGAGAAAAAGTAAAAAGAAGAAAAAGGGGTTTGCTCTGATAGTGAAGCTAATGTTAAAGAACATTTTTGTATTGAAGAAAGCCTAGTGATTTCACATCCTAACATTGCTCCAGAGGAACAAAGCATGTAGAATTTGCCTCACTGATGCTCCTCATGGAATAAAGTAGCCAAGGCATCAAAGTCATATTGCACTCTGGCTTTCATGTCTGCTTGACAAGACTTGGGGCATCAAAATAAGCAGATAATATTTTATTCCTGTCTATTTACCTTTCAATCCTGCTGGATGCATTGTATTCTGCTTCTTTTCCTTGAGCACACAGATTCTTATGTTCAGCTTTAAATATATGAAAAGTCCCAGCAGCTCAAGCTAAATGTGTGTTTAACTGTTGCAATAATGCTATGCTGTTCTGCACCTCACAAGATAAAGACTCTACAGAGTATCTTGAAAACTTTCTGAAGCATTACTTAATTGATCTTTGTGATATCTGTGCAACCAGTGCAATATTTTCCCATTTCTTAGGACTCTAAGATGAGCTATGGAAAGGTAAAAGATATGATGCATCTGGGAAAGAGTGGAATTATAATGTCCGGACTGCTGATCTTGGTCTGTGTCCTAAACAACATTAACCATGAAAATGCCATTATGACTTCTTTCAGCAACCCTGCAGATCAGCAAATACTCTTTTGTCATTTTCAATAACAGACCATGAGTATCAAATTAACTCTGAAAAAGCTCAGGACTTGTCAATTTTTGTTTCAACTTGACCTGTCCTACTTGGAGCTTTATTTAAGCTTCTTTAGCTATTGAAGCAAATGCTAATGACCAAGTATCTATTGTCTAACTTATTTTAATTTTGCTTATTTTTGTATAATTGTGTGGTACAAATGTCATTTCACAAAGAGAATGTGATAAAAGGTGTTTGCTTTGTGTAATGTCAGATATTTATGACTCTAGTACAATGATGTGGAGGAGGATAATAAGCAGAGTCCACAAAAATGGGGACAGAGGATACACTGCAGAAGTCTGTAGGCAAAATGAAGGGAATGCAACACGATGCTGAGAATCCAAAACAACTCTCCAATGGTCAGTTAGAGAAATGTAGACCAGGGTGGGAAGGGAAATGGTTTAAGAGATGTCAATGAGTAAACAGAGTGACTATCCTGTATAGATAGGACACTTCACATACAATGAGTTCAATACTAGCCTTGAATAGCAGACCACAGAAGAAAAAAGTAAGTATGAAGCACTATGAAAAGTGTATCAAATGTAATATGTACTTTTAACTTTGGTCTAGACTAGTAATAATTCTCTGATTTTTGTCTACTGGCATAGTGAAGTCCAGTTGTTTATCTAACACCACCATAGTCATTAACCATGTCTACCCTTTTTAACATCTCCAGAGATGATGACTCCACCACCTACCCAAGCAGCCCATTGCAATGTCTGGCCACCTTTTCTGTAAAGAAAATTACATAGGAAGGGTAAAACAGATCTGAAGTTTAAGATGAAACTTCAGCTTTAGATTAAGATAAAGGAACACATGAGTCTTCACATACAATCAGTACCTAATTCCACATTTTAATCAATGGAATTCTGAATACTTTGAGAGTAGAGAGAAAATGAATATAATTTTAGAATTTACTGACAAGTCAGCTGAATGATCCTTTGAACTCCTATATTTCTGGTAGAAAGATTCGCTTTGGTTGCCCACATATATTCATCTGTTGCCCTGTAGGATGTTTTAGAGTATCCCTGATATATACTCATGGTTCTGACAGATATGGCACAGGAGGCCTAATAAATGAATGCATTTCTGGAGTGAATGCTCCAGAAGTCCTGGCATGTGAACTACAGGAATCGTGCAAAATGCTGATAAATTAGGTAAGAGCAGTAAAAGAGAAGAATGTGGAGGCCTCCTCAAGTGGTGGGAAAAATTATTACTTAGTAACTGCCTTGGCCAGAGAAGCTTTATTTCCAGATGCATGTGAGGTGGAAGCAAATATAGGAGGCCTTTCCATCAGTATGGGAACTCATTTTGGATGACAACCTAGTGACAGTTCGCTCTCTGCTTTCTCTTCCTCTGTAGTCTGCCAATCTGGCCTCCTCAGTGTGTTTTTCAGAGGTTAATGTATCTCTGGTGTATTACACAGAAATTTTGCAGGAAACATTTTGTAACACGAGTTTCATCAGCACTTTAATCTTGTAAACTCTCTCCACTGCAATAAACTCACTGAAAAAGGATATTCCATTAAGTCATTCTTGAGGGTCCTAGTTAGGACTTGCCTATGAAATGGCATTATCTATACACGGTGAGAAAATAATACTTTTATGTTGTGAGGAAACATTCTGAGCTGTAGGCATCTTCAAAGCCACTTAAGACCTGCAGAAACAAGAAAACAAATTATAGTAAAAGTCCTTGTGGCATGTTGGAGACCTGTGTGCTCCTACAAAGTGTTTTTTTTAAGGATTTCATTCCTGGAGAAATGAGATACTTGAATTAAAGAAAGAAAGAAGTAAATAAAATGTTTTAGAAGAGGCTTCTGGTTTTGGCTGGGGAAGAACTAATGAATTCTGCTCTAGAAAGGGAAGTAGAAGCACCTCCTAAGGAGGAAGAGGAGGAGAAGGAGGGGCTTGACTGATAGTGATTATGACCTTGACATTCATTAACCAGAACTTGTGCATCTTTCTTCTTTCTGATCCATCAAATTCTTGAGTGCAAAAAATCCTAATGGCAGGTTTTGGCTTTGTTGTCATAACCAGAAAATCCCACTTAAATTTACTTAGGCTTTCCATCAAGGAAAGTATTGAATTTCCTTTTGAAAGAGCATGGTTGATTTCCCCCTCTCCTTATAAAAATATCCTTTGAATGCGGATACTTGTGGCTCAGTCCTGAAAATCACTGTTGTTTTCCTTATCCTGCTTGATCTATCTGCCCTCCAGTTTGGAGTGTGAGGTGTTTTGTCGCTAGTCTGTTCTTCTGAGGTATGGATTGTAGCCACACGTGTCGAGGACTCAATATAATAATAAACATTCAGCACTAACTACTAGCACAAATGCCAACCTGTATTGCTGTGTTTTGTTCCTCTCAGGAAACTGGAGATCAAGAGTCTCTGAAGTGTTCTAATATGTAGGAGGAAGACAGAAAGGCACAGAGTAAATATTTCTTTAGTTATTGTCACTCTGGTAAAAGATATCATAAAAGACCTCAAAAGCTACATCTTAACAGCCCTAGTCACTGCTTGTGCTACAGTAGGATCCAACTAGAAGTACCATTTTAAAATGACAAGTTCCATTTCTTTTGTTCCTTACTGAGGTTGAGGTGAAAACAGCTCCACACACAGAAATTCAAAATCAAAATAGAAAATAATTGAAGGAAAGGAATAATTATTTTTAACAAATGAGGAACAAAACTTTAAAGCTTAGAAAACTTACCAAAATTAGTCAGAAGGGAAGCTAACAAGTAGGCAGACAAGAGAGAGTGAAGTTTCTGAGTGCTTCTGGAGATGAACCAAGCTGTAGAGAATTCAAGCTAAGTGGAAAAATAAAGCAGTGATCTGCAAGAAAATAATGAATCAAGATTATTAGGGCAACCTGGCTTGAGTCACAAGGAGAATGATGGACAATACAGAGTGGAAAAGAACAGAGCATTTCTGGACTTTCTAAAGCATACAGACAACTCAAAACTTTATGTGTGCTGCCCTTCCAGAGAAGGGCAACAAGGCGATGAAGGGCCTAGAACATAAACCCTATGAGGAGAGGCTGAGGGAGCTGGGGTTGTTTAGCCTGGAGAAGAGGAGGCTTGGGGGGACCTCATTGCTGTCTACAACTACCTGAAGGGAGGTTGTAGCCAGGTGGGGGTTGGTCTCTTCTCCCAGACAACCAGCAACAGGACAAGGGGACACAGTCTCAAGTTGTGTTGGGGGAAGTATAGGCTGGATGTTAGGAGGAAGTTCTTCCCAGAGAGAGTGATTTGCCATTGGAATGGGCTGCCTAAGGAGGTGGAGGAGTTGCCATCCATGGGGGTGTTCAAGAAAAGCCTGGATGAGGCACTTGGTGCCATGGTCTAGATGACTGGACAGGGCTGGGTGCTAGGTTGGACTGGATGATCTTGGAGGTCTCTTCCAACCTGGTTGATTCTATTCTATTCCTTTCATGACTGCACTGGACACTGCCTTACAGGAGGCAGAAAACACATTTGGAAGCCGTGCCCATAAAGTTTAAACATTGTGTCATGATATATTGAAAAAACTTTACAAATATTGATTTAGGCTGAAACAAAATTATGGATTACCTTAAAGGACAATAAACATTAATACTAACTCTGGGAAAAAAAGTAACAGAAACAAAATCCACCCACCAAAATATTTCATATATTGTCTTTTCCCATTTGCTTTACAGTTTGCAATATAGTAGAAGATAATGCAAATGTGAAGAGATGAAAATATATCAGAAGGTAAAAGAGAGGAAGTAAGACATAGATGTCAATACATTGCCATTTTAGGGAAACATTAGGATTTTTAGGATCTGCAGTTGCTTTTACCTATGGTAAATAATAGAAATACATCCTCAACAGTATGCATCTCTTTCCTGGTAATTATGAATTATTTTCACAAGAAGGTTATAAGATTACCTACTTAAAGGGCCTTTGTGAGAGTTTTGTCATCCTCAGTAGTAGTAAGTTTTGTCATCCTCAGTAGTAGTAAGTAGCAGTAAGAATAACTATTTATTATTTCAGCACTTTCATCTGTGAGCCTAAGAAATGAAACTCATCCTTAGCCTATAGTTCTATAATGTCCAATAAAATAAGTCTCTGATCTCAGTTTGGGTTTCTAGCGGTTTTGATTTTTGTTGTTGTTGTTAGGATTTTTTGTTTGTTTGTTTGTTGTTGGGTTGTTTTTTTGTTTTGTTCACACACAGTATGGAAGAGACCTCACAGATCATCAAGTCCAACCCTTTACCACAGAGCTCAAGGCTAGACCATGGCACCAAGTGCCACGTCCAACCCTGCCTTGAACAGCTCCAGGGACGGCGACTCCACCACCTCCCTGGGCAGCCCATTCCAGTGTCCAATGACTCTCTCAGTGAAGAACTTTCTCCTCACCTCAAGCCTAAACTTCCCCCGGCACAGCCTGAGGCTGCGTCCTCTCGTTCTGGCGCTGACCACCTGAGAGAAGAGAGCAACCTCCCCCTGGCCACAACCACCCCTCAGGTAGTTGTAGACAGCAATAATGTTCCTGGCAGATGTGAAGATTTAGATTAGAAACACAAAGTGAAGCTAGACTCTCTGTAGTTTTAAGGATCCTGCAGTGGAACCTTCGCGCCCTTGTGTGACTTCTGCAAGAAACCTGTGAGTGCAAATAAGAAAAACATGCAACTGCCTGTTGACTTGGGAGACCTGACTCTGAAAGCACACAAGGAGAAACAAAAAAAAAAAAGAAAAAAAAGAAAAAAAAAGGTGGCTGGGTTTTTTTTTGTTTGTTTTTGAGGTTTGAGGGTTTTTACATTCTTCATGTTTTATTTAGACGCTCTTTGCAAAATGTTCTATTATGCTTGGATGATCAGCATTAAATGAATTGAAGTGAAAATGTGCTGGATAAGTGTTATTAGTAAAAATATGGATTGCTAACTCAAGTGATGTTTCATGATACAACACAGGAAGATAAAGTAAACGAAAACTCTTGAGGTAGAAACTGTTCTGCATTGAAAAGTCAATGAGTATTGATTTCAATATGAACTATGTTTGGTTTATATTACTAGCAATATAAAATACTTTGATAGTTTCAAAAGAATAAGGTGACAAAGAATTGCAGAGGACTTTTCTCCTTGGACTAACAAATGTAATGAAATAGTCATGGAGCTTTCAAAGATACAGGGCTTTTTATCTATAAAAATGCATAGATCAAACTGTTGATCCTGCTTATGCTATTTAATTGAAAATTAAACTTCATAAAAGAAATGTTCAGAAATGTGATTAAGGGAGTGGGATATCTCCTTCAAGGTCAATGACTGACTTTTTCAGCCTCTCTGAAAATGTGTTTTCAGAAATCAGGAGAATCAGGAGCTGCCAATCAGGGCTTTGAACTCGGAAGCTTCTTTCTCTGATTTGGTTGCTAGTAGAAAATCTTTTCTTTTTTTCTCCTGGTCAAAATGGATATAATCACTGTTTCTCTATCTCACAGCCATTTGCAATACTAAGAAGTGAGAAACGTGAATGTGAATAAGAGCATTAAAAAGCTTTCACTCTCTAGGATGTGCCATGCATCCCTTTGAGTGAAACGTGAATGTGAATAAGAGCATTAAAAAGCTTTCACTCTCTAGGATGTGCCATGCATCCCTTTGTGATTCTTCTGGCTGTGCACATAATACTCTGTCCTCATGACAATGGATCACTGTTGTGTACTTCTTTGCATAAACATTTATGCATATTTACACAGAGTTGTCCACACAATTTGGTAAGAAATCATTGCTAGAAACTCCCCTATGGAAAGATGCTTTGCTATTTAATCTGTTTAAAATGCACTTTATTCAAAACCCATCTTGGGGAATTGTTCATTTGTAAGTAAAAGTAGATTACCATAATTTAATCAGCCCACATCTACTGAACAGTCTTGCCATCTCCTCAAACACTGAATAGTTTGCTTCTTTTGGCTGACCTTTGCTCACTCTGACAACAATTCCAGACACATTTCTGAAGAAGACTTGTTAGGAATCAAGCAACTTTTAAAAACTGTAACCAAACCAACCCAACCAATCAACTCACCAAATGACAAAAAAAAACAACAAACCAAACCCCAATGACAAACCAAATAGAACAAAACAAAACAAACAAATACCCCCCCCCGCCAAATCCCTCAGAAATGATTTTGCATTTTGCATCCTAGCCAATACTACTAACTCATAATACCTCTTAAAATAAAAAAAAGGTAAACTATGACAGAGTTGAATAGTCAAGAGGACTTGTGTTCATAGTCATAGAATCAACCAGGTTGGAAGAGAACTCCAAGATCATCCAGTCCAACCTATCACCCAGTCCTGTCCAATCAACTAGACCATGGCACTAAGTGCCTCAACTTGGCTTTTCTTGAACACTTCCACGAACGGCGACTCCATCACCTCCCTGGGCAGCCCATTCTAATGGCAATTCACTCTCTCTGGGAAGAGACTCCTCCTAACATCCATCCCATACCTTCCCTGGCACAATCTGAGACTGTGTCCCATTCTTCTGTTGCTGGTAGCCTGGGAGAAGAGACCAACCCCCCACTTGGCTACAGCCTCCCTTCACATAGTTTAGACAGCAATGAGGTCACTCTCGAGCCTCCTCTTCTCCAGGCTAAACACCCCCAGCTCCCTCAGCCTCTCCTCAAAGGGCTGTGTTCCAGGCCTCTCACCAGCTTCATTGCCCTTCTCTGTTCCAGTATCTCAACACTGAAACAGATACACATTCCAGTATCTCAACATCTCTCTTGGAATTGAGGAGCCCAGAACTGGACACAGTATTTAAGGTGTGGCCTGACCAGTGTTGAGTACAGGGGAAGAAGAACCTCCCTCGTCCTACTGTTAATAGGATCTATTGCAATGCTCATTGTAAACAAAGAGATTTTTGTTATGATGCATATAGAAGAGATATTCCCTGATATTATTAACAACAACAAGAAGTTCATTTTTTCCTGTTTCCCAGTAAGAAATGTTTCTAGGTTTGATTAAAGGCTCATATAGCCTCATATCCTCTGTAGTATTGATCATTAGTGAGTGGTTTAAGAAAAAGGGACAAGATTAGAGCAAGAAAGTTGTAAAAATTTCTAGAATACTTTTCCAGCTCCATGATTGGTCATTCATAGACTTCCTTAACTAGAAGTGGTTTCTGCATATTTAAAAGCCTGTGATAGATATTTGTATCATTAATTTGACTAATCCTTGTCCAAAAGTTCCTTATCTTAGAAATCCATTAATGCTGAAATTCATCTTCCTCATTTTTTTTTCTCCCCTTTTCACTTTCTTCATGTCACATCTGATTTTACAGACTTATTTTGCATTCTTTACTGTGCCCCTTCTTTGCCTGCTTCCAGCTGGGATTTTTGTTTGTATGTTTGGTTGTTGTTGTTGATTGGGTTTTGGATTTTAGTGGGGTTTTTTTTACTATTTTTTTTTTTTTCCTAAGCAAAAGACTCTTGGTCTTGAGATTTGTCTTTTTTTCTTTTCTTTTTTTTTTTTTTTCCTTCAGGGCAGATATGATCATTATTTTTAAATGATAAAATGCTTCAACTTTATTTTTAGTGGTTCTGTTCATAGTCTTACTCTTGCTGGTATAAATAGGGCCATATTCTGCTGAGTCACTGTCCCTGGAGGTGTTCAAGAAAAGACTGAATGAGGCATTTAGTGCCATGGTCTAGATGCCTGGATAGGGCTGGGTGATAGGTTGGATTGGATGATCTTGGAGGTCTCTTCCAACCTGATTGATTCTATGATTCTGTGAATCACTGCCAGAAGCAGAGCAACAGCAGCAGGCAGCAGCAGGCATGAATAAAATGGCAGAGCATGTTGTGTAGATACATCCATGCAATTCCTGTTGACAGGTGTAGGAATATTCTATAAAAGAAGCCGTGAGAGCTGTAGTGTCTCTCTGTACACAGCACATCACGGTTAGATGCTGGTTTTGTCATTGCTATAGCAGAAGTCAGGTTATGCTAGATAGCTACTTTTTGTTTTTTTGCAGATAAAATTTGCCATATTGAATAAAAACTTCTAGCTATGGTGATGCAAATACTGTTTACATTCTCCAGTAATGTAAACAGAGCTCTTGTTGGCTGGTAACAAGACTCTGATGTCTGAGTTACGGCCCTGAAGGATATATTCTGTTATAGGCAATTATTTTCTTTTCCTGCATTATCCAAAATATATATATTGTTGCTGATGAGATGAGCGGAAATGGGGGGTTCTGCTGGGTCTTACTGAAAACCACCCAAATATACATAGATAATCAAAGGCATGAATGACTTATTCTTACCTTCCTAATGCATGTGGTTTTCGAATCCTGTTAGATTAATTATATGTTATATTAACATTCATTCTTGCAATTAAAATTCTGTCGTACGAATGGGTAATAATTACTGTTTACAGATGAATGGAGTCTTTCAGCTATACAAATGTTTTCACTAATGTTTGGAGGCAATCAGGGCAACTATTTTTATTTCCTTCTGATGAGTGGTTTTGACAGTTTAAGATGTGGACACTGCTGAGATCCATGCAAGGCAAATCAAAGAGATTGCAATGCATTTCATATGGGTCTGCAATGTAAACCAATCCAGGAGCTGATGAAGAAACCAACAGCTTACTTGTTAAGAGTTATAATTGGACATAAGAACCTGATCTTAAAGTTGCAGAGCACAGAAACAGAGGGATTCATTCAGTCACGAAAGCTCCTCATCAAACTCTTCATGTCATTTATTGATTGGCATAAGGCCAGATCTACAGACTTAAAGACTGTAGTTAATAATCTGAGATACTTCAGGTAAGCCTATAAGAATCAGCGAGTTCAAGTGGTAAAGTAGTCTTCATAGAGATGTCTAAATTGGGAACTGCATTTTCCCCTTTCTCTTGTAAGACTCTTAAACTTATACAGCATCTGAAAGCCAATAGAATCATAGAGGGTTAACCTTGGATAAAGGCCAAACTAACGCTCAGATGCTCTCTCACTCCTCAACAGGTCAGTGTGAGAAAATAGGGTAGAAAAGTTTGAGAGTGAAGATAAAGACAGGGAGGCCACTTCCCAGTTACTTTCATGGGCAAAATAAGTTTACCTGGGCAAAACTGAATTAGGTTGTTGCCAATTCCAATACACATAACTACTAACTTTAGTAGTGAGGAATGAAAAAACAAGCATTAAAACAACACCTTCTTCCACCTTTTCCCAAGTCTCTGTTCTAGTGGGGTCTCTCCAGGGCTGCAGAAAATCCCTACTCTGGACCTGCCTGCATCATCTCCTGCCCTCTTCCTCCTCCTCCAGTCTAGAGGTACCTCTGCTTCAGGCTTCTCTTTGGCTTCCTCCTCCTCTGCCTACATTGCTTTTGGCCCTTTCTGAAGGCTGTTTCACCCACAGTGTCCCCAACCTTGGCTGGCAGGGATGTTCCCTCATTTAGGGTCAGATGAAAATAATTTATGGGAGATCTCATCTAGTATGTAAGAAGCACTAGAATCTTATGTAAACCTCTAACTATCTTTAAGTTTTGCTCTTGATTTGAAGCTTTATGGCTCAGAAAGTTATGGAAATATGTAGAATCTAACAGTGAAGTTCGAGAAACATCCTAGTAAGAGATTTGCCGTATGTCCTCAGCCCTCCTGTAAATGGCTGTGGTTCTATTCATAGGTACTATGCACAAACTCTGAAGAAAGATGGCTGAAAAAAGGGTTTTGACAACAGGAATATATCTTTGTTAATAAGCTCCTTTGGAAAGCTGACCAATCTTCCAGGATGTCTTCTCTTCTCATTTCCTTTCTCTTATATTAATTAATTTTCCGATCATCACTGATGGATATGTTTCAAGTAAGCCATAGTATGTCAAGCTGATTTATAGAATAAAATGTGTATTTACTATTCCTGGATCCTTCTTCAATTAATATTGCAAAGGGTGTGCTATTTATATATTCAGGGAGGCAATTTATCAGGGGGAACTGTTATTACTTCTTCCACCTTTGGCAATAGTAGTTCTTACAGTAAAACTCCACATGAAGCCTCTTGCAGTCACAGATTGCACCCATACCTTCCATGTTTGTAGGTGGAATTGAATTATGATTCTGATTTTAATTTAATCTTAAAATAATCTGTTTTAACTTCACTTTAGCTTTGGATTTATATTAACAGTTAAATTTGCTTTTATATTAGCCTTCTGTCAGTCCACCCCTCCATCCATCAATCAAAAATATAGAAGAGTGCAACTCTTGACAGCAAAGGCCTGACCCGTTTTGATTTTGCACACCTGAATCTGTATCCTGAAACCAAAATACTCATGGGATTAAAAAAAGGGACACAGGAGGAGCTACATATTTTCTGAAAATGATCCAAAAAATAACATGGTTCCAGATTTTGTCTGGGATCCACCTCAAGATATTCAGGTTAAAAACTAAACTAATGGGGAAAAAGAAAAAAAAAGAAGGGAATATATTTTAACCTTTATATTAAAAATTATATTTCTCCACAATGTTTATGGAATATGGTGCATTTATATTTCTTATCCATAATTTCTGCTTTTGATTGAGACAAAAGCAAAGTCTGAAACCCAAAAGCTAAGTGAACTGATTCACATCATCTCCACGGTTGAATTATTCTGATTTGCATTGGCCAGAAAAGTTGACAACTGAGATGGAATATGTGGAGGTTCTTTTGGGATTATCATCTATCCTGGTCATGGAAGGAAGGCTGCTGCCACGACAGCACGCCCGAGTGAACTGAATAAGTATCTTTTCAATTCCTACATTCACACATTGACTTATTAGCACTAGATAATATCTTAGTGTTTTAAGAGAGCTCGGTTCAATGTGTGTTGTACCAGAGTCCACAAAATAACATTTAAAATGTTTGGGTGACTTATCTGGCACTGGCAGAGAACAGACACTGATGTTAGTCAAATATTCACTTTACTCGTGTTACAGTATATTGACTCCATTATCTCTTGATGGGTTGTAGTAAGTACTATTGGAAGGGTGACTGAACATCAGGGAATGAACAATTGTACTGAAACATCTGTTTTTCAGATATACAATTAATATAAATGGTCATTAACAGGGCAGTTCTCAAAGAGATACAGGAAAGGGTCAGAAGTTTTCCTGATGTAACCAAATTCCATTGCCATAAACCCAGTCAATGAAATAAACCCCTGACTTTTCATTTAGGAACAACCAGGACTTTATGATTCAGGGATTCTGGTTAATGGGACATGAAGATTTCACACTAAGTCATTGGTTTCATTTAGCTTAAGTCTGCATTCCAAGTAGCTACCTGATAGTGGCTGGTGCAAAAGGAAATGATGATTTCAAATGAGCACAGATCTCCCACAGTTATTTTTGTCTTCACACCTAGTCAGTTTTCTTTTTTAACTACAATTGATGAAGGAACATGATGAAGTACCATCTCACCTCATATCAGTGTGCAGAGCACTTGAAGACTAGAGCTGGAAAAAAAAGTAAATAGGTGCCAAGTTTCTCAGGTTGCTCAAGTTTCTTTAAATTCAATGTAATACATGAGTAAGAGTTAATCAGACTTTTAAAAGGCAGAGATCAGTCCTATATGGAGAACTTATATCCAAATTTAGACATTGTAGCCTCTATCTGCAGTCATCAAAATGTCTAATTAAGAATATACTATCACACAGTTAGTTCCCTTTACCTAGCACTGATGCAATTCAAATAAAATTTTAAACTTTGAAGAGAAGTGGAAAACAGAACTACAATTGTTTTTAACTAAAAAAATAAACCCCATCCTTCTGTTATTGTTTCAAAACAAATGTACTGTATGAAAGCACAGACAGGGTAAGCAAAACCAATTAACATTTTCAATCCCAATGTACTTGAAGTCCTGTACACAAGGTAACATATTTTTATGTGGTCTTGTTTTGTTACTGATTGCAAAAGATTCTTAGGTATTAAAGAAATTGTTGAGTAATATCTCTTCTCAGGGAGGATCTCAATTTCTTCACTTGTAATTGAGGATGAATTAAGGTAATCCAGTGCATAAAAGGTCTAAAAATATATTAAGACTCTAAGAAGTCTTGAATCTACCTAAAGCATAACTTAGCATGATATTAGTTCATATTCCAATGAAAATGTACATGAAAAACATTATTAGATATGGTCTAAATTTCAGCAGCAGAATAAGTCGAACATGCAGAGTTAATTTCTTTTTACTCTTCTTACTCTAGATACACCTCGGCAGAAAGGGCACATGCTACATTCACAGGTGCAGAGCTAAAGAATAAGCAGCACACAAAAGACCATAGTAAGCCTTGTGCTTGTGCTGAGGCTGGTGATCTATATGGGAAATTCTGAGTTTTGGATATTGTTCCTTCGGTATTATACAGTTATTGTTAAAGATTTCTTGGGCCAGAAAGTAGACCTCATCTTTTGATTCAAGACCAAAACCCAAGCTAAAAGTCTAACATGAAAGTTGAACACTGTTGTGATCCCCTTTTGTTGTCTCAGCACAAACTTCAGAAGGAGAAGGAAGAATCCTTGCAGACCATGCCTAGGTGTTACGGTTCACATGGAACTAAGGCAGAAGCAGGAGGCACCTAATAATTAACAGAACAGCTCTGGGCTTGTTCAGAGATATACTCTCCAGACAAAGCAGGAGATTCCAAAGGAAAGACTTTAAGAACTAATTTTACACCACTAACACTTTTAGATCACAGTTGCATTAGTGTAAATGCTACTCTTAGATGACAAATGTAAGTATATATCACAACTGGAATATCTTCTAGCTCCAGCAACTGTGTCCTGATGGATATCACAACTCTATAGCAAATTTTGCAAATGCCAGCCATCTACCTCTTTTCCCCTCTTCCTTCTTTTATGATATGATTTTCATACTAGTGAACCATGGACACAGTGGCTGACCTACAGGCCTCTGAGACAGGTTTATGGGGAGACTTGGATTACTGGGGCATTACATAATGTGTCTGGATCACAGGATGTTAGGGATTGGAAGGGACCTCCATAGTACATCAAGGGCAAACTTTCTGCCAGATCACAACTATAAAATTTAGCTCAAGTTGCATAGGAATGTATCCCATGGAGAACTTGTTGAAAGAGCTCACACTTTGTGTGTATATATTTATCTCCCTCCTTTCAGCACCACCTCCCCTTTTTCACCACATCTGCCCCTTTCCCGCCCCACACTGCATTTTGCCTTTTTTCCCCCCAAACCCAGAGCACCTGGGTTGTGTTGAAGTCTCCTCCCACCTCAGCTGTAACCACTTTACCGTTCCTGCCCACTCCCCTTTATAATCAGCACCAGGAAAGGCAGAAGCCCCAAGTTTGCCCAATTGGGCAGAAGGATCCTCCTTCCGTCATTGGTGGTGAGTACCTGTGGTGCACACTGGTGGAGGGGATCAAAGGCCGGGGGGCCTGGTGTGGCCCCCCGGTCAGTTAGGGTGTAGGGTCTGCTTGACGTGTTCATACTACGTTTATATGAGAAGCTATCCTTTTATGTAACTTTCCAAGAATGTTAATTTCTCTGGTTTTAATTTTGTTCAGACAGATCACAGAATTCTACAGCTGAGTTGCTGAAATACTGGAATCTTTATTTCACGTTCAGGTGAAGGATTGGATGGTGACCAAAATGAGCCAAACTTAGTGCTGCTATACTATGTATTGCTGTACTTATTCTGTTATTTATTGCAGTAAGACATTTTGCCTAAATTGTATTGTGGAGAAGTAAAACAAATACAGTCAAGATAGCATCAATCCCTTAGAAGATTTTGACTATAAAGAGCAATGATTGTACTTAAAAGATACAAAACCTCATTTTCTTTCCTGTTATCTGTCTGCAGGTGGTCCTGTCTTTTAAGCGGAGAACAAGATAAACAATGAAAGCCAATTTAAGAAAGCATTCTTTAACTATGGAAAAAAAACCAAGCCAAACAAACAAAAAAAACCCAAACCACCAAAACCAAACAAAACCCCCAAAGAAATTAAAGAAAAAACTTTGGAAAACAATCCAGTGATATTCTGCATTATATTTCACCACATTGCTGCAGTCTAGATGGGGAAGTGGAATGGCCTTTTACATTAAAGTGTGATTTCTAGTCTTTTGTTTATGCGTGGCATGTGATGACAAGAAACAGGCAGGTGGCAATGATTGGCAGGAGGGGGAAAGGGGAAATCCACAGAACAAATGAAGACAAATAGCTGGACTAAGTATGATGAACAGCTTTTCTTTTTTAGCTTGATCTTGAAATGATGCCTTGCTGGACTCTATTTCATCTGTTTAATAACTTTCTCTCATTTTTTTTTTTTCCCCAGTGTAACAGGTAGCTCAATACCATATGAGCTCTGCGCTTCCCAGAACTGGAATATATGGTCCAGATCCATGGAAGAACTCATGTATCTGAGTTGATTTAATGCCCTAGTTCATCCTCAGAAAGGAGGGACCAACAGATTTGTGTCAGTTTAAATGTGTGCATTTACCCCACAAAAATCAAAAGGGCCATCCCACAAAAATCAAAAGGCACACTTGGAAACAGAACTGGTGCAATAAACACCACTTCACATTTTGCATTATTAAAGAATGGTGACTACAAAAGTTCTATGCACTTCACTCATTAAAAAAGACCTGGCCCACCAGATTCATTTTCTGACTGCATCCATGGATTCAGTGCAGTAGTAGGTTCTGTAATCCTCAACCTGTTAATAGCACTGCAGCAGTTTATATCAGTCAAAAGCGATCAGCTTGTGATTGACTATTCCTTTATGGAAGGAGGAATATAGTGATTACAATCTCATTCCTCTCTTGATCTTCTGGAATGGCACTAGTTCTCAAGTTTCTGCCTGTAAAATACAATGTCATTTCTATACTCTGCAATGGTATTGTAGGGTACTTGCATTAAAGTCTGTGGCACTCCATAGTATTAGTTCACATATGGGTTACAAACAAATATTGCAGTGACTGTCACAGAATCTAATCTTTATGTTCACCATAACAAACAGCAGTCAAAGCTACAGACCAGAATGTTTGCCTTTCCAAAGCTCCTAATTCAGGCTCTCAGATAAGTATTTAAAACACCTGCTAATTCTAAAAAAGAGTGAGCAATCTCGGTGGACTCCTCTGTGAAGTTTTGAGAAATGTAATCAAGTTCTTTTAAACTGCTACTCAGATTCTAAGATTTCCTGCAAGTGTGTTGAAATGACAAAGGAAACACATAAATAAACACCAAAATAATTTTTCTTCTCACCCCACTTGTTTCACAAGTGAATACTTTATGTCAAATTCCAGACAATTTGTTGCAATTCTGGGGATGATTGATCAATCGTCTAACTCTAATGGTGTATATATGGGATTGATTTAATTTTTTGGGGGTGAATCTGAATGATTCATGAGCACATGCCTGCAATATAGATGAGCTCTTAGATAAGTTACTGATTTATCTGAATCTGCTGTTTCTCACATTGCTCTCCGTGGTGAGCATTTTGAATTTAAAACTCCAGCCTGAACAATGTCTGTAGATAGTTAGAAATTTACAATTGCTTTAAGAGATAAATTCTCCCAGTGACATTTTAGATCAGTGGCTGAGTCAGTGTTTTTGTGGCATGTAGCTGTGAACCCTTGAGCTAATATCCCCAGGAAATGATACTTCCAAGAACAGTATTTTTTCTCACTTTCATCTCTTCAGCCTGCCTATAGCAATGGCTGACTCAGTTCTATTGATTAGTAAGCTGAACGCTAATGAAGCTGAAGTAAGGAACGCTGAGTTGAACCTGTTCATATGTCAGTGCTGAATTTCACTTATTATTGTAGTGAAAGCATATTGCCTTACTGTATTCATTGCTCTGATGTTGTGCTGTAGAGCTTATCAGGTACTGAGACCTTCTGGAAAGAATTCAGTTCTAAATTTAACTACTGAATAAATGGGTTGGACGTAGATAAAATTACTACCCAACAATACAGTGATAGCTCTTCATTTAATATGCAGTCCACTTTGCAGTACAACATGTAGTTTGTATTTCAAAGGATAACTGGAGATGGGTTCTCACTTTCACTGTAATTCAGTATAAATCATGCTTTTGTTTCTAATGGTGTTGCATCACATCACATATTACTGTTAAAAACAATGCTTCCTTATATATATTTACAAGGGCTCTTATAACTTAAGAGACTGACTTACTGAAAGAGCTTTTTTTTTTTTCCACATAGACTTCCAAAATTAGTATTTTTGTATTCTAAGTTTCTCCTAAAGGAGGTCTGCTGTCAAGAAGTTGTCTGGAAAAGGCATACTGGAAGGCCACAACTTGGTGGTCAGATAAACAAGTGAAACTTACATATTTGCTACTGGGTTTGGGCAGTGTTCTGCTTTTTGCTAAGCTAGCATTTCATGGGCAAAGATTATGACCCCGCAAAGTGTACAACCATGTATTTAAGTCCAAAGATAAACATGGGAAGAACTATAACAGATTGGAATATTAAATCAGTCCTGAATTCTGGACATCTCTGTGGGAAGGAAAGTTTTGTTTTCTACCTTCCTCAAATTTTAGATTTTTTTTGTGCTTTCAATGACCACATATGGTAAAGCAAAGATAGTCCTGGATCTGTACCTTCATAGTTGTAGATTTCTGGTGACAAAGTCTTCAGTCTTGAGAACCTAACTGCTGCTGTGCCAATTCCAGTGCCTTAACGTTACTCTCTGAACATTCCTACTGTTCTTCAAGCTATCATCATTGCATGAGGAGTCACTTGCTTAAGATGCACTTACTGAAGTGAGTGAAATACTTGTTCACCATTTTCCACATGACATGCACTCTGAGTTCCGTACTGTCTAGAAGCCCATGCTGCTGAATAAGGTTCTTATTGGAGCAGGGACCGTGCAAAATTTGAACTGATAAAAGCTTTTCTGGCTAAGATATCTCACAATCTAAATCAAAGTTGAATCAGTACATACAGAATGGATAGACTGAGAGATTCAGGATTGTTTCTTGGCATCCTGACAGGAGATATCAGCATAAGGGTAACTTATTATTCATCTATTTCTGTAGAACAAAAGGGAATTTTAAGGACATTTAAAAAAAAATATTTTGCACAAAAAAGCCCTCTTCTACCTCAGTATGTGGTGCCACACTTGAAAGAGGTGAACTTGAGACACTATAATGAGAATAATCGTGAGAGTTACCCTTCCCATTATTATCCCCATCTGTCATGGTAGGACTGAATAGGCCAAAACCAGGCCTGAGCATATTCTACTTTGCCCAGACACGTTTTCTGCGCTTCCTTTCTCTGTTGTGGGGAGAAGCAACTGTGGGAAAGAGGACAAAGAACCTGGAGCTACTGTGTCTAAGGACTCTGGCTTGCCTGGACTTGTTTTGCTCTTGTTTGCATCCTGTGGTAAGCAAGGTACTTACACTTGCCTTGTGCCTGCCTTGTGCCAGGCCTACGTTTTTTCCCAAATTTGGGTAAAGCAAGCCTACGTTTTCACCTAATAAGGTCAAGCTCGGCTAACTGCCGTTCTGATAGACTAATCTGTGTCCAAAGGCCCGTTAGTCTCAGGTTGTATTGATAAAAGAGATGAGCAGATAACACCACGTGCTCTGCCATTGTATTTGTGCTTGCTGGCTGCTGCCACTGCCTGCTGCCATTGCTCTCTGCTTCTGGCAGGAATTCTGCCATGGCCTTCTACAGCATTATGCTTTGCTGAACTCTAAGCCAGCTGTGCCAGAAAGTAATAAGCCCTGATACTCTAAGTTTGTCTGGAAAATGGCTGATTTGAGTTCACCAGGAACAGGCTCTAAACACGCCCATGTGGTAGGGCTGCATAGCCGGCGTGACATTGTGCCAAGACTACACATTGCGAGACAGCCTGCCTACACCTGCCAAGATGAGGAGTCCTGGAAGGGACATACAGATCATCCAGAGAAATCAGCATAAGTTTGGAGATCATTTGCCTCTTTTCCCCAGGACTCTGTGAAGCCTGGGAAGAATCAGAAGCCTGAATGGCTGACAAGACACTGACAGAATTCTCTGAAAGGGTTTTGGGTACTCTCTGAAGCTGTAGCTAGCCCCACGAGTCAAGAGATAATTTTTTGTGAGTAAATGCTGAAAGCCTCTAGTAATTCACCAACTGCCTTCTGCCACGAACAGAAAGGCACTTCCCACATCCATCTAGTGGACAAGGAGTATATTGGCTGCAAGAATGTTCTCTTCCCGTTCAATTGAGTTTACTGTTTATATTTTGGGTAGTTCTTTCTTAAATGTTCTAGATCCTATGCTATCATCTGTAGAATGTTTCTATGATTGTGAGAAGAACCAATTATTATTTAAAAATTGTGGTCGGGGTGGTGAGAGGTCTGCATACAAAATAATAATAAACAATATTAATTTTTAATAACTCTTATCTCACATCTATTAGTTACCTCCTCCATTACACCGTCTTGTATTTCAGGATGGACTATCCTTCAGTTTTATCTTTTTTTTTTTATATATATCTGTTGATCTGTCACACTTACACTGTCAGCACCTTGTAAACTGTTTAGAGCACCCTTGTGAAACTAGACAAAAGCCATGTCATAACTCTGCATATATTTTTCTGTGCATTTACTTTGGAAGAGGTAAAGAAAATGGCTGTAAGGTTGATCAGGGAGAAAAACGCTCCGCTTCCATTGACTACTGAACATAGGATTTGTATCTGATTCCCATCAGTGCTTTCACTCTTACAAGTTCTAAACACTGCAGAGATATATAAGCACATAACAGAATTAAATTACAATAGTCTACATGTCTGTGTAAATTATACTTAGTAGCTTCCATACAAGCTTTCTCCCACTCATTTTACCGTAGAAATGTCCACTTGAGTGGTTTGTTTAATCAAAAATCTTTTTTGCTTATTCTGTATTATTGTGCATCTACTAAGCTTTTCCTTGGTTTATGAAAGTTGTAGATGCTTCCTCTAAATCATGAATCACATAAAGTGCTAAAAAAAGCTTTCTTATTTTAATATCCCCTTGAGCTCTAGAAGAAAGCTCTTACACCCAGACTGCCACAGTGATAGATCCTATTTCACTCATGCGTTTGACAGAACATGTCATCATCATTTGGTGTTTTATTTCTTTTCAGCTTGGGATGTGTATGTGTTTGTAGAGGAAGACTAGCTTAAACTGAAAGTAAAAAATAGTGTTTTCATTATATGTTTGGACAAGGCATACATTTTAAGTGCTCAGTTTCAGAATCAGACAAAACATTGCTGAAGCTTAAATGACTTCTTAATAGTGCTAGGCAATTTAGATGCACTTAGAAGTGACACAGCTTCCATTGCTGGCCAATTGTTGGAGGAAGTATCATTTGTCAAAGTGGTCTCCAAAATGCTCCATTTCTTAAGTGTCTCACATACCTACATATCAAAGTCAATCTCAAACATATTTCTAAGTGTTTAAAAGTTACATAGTAAATTTTGTTGTTGTATATTCTGTTTTCCTCAACGACCATTTGCAACCCCGTGCTCAGTGACAGCCTCATGATACAGAGAGTTTTAATTCTGACCTTCCACTTTCAAGGGAACCAGCCATTAACTTCTGAATTGCAGCAGTTTTAAAAACGTTGAGCTGCAGACTTTGTAAACAAACTAATCCATCAGTAGATATCAGCACTATATGTGAAAATGGAAGAATAATTTGATGGCTGTGGGTAGGAAAACAATGAACATGTTAAATTAATGGGAGATATTACTTGGGAAAATGTAAGACCTTTCAGAAAAGTTCTTTAAAATTTAAATTCATTTCTTCCTCGCCTCTAAATCTCATGCTTTGAAAGTGATTATAACATTAATGTGTTTGCTACTAGTAGTTTGCTATTGCTTCCTTTGTAAAAGGCCTATACTCACATCAACATCATTTTCCTGCTGGGTCGTGTATAAATTTGGGAGAAGGGTTTACTTTTATAGTTTCTGACTCCATCTTCCAAAAGCAATGTTGAAATTCTGTACTCAGAAAGGAGGCAAGTGAAATTATTTAACCCCTCCTTATTCCACGGAACTGGTGGAGAAATAACAGATGGTTTTGAGCAAAACCTAATTTGAGAGAATGATTTGTTCAATCTTATTTGTTTCTTTGCCCATCTCCTCAAGTTACCTGTAGGAACACCAGAAAATTATTGACACAGTAATAGTAGTAGGATTATTACTGTTTTACTGACATTTAGATCTACCATTGATGGGAGCTGACTCTATTGATGTTATTCAAACTATAAGAAAAATATGTACAATCTACAAACAGGCTTCATTCAGCATAGAAAAGACTGTACCTTTGTAACGGAGCCCAGCAATTCATTGCCAGAAAGCCACAAAACAGCATCCAGATCTGGGCTCTGGGCCTAATCCTAATGGATTAGGATTCCTCATGTGAATAGCTTCATTAAAATAAAGGATTTTATGGAAGCAACAATCCTTCAAAAGCTGATGTTGAAAATCATCACAGTTAAATGTTAAGATCTTTGCCTGGATGTGAAAAGGGTTTTTCCTCATCTTTGCCATCGACTTGTTTTGTGACCTTTGGCAAGTGACTTAGCATTTGTTTGCACAGGCTTTGTCCTATCTGTAATAACTTTGGAACCTGAGAACTCCCTTATTGTGAGTCAATGGACTCCTGCCTATAGCATGCATCCCTGTAATAGAAATAGCTAATCTGCAGCCTAGTACTGCAGAGCTGCATGTGTTATTAACTCTGCTGTCTAGTCCAAATCCCCCCCTTACCAATCTTCAAAAACTTCAAGAATACAGGAATGAAGAAATGTGGGATTTATTTCAACATATACTCAGTATTATATAAAGACAAAAGGAAATGAATTCTGATTCAAGGTTTGCAAATTCTGCTGGGATTTACTTTGCCAGTGCAATTTTTCTATTAATGCTCACCAAAATAAAGATGCAGCAAGTCAGAAACTTGAAAATCCTTTATATTTCCATATTCAGCCTTTTAAAAGGCTCTGGTGTTCCATAATTCATTTGTGCCTATTTTTTTCATCTCTTCAAGATAGGTCATGTATTCCCTTGTATGAAATCTCACTTATAATGCCTTATAATTTCTTTATAACGTTGTAAAGCCCTAAAGCTTTCAAAACTAAATATATATCATTGGCATCCTGTATTTATTTATACACATGTACAATTAAACCCATATAGAAAGCTGCTAAGCAAGTGTGAAAATTTTAAAACCAATTATCACAGCATTGTTACATAGTGAGGGGAAACTCATTCTGAGAAATTCTGTCTAGAATATATCCTATGAATACTATGTTATAGTATAGAGAAAGGATGCAG
This sequence comes from Tricholaema leucomelas, assembly GCA_013400475.1. Lineage (NCBI taxonomy): Eukaryota > Metazoa > Chordata > Aves > Piciformes > Lybiidae > Tricholaema lacrymosa > Tricholaema leucomelas. The sequence continues at coordinate 62,249 of WAAF01011063.1, read as the reverse complement.
AACAGTTTATTTTGACTACATTAAATGGATTCATAGATTTAGCTCCCAATATACATTTGTCAAGGAAACAGAAGAGCTTTGTCAAAGAAGTATCTTTTTGACCTTTTCCTACTTATCTGGGACTTGGGAAGAGTCAGCGGATATAAAAAGACATTACTTTGTTGTTCGGTATAGCCGCAACAGCCCCTTTGAGGTGCCCGATTCACTGTCCTGGGGGCTGCCCTGTTCTGCAACAGCCCCTTTGAGGTGCCTGATTCACTGTGCTGGGGGCTGCCCCTGACTGCCCCTGCATCCCTCTCTCTAGTACCCTAAGGATCCCCTGTGTATCCTGGCCCGCAACCCTCGCGGCATCCTGGCAGTTCAGCGGATATTCCTAGGAGCTTTTTTGGCAACATTTCATGATTCATAAACGAGCTTTACAGAATCAATGGAAAAACATTTTTCCAGTTGTACCAGAGGCTTTAACAGCCACCTAGCCTAATAAATTGACAAGCAAAGAAGCTGGGAAAAGCTGGCTTTTTCAGAAAAATGTGTCACTTGCCTTGCACTGAGTGCGCTAACAATACGAAGAGGGGAGAAGACTGTAACAAGGAGAACTGAAAGTGATGTGAGCCCTGTGACAGACATGCAACTTCCCCATCTGAGATGGATAAAATGAATTAGTTCTGCAGACTACATAAGAATTTAGATGTGCAGTAAGTTAAAGCCAGCATTGGTGGTTATTGTGCCATCAAAACCATGCAATACTACCTTAAAATCACCCTGGGACTTGAGCAAAGATCACCTTGACCTACTGCATAGCATCGTCTCAAGATTATTCTCCTCTTCTGAAATACATAACAGCTCAGTAAGTTAAGAAAAATGTCATTTCTCACTGGAAAGACAAAAGAAGACAAAGATATCTGGGCTATGCAAAGCCCTTAGGGATCTTCTTTAAACTCAGGAGTAGATCTGAGCAAATAATTAACACTTGTTTTTGCCTCGGCTCCAGGAAAAATAATAATTGTTTAGATTGAACAAACTATGTTGCTTTTCTCAAAAATTAGGATTTTTTTATCAAGAGCTATAAAAGGAAGAAAAGTTGTTGGGCTTTTGTTTTTTGGTTTGTTTTTTTCTTTTTTTCATCTCAAATTATTTTCACAAGTACATTTGCAAAAATAACTTGACATAAAAATGATTTTGTGTTTTGTTTTGTTGTTAAAATCTCGAAATAAAAAGGATTATTTTATGCTACTGTTAGGTGCCTTATATGTTTGACATGGTTTTATATTTTCAGTGGAACTATTTAGGTCAAAAAAAACACTTCACCCATCTCTACTCAAGAGACTACAGATCATGCAGCTGAAGTCAGCTCAAAATAGCTTCTCTTTCAAACTCCAATATTTTTTTTTCTTTTGTATTTATAATAACTTGCTCTGTTTTGCTAGCACTTTTTAATTTTAACTAATTCCCTGCAGTTATACTTCTAGGATAGCTAAGTGTATATGAGAACCAAATGTGCTTCATGAATCAGTTTTACTGAAAGAAAGAGATGTTGAGGTGCTGGAACATGTCCAGAGAAGGGCAACAAGGCTGGTGAAGGGCCTGGAACACAAACCCTATGAGGGGAGGCTGAGGGAGCTGGGGTTGTTTAGCCTGGAGAAGAGGAGGTTCAGGGGGGACTTCATTGCTGTCTACAACTACCTGAAGGGAGGTTGCAACCAGGTGGGAGTTGGTCTCTTCTCCCAGACAACCAGCAACAGGACAAGGGGACACAGTCTCAAGTTGTGCTGAGGGAAGTATAGGCTGGATGTCAGGAGGAAGTTCTTCCCAGAGAGAGTGATTGGCATTGGAATGGGCTGCCCAGGGAGGTGGTGGAGTCACCATCCCTGGAGGTATTCAAGAAAAGACTGGATGAGGCACTTAGTGCCATGGTCTAATTGACAGAATAGGGCTGGGTGATAGGTTGGCCTTGATGATCTTGGAGGTCTCTTCTAACATAGTTGATTCTATTCTATTCTCTTCTAAAGGAAAGAAGAAATAGAGTAGTGTCAAAATGCAGTAGGAGAAGCACTTTTATTAGGGGCATGATCTTGTATAAAGCAATCAAGAATTTAGATAGAATATTGCGAATAAGAACAGAACTGTCTATCTAAAGCTGAGAAGTAATTTATTTTTTCCTCCTGTTTGACATTTAGAATCACATAACATCAGTCTGTGACCCCAAAATAACATACTGACATATCTTAGAGAAACTCGCCATAGCACATCTGGATTTTTTTTGTGTGCGAGTGCTTTTCGTTCAAACACCTGCCGGACATTTCACTAGCAAGGAGCCGTGTCAAAAAATAACTGCAGTAGGTAGAAAGAAAGCTAATAACAGCACATGTAGATTCTCAGCAAAATAGCAGTTGCAGAGGTTCTCAGGCTACCTGAATTATTTACGGTTAATTCGGCACATCTCTATGAATGTCCGAGGCTTTGTGGGTCTCTGAAGCACAACTGAGAAAAAAACGCACCCATATTCATGCACCTGCATACTTTTAATTATAAGCTCTATGGATTGTGTGACCCAGTCATTCAGAAATTTTGGCTGAATCACTCAAAGAGTAATTTGATATACTCTGTGCTGCGGTTTGCAGAAGCCTCGCATTTATTTGCAGGCATATTCATTTTAATTCAGTGACTTTCAAACGTGATGTGATTCAATAGCACAGAAATGCAGGGATCGCCGTGCTATCACGGATCAATGTACCCTCTATTCTGACTTTGGCTCCAATTCTGCACCTGGATCCGGTAACACACACTCTTATCAAAATCAATGACATTCTTCACTGACATAAGATGCTCAATAGCCGCGATGTATGTTGGGCATGACCCATCAATAATATTCAGGAGGCAAAAAAAAAGATTTCTCAGAAAGAAAGGGAGCATTTCAGTAACTTTAGTGCACCATAGTAGCTAATTTTTACTTAGTGATTGCTTTTCCATTAGCGATGATTTTTCCTTCTCCTGTATATGCATATGCATCACTCTGAATTTTGTAGGTGTATCAGCAAAAATCTTGATTATAGATGTAAAGACATTTAAATATGTGCAATCAAACCAAAGTATTTTGTATGTTAAACATAAACAACCAAAGCCTTGCAGTAAATGATTGTTCACACTAGCAACAGGGTTATTGAACATTTGAAGTTGGAATGCAAAATATGTGTGAGAATAAATAGATACAAACCACACGTTTTAGATTTAGGAATCTGGATTAAATCTTCTGGATGGAAAGAAAAAGAAATTATCAGACAGCTATACTGTTACACTGTCCCACTCTGCAATATAGAAAGGATTATCAATTTTAACACCGGAATTTTGGTAAGGAAAACCTCAAAATATCAGGAAGCACCTTTGAAGATGAAATACCCCTCTAAGTGTCTGTGTAATAGTGTCCTTTAATAATCTTGCCTTTCTTCTGAAAACACTGAGCTAATGTAAGCTCAGAAAGAACACCGTGACTGTTGGTGGCTTTATAGATTAATTTCTTTGCTTTCTCTTTCTCTTGAACTCGCTACAGTCTCACATCTTCTGCTATTGTTACTTCTTTCTCATCTTGTTCTGGAACTGCTGCTGTTGCTGCTTCCTCATTTTCTCCTAGAGTTCAGCTATCTGTGCTAATCTCTGGAGTGTTATGGAGAAATGCAAGATCTACATGGAGCCAACACAAGTCTGAAACTGCTTATTAGCTGAGGCTCTGATCACTTGTTACAGCTTCCTGTAAGCATGTTGCTGTTGAGTGTTGGTATTCCTGGCTAGTGTGAGATGGATGTCATTATCAGCAAAGACAAACCAACAAACAAAAACCCACACCTCCAAACAGATGCACAATTACAGTCATGTTGTTCTAAAAAAATCTGCCAGTTTGCAAAAGTAACAACAAAAAAAGACTTTAAAACACAATAACGTAGTTTATCTTGAATATGAACTTCCTTGCCATACAATCATTTCTGATCTCCCTTAGTAGACAATTAGAAATGTAGAGTTGTTTCCATTTATTGAAGGGTAACTATGAGGCTTGTAAAAACTCATGAAAAAAGATGTACTATAGAAAAAGAAAGAAAGAAAGAAAAAGAAAGAAAGAAAGGAAGAAAGAAAGAAAGAAAGAAAGAAAGAAAGAAAGAAAAGAAAGAGAGAGAGAGTGGTTTGTAGTCTATTTGAATAAAATCCTATCTCTCAGGAAATATTCATTTTAAAGGCACTGGAAACATATAATTAGCAAAATGCACAAAGAACTGAATTCATATATTCAAAGCACAGCAAACCAGTGCATATTACAGTTTGTATTAATACAGATAAGTTGGCATTTAGATGCCTAAAACTTAAGTCTACATTGCCTAAAGAGAATTCCCTGTGGGCTAGGAGCCTTTGGAGACTGACTGCTCACTATGAAAGAGCCGTTACTTTTACCTTCTATACAGAGACCTCAGCAGGATCAATTAAGCAAGGAGAGAGTTAAGAAACATATAGAAGGGAAACACAAAGGTCTGAATCCGTCAGGGATTCAGTCCAAAGTTACTTCTGGGCATAGCTTATTCACATATTAGAGCATACCCTTTTACAAGAGATCTTCTAGGAGAGAGAGAAAAGGTAGTAGTAGAGCTGATGACTGGGTAAGACAGAAACAAAGAGACACAGGGAACCAAAATGAGGGTGTAAGAATCTCTAAGTCATTTCTGTAATACAAAAATAGAAAAGGATCAATTTAGTGACTGACATCTGTAGCCATTTGAGGCACCCCAAGGGTGTATTCCAGAACCTGATGTTCTTTAAAACTGACATTCTTTAAAAACTTTTTTATACCCCAAGTTTTAATATGACAGACAGTTGTGGAGGCTATTTATTGTTTTAATAGTTCTAGTATCTGATTGCTTTACTCCTATTGACAAAATAAATCAATGTTTGGGTTCAAAAAGCTTGGCTGGTAATTATGGACTTCTCAGCTGTTCATCTGATCTACTTTGGCTTTTTTTGGCTCTAAATTCCCCCCCCACAATCAGAACCTAAGTGTCATAATTGAAAAATGTGAGGTGCTAATAAGCAACGTTTAGGAAGAACTAAAATATTGGTGAAAATTCAAATTTTGAAGGTTACTTGATTTAATTCCACTTCATTTGATTTCACTACTTGGTTTACATTGTTTGCTTTATTTTAGACTGGGAAAGTCAATATATCTGTTTTTTTTTTCCTATGCAATATGTCCAAATTGGAATATCCTATTTCATGGAAATGATTTTAGAACTTTTGTTTTGGATCGGCTAAAAACTACTTCTGCACATTTGCTGTCACAGACATGAGGCATGTGTCAAAATTGTTTCCTGCAGTCTGAGCAGTTGAAGACATGGTTTACTCGCTGGGTGGCTGATTTCTTTTCCATTATAGATGCACAAAGTTTCTTGGGGTTTTTTTGTGAACATCCTCTGCAATGGGCTCTGCTATCCAATGCTTCAGTGCTCCACCCAAGAATTCTATGTTTTGTCTGTTTAAGGCAGGCTTGGACGTGGCACATGGTGCCATGGTCTAGCCTTGAGCTCTGTGGTAATGGGTTGGACTTGATGATCTATGAGGTCTCTTCCAACCTTGGTAATACTGTGTGTGATACTGTGATACATACTCATATAGTATTAGAGAATCCCTTGAATCCCTAGTTTCATGGAGGAAATGTACCTTTAGTTAACCATGGAGAAAGAGCATCAAGGTACAAATCCAGAAATGAAAGTAATTAACTCCAAAGAGAAAAACTATATGCACACATACAGTTGTTTATGAGCATGCATAGCAGTGACTTTAAACATGTAATTAGCTCTTACAGACTATAGAAACACACAGCTCAGAAGGGATGTAGCTGATCGATTCCTAACAATCCTGTGTCCATATAATTTCATTGTCTTTTTTGTTAATGCTCAACGTTTCCTATGTTTGTGTGATGGTTTGGGTGCTCCCCGCCCCCCACACTTTAGAAATCACCCAGGCTAGACTCAGTCGGCTCTGGAAATTTGAATGAAGCTTATATTTACAGCTGGCACAATTTACAAGCAGATATTTACAGTATATACAGATATAGACAGGAATATACAAGGTAAAAAAGGTAATACAAACACAATTCCCCTCCCAGAAACCTGAGTCCCCAGGAGGGGCTCTCAACCACCCCTCACCTTCCCCCTACCCCTCTCAACCTTACCCCAGTCCTAAGGAAGAATGGAGGTTCGGCCAGAGGGTTAAAAAGCAAGGTGAAGCAGCCAAGCAAAGGGAGGGTGAGGTTAGAAAGCAAGATGGAGTCCAGCCAGCAGCCTCAGCTTCTCCCCAGCAGGCAAAGCTCCCCAGCGAAGAGAAGAAGCAAGTGCCCTAATCTTTGTTTTGCCTTTCTTCTTTACACATCCCAGCAAGACTGTGAGGGAAGTAGACCTCACCATTGTTTTCATTTTACAGCCTATCATCTAGTTCTTCTCACCAAAACATCCCAGCTAGGCTCAAACTAGCACAGTTTGTTTCAGATTTAAGCTGTAAAGCTGTTACAATAGCCAATGTTTTTTTAAACATATCTTCTGCTATGCTTCTGGATTTTGAAAAACAGTAAACAAACAAAAAATAAAAGAGTTTTTTTTTCCATCTGACATTTTACTTGGAAATTAAAATATATTTTTCAAGCATTCCATTTTTTTTTCCAACGTAAAATAGATCTTCCTGCTGTGCTGCATTCAAAACTAGAAAAAAAAGAGACACCTGAACTCAGAACAGCTTATGAAAGGCTGGCTTGAGTCTTTGTCTAGCAAAATAAAATGATCTTAATTCTCAAAAATGAGCTATTGAATTTGACTTGATTAACTTTTATTTAGTGTTATAAAATATGATGAGTCCTATTGATTTTTAGATCTATAACTCTATTATTTTAGTTCCTCCTATTGTCAGAATTAGGTACTGATTGCTATTATTAAAAGGTTTCATAGCTGTAGGAAATGATTCTTATGATTAATTTGACATATTTGAAGACAATCATAACATTTGATAATTTCAATATCACATTAATTGAATGACTACTACATTGATTTACCTGTGCTGTGATAAATAACCTGACTAATGCAATAGATCAGCTAAGGTTTAACTTCCTTGTATTCCACTCAGTTATTAAAAAAGCAAATGCTTTTCATTTTGGGGCAAGGGACCCTTTTGAATTTTCCCTTTTGACAGGGAGGGGTAGATCAAAATACTAATGTTAGACTTTAAGCGCTTTCAGGAGATGTGGGAGTTGATGAGATGCATCCTGTGGTCCTAAGAGAACTAGCAGATACTTGTTGCTAACCCATTCTCCATGATATTTGAAAAGTCGTAGTAGACAGGAGAAGACTGAGACTGGAAGAAGGGAAACATCATGCTCATATACAAAAAGGGTTAAGAGGAGGAGCCTGGGAAATACTCAACACTGGTCAGACCACATCTTCAGTACTGTGGCCAGTTCTGGGCTCCTCAGTTCATGAGAGATGTTGAGATACTGGAACATGTCCAGAGAAGAGAGACAAAGATGGTGAGGCCGTATGAGGAGACGCTGAGGGTGCTGGAGTTGTTTAGCCTGGACAAGAGGAGGCTCAGGGATGACCTCATTGCTGTCTACAACTATCTGAAGGGAAGATGTAGCCAGGTGGGGATTGGTCTCTTCCCCCAGGCACCCAGCAATAGAACAAGGGGACACAGTCTCAAGTTGTGCTGGGCAAGGTATAGGTTGGACCAACTAGTTTGGAAGAGCCCTCCAAGATCATCCAGCCCAACCTATCACCCAGCCCTAGCCAATCAACTAGACCACAGCACTAAGTGCCTCATCCAGTCTTTTCTTGAGCACCCCCAGGGACAGTGACTCCACCACCACCCTGGGCAGCCCATTCCAATGGCAAATCACTCTCTCTGGGAAGAGCTCCTCCTAACATCCAGCCGATACCTCCTGGCACAGCCTGAGGCTGTGTCCCCTTGTTCTGTTGCTGGTAGCCTGGGAGAAGTCAAAGTTCAAGGGTAACAGTTTTAAATTGAGAAAGAGTAGATTTAGATTGGGCAGAAGGATGAAATTCAGTGCTACGAAGGTGTGAGACACTGGCAGAGGTTGCTTAGAAAAACTGTGGATGTCCTATTATTTGAAGTATTCAGGATCAGGCTAGATGGGGTTTTGAGCCAGCTGATCTAGTTAAAGGTGGTGTCTCTGCATGTGGCAAAGGAGTTAGACTAAAGATCCCTTCCAATCCAAACGATTCTATGATTCAATGTCTGTATCTCTAGCGACCAGCCAAGGAATATCAGGTTATTAGATCACTTAGCATCACAGGTAAATACTAAAATTTGACACAGATATGGTTAAGACACACTAAATATCTCCAGAATACTAATTTTTTTTTCTTTTTAGAAATCTAGCTAGCAGGCACTAACTCCTAATAGCATCTACCACTTTTCAGTTGAATCCGATCCATCTGATTCTACTTACAGAATATATTTCTTCATCTTTCACTCTTGGGAGTGAAGTGTTGGTTCAAGGATCAGAATGACACCAGAAGTTATTCATCAGCTTTGTCTCCAAGACTTTGAGATGTTTTAGTTCCTGTGTAGGAGCTGACAAAGAATCATAAACAATAAGACTTTTTTATTGTTATTACTTTTTAAAGAGTCATTGTTGTAAATATTTAATTTTGCATCTAACTAACAGCATTAGAGGCAAGACGATCATCTAGACACAAATTAACAGTAAAGTTGTAATGTGCCTATTTGAGATCTGACTTTGTAATTTTTTTTAAGATAAAAGCATTTTTTATTGGTTTTCCCTGTCAGATAAAATGGTATTCTGTTGGTCTTCTATTTTACATATAGAACACAGGAAGCCATTAACACAGTTGAGTGATTATTTGATACTGTTACACCCAGACACTTTCAGCTGCCAAGAGGCAGAACACTGTGGTTACTTTGGCAAAGCAAAAGTGGTACACTTATTATTATTTCTGTTAATGAAGTGGGGATAATAAGTTAGATTAAAATAGAACGAAACCTATATCCAAGTTACTTTGGTCCTAATTCAAGAGAGCCCCAAACTAATGAAGCATGATCAGAAACACCACGCGCCACACTTTCAGCAGTGGCCCTTACCTCCTGTAATGGGATATTAACTGTTTGCTGTTAAGGTGGATACAAGCAATTTCACTGGCCAATATGCACATTTTCTATGGTGTTTGAACAGTCTTTGGGTTTTGTTTTGGTTTTTTTTTTTTCCAGTGATTAATATTTAGTTTAGGATATCATTTGGGTTCTGTTTTTTCATGTATTTGTGGGGGTTTTGCTTGTTACTTTTGTTTTTATTTGGTTTGTTTTGGTGTGAATTTTTTCCCTTAACCACAGTCCTTCAGAAAAAAAGATAAGCAAACGCACAATGTTAATTGCACAGTTTCCAGCTGTACTTTGCAGGAGAAATTTCATGAGAATAACTACTTCTCTCCTTCCTTGAGATTTTTGACATTTCCAAATCAGAAATAAATAAAAAATCCAAGGGAAATCCTTACACTATATGCATTGGCAAAGCTTGCTTCACGTCCCAGTTCACTTACTGTGTCACTAGAGACTCACAGCACTTCTATCAGCTTGTGAAACGATTCCCATGGTTCTGTGATCATAGAATCATAGAATCGTAGAATCAACCGTGTTGGAAGAGACCTCAAGATCATCCCATCCAACCTATTATCCATCCCTAACCAGTCATCTAGATCATGGCATTAAGTGCCTCATTCAGTCTTGAACACTTCCAGGGACAGTGACTCCACCACCTCCCTGGGCAGCCCATTCCAATGCCAATCACTCTCTCTGTCAAGAACTTCCTCCTAACATCCAGCCTATACTTTCCCCCGGCACAACTTGAGACTGTGTCCCCTTGTTCTATTGCTGGTTGTCTGGGAGAAGAGACCAACCCCCACCTGGCTACAGCCTCCCTTCAGGTAGTTGTAGACAGATCTAATCCTGCAAGTTGTTGGAGTTGCATAAGAGCTGTTTTTCCTGCTGTGTGACTGATTTTTTAATCTTAGTTTTTATTTTACGAAATGTCCATCCCTTCCTGGGATAAAATTCAGATTCTGAATGTATTATGTTGATAAATAAAGAGCAATTTTTTTTCCTCCTGGGCTTGTTTTAGAGCCTTGCTCCAGTATATCATGGAGAACAAGCTAACCATGGGACAGCAATGTGACCTTGTGGCCAAGAAGGCCAATGGGATTCTGGGGTGTATTAGGAAGAGTGCGTCCAACAGATCAAGGGAGGTTCTTCTCGCCCTCTACTCTGCCCTACTGAGACCTCATCTTGAATACTGTGTTCAGTTTTGGGCTCCCCAGTTTAAGAGGGACAGGGATCTGCTGGAGAGTGTCCAGCGGAAGGCTACGAGGATGATTAGGGGACTGGAGGGCATGGCTTATGGGGAGAGGCTGAGTGACCTGGGGCTTTTTAGTCTGGAGAAAAGAAGACTTAGAGGGGATTTAATATATGTTTATAAGTATCTGAAGGCTGACCAGGATGGGGGGACAGGCTCTTCTCACTTGCTCCCTGTGATAGGACAAGGAGCAACAGGTCTAAGATGCAGCAAAAGAGGCTCTGCCTCAACACAAGGGGGAACTTCTTTACTGTAAGGGTCACAGAGCACTGGAACAGCCTCCCCAGAGAGGTCATGGACTCTCCTTCTCTGGAGCCTTTCAAGGCCTGTGTGGATGTGTTGCTCTTTGATCTGTGTTAGATAGTATTGTCCTGCTCTGGCAAGGGGTTGAACTTGATGATCTCTTCGGGTCCCTTCCAACCACTAACGTCCTATGATCCTATGATTCCTGACTTAGAAAAGGGCTTAGATATATGTCTCAAAATTTAAATTAATGCCCTTGCATATTGACTATCAGTTGTTTAAAAAAAGACAAGTACACATGCCCACGTGCCCCCATAAATGCACACCCCATCTGCTTACAACCTTCAAATACTGCACAGGAAGGTTTTGGTTCTAGAGAGCCAGCATCCTATGTTCATTTTTCCTTCTGGTTAGAAGTTATGAGAAAACTCTCTCTTCTTTGTGTGTCACTTTACCATGCTCAAGATTTTTTTTTCTGATGAAATGCAGACAATATTTCTGTCAGATTGTTGATCTGATTCAGAAGACTTTAAACTGGAATTACTGAATGCCTTCTTTACCTCATAAAAAAAAAAACCAAACAACTTGGTATATATCTTGCATAATGGTTTTGCTGACAGATACAAACTCTCTTGATTATCCCAGTTGGATTAGCTAGACCATTCACTTCTGGTCTTATTGAATGTACAAAGACAATTCTAGGTTTTAAAATGAAATTACTTTTAAAATAAGTCTTAAAATTAATTTTACAAGGTCTTTTCTCATTTTTGCAAACAATCTTTCCCCAAGGATGCAGAATTCAGGTTTGTTTCAAAGAAATGCTAAAGAGGCTCTCTGCTTCAGAATCAGTGATTCTTTTTATTAGTCAAACATGTTTGCCATCTATAGTAAAAGATTTATTTCCTTGGGATAAAAGCATACCTTATCTGAGCTATTTAATGTTATGTTCTTTTTAATCATGAGGTGAGGAGCATAGGAATAAAACGGTAGGATGATATCAGTCTCCTGTTAAACATGTCAAAGGGAATGTCAAAGTGGCTCTGAAATACATTACTGCTGTGAATGGAAGATGGAAATCTAATAGGCTTTGGGAATGTTTTGAAGATTTCTGTAATTAAAAAAGAATATTTAACCTTCTGGAAATATTGATGAAAAAATATGTCCCAGGCAGTGAGGAAAATGAATCCCCAATTTCCATTCAGTATTCATCTTATAAAGAATAGACAGGTTTGTTTATTTGGGGTTTGCCACATTAATATTTCCATGGTAAACTGCAAATGTAACTTGCAAAAAGAGAAGGTGTTATGGATGAACTTTGCTGTTTAGGCAACATTCATAGAATCATAGAATCATAGAATGGTTTAGGTTGGAAGGGACCTCAAGGATCATCCAGCTCCAACCCCCTGCCATAGGCAGGGACACCTCCCACTAGAGCAGCTTGCTCAAGGCCTCATCCAGCCTGGCTTTAAACACCTCCAGGGAGGAAGCATCCACAACCTCCCTGGGCAACCCGTTCCAGTGTCTCACCACCCTCACTGTAAAGAACTTCCTCCTAATATCCAGTCTGAATCTCCCCTGTTCCAGCTTAAACCCATTCCCCCTCATCCTGACATTACTAGACCTTGTTAGAAACTACTAGACCTTCAGTTAGAAACTACTGCATAAGTACACTATAGCTGTGATACTCTGGTGGTTGCTCACAGCAGATAACCTAGCTGAATCTTGGTAGTTTTAGTACAGGAGCCAATGTGGTTGTTCTAGCTTCAACTGAATAAAATTAATTCTAGGTTCAACCAAATAAAATTTTGTGTAAATATAGCCTTGCTTACATCATCTTTCTTTTTCTCCCTCCTCTTTCATTTCCCCCTTCATTTCTATCTTCAGTGACTCTGAACCCCTCTTCAGAATGTATGTTAAGAAAAAACGAATGAAATTTTCCATTGATAGAAGAAAAAAATGATTGTAGTTTTGTTTACAAAGGGGAAACGTGCTTTTAAAGGTGCCTTATGAACGACACCCCCATTAAATTGAAATACTGATAATGTCATCCTTTCATTTATGAGGCTTCAACACTATCAAGTGTCAGAAAAGGTTGATGCAACAGTGATTCTGACATTCTTATATTCAGAATGTTTCTTGTGCTTTGCTTAGAAATCTAATGGTATTGTCTCTGGCATGAAAGTGTGAAAAACAACTTCAAAAATACATACAGATATGGTTCATGACTCCAGCTTCTCCTGAGTTCATCAGAAACTTTTCAGGGATCTGTTGAAGAACCCTTAAAATTTCATCAGTGGAAGGACATCTTAAAGCAAGTATGTGTACATTAGCCTCTTGAAAAACAAGGTTAACTTCTAAAAACACTCTGCAGTTAGGGATATCAGCTAGGATTTATAGCCTAGCTCTGTTAACCATCTCATTGGCCAGTGGATCTGAAAGTTAATTACACCAGCTAAACTTAGAAGCCATGGAGTGTCATCAGCAGGTTCCCAGCCAAGTATTCCGTAGGTTATGTTGTAGCTAATCAATTAATAATAAGTAGTAGAAAATCCAGCAGAGGAATTCCAACAAAAACACAACTTCAGACAAGTGGCCTATGATCTTGTGGGTTACACCCCAAAAAGTAACATTAAATAGGGAATGATGAACACATTTAAGTGAAGATCTCATAAGCTCGTGGATGTAACATGAAACAGGAATGCCTTTGATTTAAGTTACGATGCCACAGTGTTGGTTTATGTTAGTGGAGAACCTGACCCTGCATCTCTAAAAGGCTATTGACATCCCTCTTGTGAGGTTCTTGTAGCTGCATACTGCAGTGTAACTTCCACTCAGGAATCATCAATCAGGGAATAGTGTGAAACTGCCCCCTTTGCTAGAGGAGTGGTGCCATAACATGCTGAGTAACACTTTCGAGCTATCAGTATTTACAGTTCAGCACTGATATAGGTGGAGTTAATGGTTTTGTGTTACATGTGAACATAAACCTCACTCTTTGGGTCAGATTATGGGTCCTTGTAGTCCAGTTTTATTTCTTTGAAAGTAGCAAGCTTCAGATTCTAAGAGAGCAAGAGTAGAACAGTTTTGCAAAGAAATGCTTGAATAATAGAGGTTATGATTTCTGTATGTTTATGACAGACCTGGAGAAGATGAATATGAAATGATATTCCACTGTGTCCTCTACTTCAAATGAATTATATGTTAATATGACACTGTAGAAACCAAAATGTTGCATGTGCCAAAGAAGAGAAGAGAAAAACCTAAGGAAAGAAAGAAAATCATATCAAATCTCTACAAAAAAATCCACCATCTTCTGGCTCAGGAATATTCAGAGTCAAAGTGTTCGCTCCTGTCCTGCAATGTTATTAATTAATTAGAGATGTTTGTTAATGGACTTTGTAAAATATCTTTGGAAAACTCAATATTCAGATAGGATTACCAAAAGACATTTAATAATGCCCCTCATAAGGAGTTTTTGAAGACTACCAGTAAACAACAAAAACTAGTATCTAAACAAACTGAGCACTGCTTCATAAATAAGTTCCCTGATTTTGGATGGGATAGGGTTGATTTTTCCTCCTAGTATCTGGTATCTGGTGTTGTGTTTGGGATTTAGTATGAGAATAATGTTTCACTGGTGTCTTCAGTCGTTGCTAAGTAATGTTTATACTAAGTAGGGATTATTCAGCTTCTCATGCCCTGACAACAAGAAGGCTGGAGGGGCACAAGAAATTGGCAGGGGACATAACCAAGACAGTTAATCCCAACTAACCAAAGGAGTATTCCAGAATATTCCATGATGTCATGCCCAATATATGAACTCGGCAGCAGACATAACCAGGACAGTTGATCCCAACTAATCAAAGGAATATTCCAGAATATTCCATACCATATGATGTCATGCCCAACATATGAACTCATGGGAGTTGGCCAAGTGGGGCAGATATCTGCTTAGACATCAGTCAGTGGGTGGTGGGCAATTGCATCGTGCTGCACTCTTGGGGTTTATTTCACTCTCATTTTGTTACCTTCCTTTTCAATACTATTCTTCTTCTTATAGTTGTGAGATATGATATTATATATGATATGATATGACCTTTTTATTTCCATTATTAAACTGTTTTTATCTCCACCCACAAGTTTTGCTAGTTTTTGGTTTTCTTCCCGAGTCCACCAGGGCCTGCCGCAGTGAGAAGCTTCATGATGCATAGTTGCTGGCTGGAGTTAAAACATGACAGAATGGTATTGTGGGGTTGGGCTTTATTGTTTGGTTTGTTTCTTCTTTTTCTTCCTTTCTAAGAATGAACAACAAATCTTAAGAAGCTGTCAAGTCTAGCTACTATCCAAAACCCTCCCATGCTTTTCAAAGTAGCAGCGTTAGCAGGTTTCACTGTCAGCCATTTAATTTGAGCTCACAAGCTTAAACAGCTTCTTGTCTTCTTCCAGACTTCACGAAGTCGGTCTGTCTGCCACAAGCCAGGAGGCATTCAGATACTCTCAGTCTTACAATTCAAGCAGAGACTGAAATGATTAAGGCATGGGGAGATGGCTGGAGTAGCACCTGAGGCTGATGAGTCTGTCTGCAAAGCTGAGACTTAGAAAATGCTAGTGAAGAGTGATTGTTTTCATATTTTAGAGGTCATCTGATGTAAATACTTGTAAGAAAGGTGGTTTAACCACCACAAACTCATATACAATGTAGAAGTGTGTCCCTGCACCATTACAAATACCTCCCAGATAAAGATAACTCTATCTTCATTTTGAGAAAAACTTCCATAAATTTCTAATTAAGAAACGTATCTTTCTTCCCTACTCAGTACTTGTTTCTCTAATTTACATTACAAATAGATAAAAACATTATCACACCTTCATACAGATCTTTATGAAACTCCATTCCTGCTGCAGACCCAGAAATTCACTCATAAATCACCCCAAATTCACTTATCAATATTTTTTTCCTTCTTAGTGCATTTGGATGCTATTCAATTACCTCACCCAGAAGTTTCTAGTTCAACAGCTTCCATTTTATGCATAGCCACTGCTCAGGTTAAAGTATTGAAACACCCTTGGGGAGTTCGTTTTATCAAAGAATTTCAGTATGAAAGCAAGGGAGAGTCCATCTGAATTTTGTAGGAGGTTTTAGCAGTTTCCTTCAGCTCTATACAAAGCTTTGTGAGAGAAAGGACTCTGGATCAAGCCCTCAGTAAATGTAGTCATCTTCAATTTTATTTGAGCCATGACGCAACTAAAGGCAATCTGGTGGAGCTTAGGTAGGATTATTGGTAAACTCTGCTGTTCTATTTCATGTTGCTGCCTTCTCCAATTTTCATTGTCAGGGTATGGCTCAGGGCTCCTTGTACTGGTGGGCTTGTTCCTGGATTTAGACATTTTCACACCATTCCCAAATCCTTTTATGGGAAAAGACCAGAATTAATTGCTGTCACCTTCTTATATTATGGCATTGATGTCTCTGTGTTTGTTTGTTGTCCTTAGAGATATCTGACAGTTTTTTTTTTTTTGGATAGCAATGGAACAGCTTCCAAGCAGTTGAGGATCCACTGAGTCTTTATTGCTAAATACATACCTTACCAGTATGACCAAATATCTGAGACCAGGTGATTCTCCAAGCTGTAGAAATAGTAATTGCCTTCTGAGTTCTGTTTTTTAGCGGATCCACTCAACAAAAGAAAAACTATTTGCAAATGTAGCCACAGATCATTGCATGAACCCTCTTAAGTTCCAGAAACAGTGATGTTGTTTTAGGTTTGTGTGTCCTGGCCCTACAGAACTCTCTAACACTCTCAGGTAGCCAATATAATCTCAAACTACCTTGTCTTAATCATGCTAACACCTTTGTTAAGAGTGCAGAGTAGAGGAAAGGACTTGCTTTCTGGCTCTGAAGGCAAAAGACATATCTCCATTTGTATTCATACAGTTAATGTTCTTTCCCTTCAAAACAGAGTACCTTTATCCATACAGCCTTTTGCAATTAAAAAAAAAAAAAAAAAAAAGAACAAACCCAAAACTCTCTGAGCTTTACTCTGCTTTACCTGAGAAGAAGCTACTTGACCTGAGTAAAACCCATTCCAGGAACTGTTCTCATAATTAATCTGTAGTGACAATTTCAGGATGGCATTCACTATTGTGTCCTGTCTCTGATTTATCAGTTAAGACATAGCTGGAGATTATGCAGAGAATTTGAAGGAAAACTTTGTAGTATGTGCATTCAAACCCTTTACAGACCAAAATCACTTTTGCCAACTTCTATATAAATCCTCGCCTGAAGCTATGTCTGCCCCCGGACATTGGTGCCCAGGAATGCGCAAATATATTTTCCAACATCAGCAGGTGCAGAAGTTTGCACCTTTGCTAACAGAAATGTTTATTACATTCATAGCCAGGGCATGAAGTAGCTGCTAGATGCCCAGGAGCAGGAATTGTACTTTTCAAGCACAGCAGCTATTTCTGAAAAATAACAACTTAATAAGTGTTGATCCCAGTTTTTCTGGAAGAGGAGGGATTATGAAAGGGAAGTGAATACCATGGAGGTGATGTATTTGGGGGAGCAAGGGCTGTATGTTCTCTCATAACACAGGGGTTGTGTTCACTTCTGTAGAAAGGTCTATGTGCTATTTAAACCTCTTCTGCCATAATGCAGCTCATATATTGCAAGATGCTGTGGCATATTGATCCTCTATGTTTCAATAAATTACTAGCATGAGCTTTAAGGGCACAAGAATGGGCAAAGATGCAGGCAGATAGCTAAGGATATTTTAAACTATCCTTCTTGACTAACTTATCCAGAAAGCCCACAGGTCCTTTAAATCTTAACCCTGTATCAGAGCTCATTGCCTATTTTTGCTGTGGAGTAACAGATAAAAGTGTTGTTTTCATCCAGAAAAGGCAAGCCTGGATTCTTCATTTCTCTCCACAGTGCAGCTGAGTTTTAGCTCTCCAGGCATCTCTTTCAACTCTGTCTCTTTGCAGAAGTCAAGGAGTAACTCTCAGAAGGTCATAAACTACATCAGCTACTACATCTTTTAAATGTCAGATATTAGATTGTACATTGAATTACAGAAGATTGTGCTATTACCATCTTGGAAAATACTCTGGATTTCGTTGCTGCTCCCCCATCAGAAATATATAAAAAATCATCTCCCAAGTTTCTTATAGAAGGGCATGGAAAAATACTGAAATAAACACTCCCACAGTTAATTGTAGAGTCAGCACTTCAAGTACTAAGCCGATGTGTAAGGTAATCCTGGGTTCAACGAGACACTTGCATCCCTGGTAAACAGTTTGTTTGCGCCATTGAGAACAGTGCTGCTAGAAGGTTGGGTTTTTTCATGTGTGTGATCAGCAATTCCAACCAGATCACAGGGATTTCTGCTTGATGATGAAGATGTTAAGAGGAGGAAATTCTGACTTTTGTGATCCATAGTGTAATAAAAGAGATTTCACAGGGCAATTTTAGCCAAAATACACACAGTCCTCGAGCACTTTATAAGGAGCAGAGAAAGTATGGGAAAATTATGTGTCCTGAGCTCATAGATCTTCTCTGACTTTTTACCAGCTGTTGGTTGTCTTAATCGCTTCTTTTCTTAATATATCTTTTCTTTAAAGCTCTTTGGAAGTTCTAGTTTCTACATGACTAGACTGAGCCTGAGACAGATGGGAACACTGTGGGTGCTGAACAAGCAGTCTCTGTAGAGAAGCCAGCAGTGTGTGGAAGTCAGAGAAGTGGTGTCTGCTGCTGCATTTTTTAACAATTACAATAATATAGCTGAGAGATTTAGTGACTTAGTAGTACTTATCAAGATAAAGAAGGCAAAAATGGGCTGGCAAGACATTTAGTGCAAGAAAGTTTACTGTCTAGGTTGTTTGTAAGAATTTTGCAATTATCTGTAAGAGAAGAAAATCAGTAAGTTAGAGAAAGGCATCCATTTCTCTCTGTGATATCACAGTATCACAGTATTACCAAGGTTGGAAGAGACCTCATAGATCATCAAGTCCAACCCTTTACCACAGAGCTCAAGGCTAGACCATGGCACCAAGTGCCACGTCCAATCCTGCCTTGAACAGCTCCAGGGACGGCGACTCCACCACCTCCCTGGGCAGCCCATTCCAGTGGCCAATGACTCTCTCAGTGAAGAACTTTCTCCTCACCTCAAGCCTAAATTTCCCCTGGCGCAGCCTGAGGCTGTGTCCTCTTGTTCTGGTGCTGGCTGCCTGAGAGAAGAGAGCAACCTCCTCCTGGCTACAACCACCCCTCAGGTAGTTGTAGACAGCAATAAGGTCTCCCCTGAGCCTCCTCTTCTCCAGGCTAAACAATCCCAGCTCCCTCAGCCTCTCCTATCTGAATGGTTCAGTCATAAATGCTTGTAGGAGAAGAGTTTGGCAAAAAAATAGCAAGGGAAACAATATTGAAATGGATGAAAATGACATTTTCTGAATGAACACTTGATCTTGCTGGAGTTAAAATTGCTCTTGTTTTGAAATATATGTTGATATATAAAGAACTGTAGTCATTAAAAAGAATCAAAATCAAATGAAATACCATGAAGCAATTTAAATGTATTATTTCAGCTCCTGAAAGTTTTGCAGGTTTCAGAGTGCACCTTTCAAGACTTTCATGCTCACATCAATTTTAAAATGGACCTTTTAAAAAACCTCAGGTAGCCTCAAGTGATAATCCAGAAAATATTTCTGAATAATTACTTTAGCATTTCTATTAATTATATTGATTTTATATTTTCAGCTCCATGCTAAGACTTGACATGTATTGTGTACAAAAGCCTGATTTCCAGCTGGTATAAGGCAGATTTATTTCATTGGCTTCAGGTAAACAAATGCCTATTTCCATTAATTCGAGTTGTGCCTGGGAATTACTATATAAAGAACTATTCCACTGGGAAAAAAAAATCACTTATGACTATATTAAACAGATGGGGAAAAAAGCAGAAGGAATCAGTAAATTAATTGCTGTCCTCAATGGCAGGGTCCATGAAATGTATTGTAAAAAAATACATCAGAGTGGGTGCAATATTGTGTTATAGTAAATATAAGTTTATGGAATTAAGTTTCTTTGGCATCCTTGGATAAAGGTCCAACATAATTCTTACCAAAACAGACATGAACCAGAGGAATATAGACTTAAGAGAAGTTGTGAAGTTGTAGACCAAAGAAGAGAGGAGGCTGTTTCAGCAGTTTTGACTTCGGCTTCTGATCCTCATCCGATGACACTCCGGTGACCTGAAGTCTCAGTAATGCTGGGAAGCAGCATTCTCAGCACACCATCAGCTCCTGAATCATGACTTCAGTCTAATGGATCGATACAGCTTAGCCAGAAGGCAGCAAAACAGACTGTGTTACAGCCTCTTACTCCAGCTCATCACTACTCTGGGAAATAAGTATATGAAGGAATTGCCACAGAAGAATCTCTATTCTGAAGAAAATTACTTTTGTTTTACATTTGCTTGGTTGTTATTAGAAAGAAGCCAAAGTTTCTGTATAGATGTAGCTGTATTCAGAGGAGGTTGCTGTTGTAGTATCGCCAGAGTAACCATGGGAATATGTAACTGTTAGGCCAAATTCATCTCTCCTTTTTCAGCAATTTAGATCCGCATGAAGTGACTCATTCCAGATTTCAATTGGTGAGCTATGCAGCATTTGGCTTCTTGTGTGAGAAATACATTCCCGTCTGTAATTGTTACCATCTGTTTGGTATTCAGGGTTTTAAAATGTAATGGAGATGAAGTCATATTTCATATTCTTTTCTCCATTTGAAGGTAAGAATGAATCTGTAACGGCCTGTGAATGCGTCTGCTGGAGATAAGATAGTACAGCTGGAAATGGGATGTTAGATTCTGCACGGTTCAGAAAGCTTCTGTATAGAATCTGTTATACTGCAGTATGTGCTAGTATTTTGTGATCCCATGAAATGATCGACGTACCTTAAATAGGGTGACAAAAGGTATTTTTGCTGGTATGATGCCAATAGGAAGTGCAAAATGTCAAAAGTGCCCTGCCAATAACCATTCAAATTGATCTCAAATGCTCCTGTTAATTAACCTAATTTGCACTTGCAAATTTTCTTTACATTTTCCTCTGTGAATTTGTTATTTTTCACTGTGCACTGAGACAATATTCCAAGACTAATTAAACCATTTAAAACTACAGGTTAATATCCAATTTGTATGTAAACACATTTATAAACATTAATCAGATGTAAATTAGCATTTTATATATACTGTTTTATTCACTCACAACTAATAGATGTACTGTGCTTCTGTGTATTCTGGTTGGGCTGAAGGAGTTCACATCAGTCTGTAAATGCTATGACTCTAAATGGTATTATACTACTTACTTTGGCATGTATTTCCAAATGTTTCTACTGTTTTAGGATCTTCTGGAAATTATTGGATAGAAGTATGTTTGGAATACAAAGACCAAACCCAGAGACACTCCAAACCTTGATTATGTTGATGGCTGTGGTTGATATAAGGATGCTTTAGAGAGAAAGACTACACAAGAAGAAGGGTTAACTGATCCTCTGGTAGAGACATAAGGCACGACAAACAGGTTACCAGATAGTAAGGTGAGATGAGTATGTTACCAGACAGTAATATACATCCTGAAAGTTCAATGACCTATCTGCTCTTGAGAAACTGAGCTCTTACTCTGTGTGGAAAGTAAACTTATTCAGAACCCTTGATGTGTGAAATATGATATCACTTCCATATTTTCCTGTTAGCATTAGAATTGTAAGACTAGGTAATATTTTTTTCCCATAAATATCCCATTTTCCTTGGAATGTTATCTGATTCTCAGTGGACACTTGTCAGACACAGCCTATAATCTAATTTTTCTCACTAAAATATTCCAATTAGCCTCAAACTAGCACAATGGAGAAGATGGAAATGCATTTTTCTTCAGTAGGCAAAATTAGTTTTTTATTCCTTATTTGGAATGAGTGGAATGCTGCTTCACAAATTATCCATACTAGATCGAGAAGTTGGAGGGTGACTGTAAATATTCATTCATGGAACATACAGTGGCATGTTCAGTCATACAATAATTCATCCTCTTGCTAGAGTAGCTGTAAGTAAATTGTATCTGTTTACATTGATGCCATTCTTTTGACATCAATTTTGTGGACAAGAGCCAACAGAGGCTATGGTTCAGATCTTGCCCCACTGTTTTAGGTGTTGCATAAATGCTGAATGAGAATGTTTCCTGTTATGAAGAATTTGGAGCTTGCATTCACCAAACAGATGGAGAAAAAGGAGACAAAAATATTTAGGAAGCCTGGCCTGCCATCATGCCTAAAATCTGCAGCAGAACTGAGATTAATGCTCAGATGTTATTCCCAGTGTGACGCTGCTTTAGCTCATGCCACAGTCACATATAGCCATGTACTTTTCTAAAATGGACATAGGTTAATTATTTGCTGACAGCCTATTTAGCCACTGAGTATACCTTTCAGCTACAAGTTTTACTGCACAGGAGCTTGTAGCATCCTTTGCCACATATGCCTTCTATATGCTACTCACCTCCTTTTGTTAAGTCACTGCTGGGAGGCTGATGAGACATGGTCTGCTGTTGATTCCTGTGCAGTTTCAATTGCATCCCACAAACTTCATGCTGCAGCAGGCTTCATAAGCCTGTTTCTGCACTGATGATTTTTGTATTCAATGTGACTTTAGCGACTGTGATGCCATAGCCAATGTTTTAGTGTAATCTAGGTACCTTCTCTCTTCTGTTATTTTTGGGGGTTAATTTAATTCACTGATTTCTTGAGAAAAAGCAATCCGGTTTGACTGCTGCGATTTGGTTTTCTATAAACTCACATAGCTTATAGATCTGATAACTTCTACATGGCTGGCATTTTGGTTTTATTTTTATTGCTTCTTGAAACTCATTGTGTTGTTTAGAAAGGAAATTAGACTTACAAAACAGTAATTACCAGGGTCAAGTGCCGGAAGATTGATGCCATGTCTAAATCTTTGGAACCTCTCCTTAACATTTTCAAATAGCTGTCAATGGTTCTGTGCAGTTATTAACTAATTCATCTGAATTCTCTGAGTGCACATCATCTGAACAGCTGATGTAGCTGTATTCAAAATCTGGAAGCTTTGTTTTTTTGTTTGATTTTGCTTGCTTTTATTCCAAGTCCATAGTATATTTCATTGTCAAAGATAGACTTAAGTCTTCATAAAAGGGCATCTTTCCTCTCCTTTTCCTCCCACTTTCTCTCCCTATGCACACATATGGATATATTTTTGATACAGATTTTGATAAAAGAAGGGCTGGAATTGTATTTGAGCCACTGGGCTATCTAGGGCTTGTTTATAGTCCTGCTTCCTAGAGAGCTGTGTACAGATAGCTAAGCAAGGCAGTTACAAAAATTGAAGGAGACATGTCAGGCAAAGGGACCATTCTGTTACACTTGGAGTTTTCTCATCCACTTCATTGCTAACTGCACTTCCCTCAGGGGACAGTCTTGAATTTATGGGCTTAAACTTATTTACCGTGGAAAAGAAGGCAAAAGCAAAAAGTTACCTGTAAGAGCTCTTTGAAAAATATAGACCTAATTAAATATGAGCAAAGAAAATACAGCTGAGGCTGTGTGAAACAGAGGATTTCTGTTTCAGACCCTCTGCCAGAGGGTTTGAAGGACGCTAACATTACTTTTAGTTTATATTCTGTAGGTTCATGCTCAAGAGTCTTGGATCTAAACTCCATTCTGAAAGGGCTCAAAAATATATCTCAGCTGAAACTACTGATTTTCACCTTGCTAAGTCCTTGTAACCACAAAATCAAGGGGCTGATGTGAGTCCAGGTCATATTGAGTAGCTCTTCCTGTGACCAAGTGTCATCCAAAATCTAGCATAGGAATGTGTCCAGAATATGAACTCAGGCTGGCTGAAAAACAGCCAGAAGTTGGCCCAGGATTGCTGACGTCTTTGTAAATTATTTCTGGGTTGTTAAGGACATGTTGCCCAGCTGTAGTCATTACAGGTGCATTCCAACAATTATTATACCAAATTGAAATTGTCTTGAGGTGGGTGGAAGATGGAAGGTATCTTATCATCTTGTATGCAACACCAGGAAGAGAATCCAAGTTCCAATCCCAAAGTCTAATTAAAGGGATGTCCTATAACAGTGTGGCCCATAGAAAGCTTCTTTCTGGTTCAGCAGGTGGTTCCCTGAGACATTTGCTCTGGGTGGGTCTTTTTGTATCCGTGGCAAATATATCTTAGAGGTTAAGGATGTTATGTTTTGTTTTGTTTTATGGGAAACAATAATACTTTGAGAATTTTAGCCTGTTTGTTTTCTTTTGGCATCCTCCATTGCATAATGTTACCAAACATTCATCACAGTGAAATAGGATGAAGCCTTCTGCATTTTTTTACGTTCCATACTACTGTGCAGGACAGTTTAGTTCCATCATCTCTGTAGTTTTTCTTCATGGAGATTAAAACAGAGCTTAGATTGTCCCTTAACCACCTTTAAATTAGAATAAGCAGTCCGAGTTCCCTGACTCTCACCCTGTAGGGGCTGTGCCCTAGGCTTCCAAGTATCCTGGTAATTCTCTGATGGATCCTCTCTATTTTTTAGCATAATAATCCTCCTGTATCTTATTCCTATTCTTAGCAATCTTATTCCATATTTTTGGTAAAAAAGATCCTACACTGCACTCTAAGTTTTGGGTTTCTAGGCTTTTCATTAGGTGAGTGGAGAAAACTGGATAATGTGAGAAAAATGGCATGAAACCATGAGAGAATTTTCTTTAAATTCCAAGCTGGATGAGTTTTGAATGCTTTAAAAAATAACCAAAACACAATTAAAACCTACCAAAGTACCAACCAAAACACCCCCCTACACCTTCCCTGTTGCTTCTCATCTCCTTCTTGCAGCCAAAATTCCTAAACTGATCTAATAGTATGCCTTAAAATGACTGTGCTTTTTGAGCACAGCTTTAGCTTCCCTGTTTTAAGAGCAATCTAAATAAATCTAACATTACAGTATCACAATATCACCAAGGTTGGAAGAGACCTCATAGATCATCAAGTCCAACCCTTTACCACAGAGCTCAAGGCTAGACCATGGCACCAAGTGCCACGCCCAAGCCTGCCTTGAACAGCTCCAGGGACGGCGACTCCACCACCTCCCTGGGCAGCCCATTCCAGTAGCCAATGACTCTCTCAGTGAAGAACTTTCTCCTCACCTCAAGCCTAAATTTCCCTTTGCACAGCCTGAGGCTGTGTCCTCTCGTTCTGGTGCTGGCTGCCTGAGAGAAGAGAGCAACCTCCTCCTGGCCACAACCACCCCTCAGGTAGTTGTAGACAGCAATAAGGTCACCCCTGAGCCTCCTCTTCTCCAGGCTAAACAATCCCAGCTCCCTCAGCCTTTCCTCGCAGGGCTGTGCTCGAGGCCTCTCACCAGCCTCATTGCCCTTCTTTGGACACGTTCAAGCATCTCAATGTCCCTCTTAAACTGAGGGGCCCAGAACTGGACACAGTACTCAAGGTGCGGTTTAACCAGTGCAGAGTACAGGGGCAGAATGACCTCCTTAGAGTAATTTCAGCACACTGAAGCTGAGTGCAAAGGAAAGTTTTCCAGAAGTAAAATAAAATTATTTCAGGCTGCTCATTTTGTTTGGGTCATCTAAAGTTAGAAGATGTATAAATGGATTGACTTTCTGTTTCTAAATAGAGCAAAACAGTATGGCTTAAAAGATTCCTTCCAGCATGGACTTATTTCAGGGAATATATGATACATATCAACTGATACATGTCAAGATGTTTTTTTCTGTGACTGGTTATCATCTTGCAGAGGTGATGTTTATCTCACCCGTACCAATACTTGAAGAAATCTGTTTTCATGTTAGCAGCCATGAAAAAGTGCTAAGGTAGATATTCCTTCAGCTGATCATACTCTGAGAGGAGCTTGTGTCAAGCTAACCTCTTGTAACCCCATAACTAAAGGGCCATATGTTAACTACTTTTCCTGTTTGCAGTCATAAAGCTGTAATTTCCCTCTGGACTTGACTGTGCTCCATGGAAGACAAAGGCAATGTACAAAATTTCCCTTGATCTTTTCCTGTCAGAGAGGAATCAGGCAGCTGAATGAGAGAAAGCAAAACCTCTTGGGCTGGGTTTTCTAGTGCTATTTGTTGATGAGGCCAACAGAGTTATGTACATGTGACAGCTGCTATTCTGTTTGAGTGGTCTCCCATGAAAGTTAGCGTGAAGGCCCTACCAGAATCTTTGTGTTTAGCAGATGGGATGATGTTCAAGGTAACAGGCAAAAAAAGCTGATTATCTGAAAGTTGATAATACTGAAAAACTGACTTTATGTTGTCCTCCCAGCACCAGGAGGTTGAACCACATGATCTCCAGCAATCACTTCCAACATCAACCATTCTGTGATTCTATGACTAGATCTTCAAGAGGTGCTTAAATTTCAAGTAAAAAGTACTTATTTAAAACAAACAAGGAAACAAAAAAAACACTAAAGCCCCACTAAAAAGCAGTGAAACCCCCAACCACCCAAAAAACCCAAACCAAAACAACAGCGTAACATATCCTAACCAGACCAACATTAGAGCAAAGCTGTAGGACCAATGATGCCTTAACGCAATCTTGAACCTGCCCTGTAAGTCTCTAACTGATTTATTCCAGCTCTAATAAAACTCATTTGCAGTAACTGGAAATTTCTCAGTATTTTTAGAAGAAATTAATAATCTATGAAGCTTTCATTTTTGGAAATACTTTGCAGTTCTGCTCCTGTATCCTTTTCCCTCTTCTCACCTCATCCTTTCTTTCCAGAAGACAACAGCTACAATTACTTAGAGTAGTAATTTCTTGCAGGCATCAATTAAAATCAGGATAACATGAATTGTGCTTCACACACTTGCATGCTAGTTGCTGCAAGTGACATTTAAGTTGCAGAAAACGGCACTCCAGGGATTAGAACTGAAATAAGTATAAACTGTAAGTTCAGGTCGTTTGGTTTTACTTCAGGTTTTTGCTTTGAGGGTTTTCTTTGGATATTTAAAGTAAATTTTTCTTATTAGCAACAATCGATTCCCTTCTTTCTTGCTCTTTACAATCAGCAAACAAGGGAGGCAAATTCTCCATGGTCTTCCACTACTTTTGACCTCTAGTCTGACTTCATAACTAATTTTGGAGAAAAATCTAAAAAAAAAATAAATCAGTGATTCTGTTGTAGTAAAGGTTGAATGAATTCTTCTGCATTGACCTGACAGGTACTTCATTCAAAGTTGAAATGTTGAAAATGCTGGTTATTGATTTTGTTCTATTCAAAAACACCTTCAAACACTTCCACTTTGGTCAGCTCAACTGTGTATTTAAAAAAGAATTTGCCATACTGTTTTCCTGTGCACCCAGATAACTGTGGGATGCAAGAATAAAAGCATTTAAAAAACCCAAAAACCCCACATAATTGAATTTAGTTTTCTAACACCATCTATTTCAGCTCTTAAAAAACTTGTGGCTCTCCTGGTAATAATCAAATCATGGATCTCAACACATCAAATGTATTGAATTAGATAGTAAATATTGTAAAACATATTAAATAAAGTAAGAACTATTGGAATGCAGGGCTTTGTATTTGCACAGAACCAGTTCCTTACAAAGGTATAGCTACATAGAAGCAAATCAAACAATTTACAGTAATTAAATTACAGTGATTACTGTCCAGTAAAATTAATGAGATTGCTGCTAAAATCTTCTAGAAATGGTGAGAGGGAGAATATAAATTTAATCTTGATTCCTATCTTAGCCATTGTAATGGACATTTAAGATATTAAATTCCTTAGGAAAAAGATACTTTAACAAAGTACAAGGAGGAGTTGAAAAGCAAAAAGAGTATTCTGATAAACTGTAATTGACTGTGGATTTAATATATTTTCTTCTGGTGCAACTACAGTTTTCCAGCAGTAACTGGAAAATAATGCTATTAAAAGAGAGGATTTGATGTCTGTTTTGAAAAGCTGGAAGCAAGCATCTTTCTCCCCTCCTTCATAATACAATATCTTACCTTACATAATTTCTATTACGTAATTTCTATTTCATATTTCTACTTTGCATTTTTGAAAGACAAGGGATGTTGTTAAACTAGTGTTTTCTATTAGTGATGGTAATTTCTTCCATCCATCTGTAACATTTGACAAACATCAAATCAATTTCATTTCTTTTGTCAGAAAGTCAGACCTGAACAACACAGCTGGAACAAAATAAATGTTCATTTCTAAACATCACCACAGGATGGGATAATAAGTATATCGCCTTCGTCATCTTCTGTGACAAGATGTTGAGATACTGGAAAGTGTCCAGAGAGGGGAAATGAAGCTGGTGAGAGGCCTGGAACACAGCCCTGTGAGGAGAGGCTGAGGGAGCTGGGGTGGCTTAACCCGGAGAAGAGGAGGCTCAGGAGTGATCTCATTGCTGTCTACAACTACCTGAAGGGAGGCTGTAGCCAGGTGGGGGTTGGTCTCTTCTCCCAGGCCAGCAGTAACAGAACAAGGGGACACAGTCTCAAGTTGTGCCAGGGGAAGTCTAGGCTGGATGTTAGGAGGAAGTTCTTCCCAGAGAGAGTGATTTGCCATTGGAATGGGCTGCCCAGGGAGGTAGTGGAGTCACCGTCCCTGGGGGTGTTCAGGAAAAGCCTGGCTGAGACACTTAGTGCCATGGTCTCGTTGATTGGCCAGGGCTGTGTGATCGGTTGGACTGGATGATCTTGGAGGTCTCTTCCAACCTGGTTGATTCTATGATTCTAACACAACAACAACAACAGCAAACAGCCACCAGCCACAACAACAACCCAACAAACAAGCAAACAAAAAGACCAACAAAACTAATCTATAATTTAAATAATAAGAAGATACTCTTACAAAAATTCTTCATGAAGTAGATTCAATGCGAAGTTGTCACCAAAATTTATGTGCTGCTTATTATGATGAGCAACATGAAGCAACAACAAAACAGAGTAAATCATGCCATTAGGCAGCGACTTTATGCAGCATTGTAATAATCAATAACATCACCAGATGAATCACTCTGAACTGTCCAATGACCAAAATGCATTTATATAATTATATATTGTCTGTACAAAGGGATTTGTAAGTATTTGAATGTTAAATGTTAACACTCAGTCACAGCCCTTGATGGACTATAATGAATATAAATATGCTAATATACCAGATGTCTCCATCAACCCTGACCAAAGATGCTCCCTGTATCAAGAGTGCAAAAATTCATGGCTTTATCAGCAACCTCTTCTTGCTCTGAGTCGTGTGCCCTACCAGGAAATCACTGGCTCACACTCTCCAGCTGAGTTCTTCACGAAAAAAGATTAAAATCATCACTTCCACAGCAGTGTCCCAAATGCCACATGCATTGTCACAGTCTGCTGAATGTTACAGAACATTTGCTATCCCAGTAGAAGCCATGATATCAAAATTGGTGAACAGGGCACTTTGGGCCAACTTTGCCCAACCCACTGCTGTTCTGCTCCCAAGAGGTAGTGCAGGCTGTGATATACATTCTCCTACCTAGTAAGAAGTCATTGTATACTGTGAGCATAAGACATAGAATCATAGAATCACCAGTTTGGAAGAGACCTCCAAGATCATCTAGTCCAACCTAGCACCCAGCCCTATCTAATCAACTAGACTATGGCATTAAGTGCCTCATCCAGGTTAAACAACCCCAGCTCCCTCAGCCTCTCCTCATAGGCCTTGTATCTTCTCTTCTTCAGCAAGATTAGCCCTCACATCAGCACCAGAAGATGAATTCTGTAAGTGCTGTCAAAACCAGCATCCAAGGTCTAGTGTCTAGTTAACTAGTTAACTGAGAGAATCCTCTCTTTGAATGTGTAAATCACCTTGTGATCCTGATGATTATGTTAAGAACTGAGAAGTGTCTCAACAAAGATAAGATCATCCTGAATGACCCAGCTGGTGTGTCATCTCTCTCCACTGAGACAACAACTGCCCAGGGAGTGTGGTGGACAGTAGATGGCACAGAGAGGTGGAGGCCACTCAGCACCAACCCCTGCAAACACAGAGAAGATCCCCTGGAATGTGACAAGGATGTCAGCCAGCAGGAGCTACAATGAATGAACCAGAAACATAATAAAAGCCCTGAGCTATGACAGCTTGCTTAGGGAGAACATCACTGGGGACATCTCAGGCTGGAGGCAGCAGAGTGGGACATCTCTCCCCACCAGCCCCAGAGAAGGACAGTGGGGTGGTAACTATCTCTCCTGCTCTCTCTCCATTCTCTCTCCCTTCTCTTTCCTTCTCTGTTTTGTTTGTTCTATTCTCTCGCTCTTCAATAAAGAGTCTCATTTTGATATATGACCTCATTTGTGTCTGAATTTCACTCACAAGAATGTTCAAAAAGAATAACATCTACTTCCCAACTTTCAGACCGAGACAGTAACCCAGACATACCTGTCTTGCATGCTCCTTTTTTTTTCTGTTCTGCCTGGTCCAGAACTGCTGGTAGACCTTGATCTCTCTCTGCTTCTTGAATCATCTTGTATTCCTGGTAGACCAGGGTGTTGTTTCTGCCTGGAAAGTCTTTTGTGACTTTGCATTGATCTCCGAAATACTGTTCATAAACTATCCAAACTGGAGAATTAAGAATCTGAGTCTATTTGTAAGCTATCATTGATGTTAATGGCTCACCCTCAGCTTTGTATGGGGAGAGGAAAAATAGTCAACACTGCACCTGGACACAGTCCTTGCCAGGATGCTGTGCTAACTGCATCTGCCCAGCCATTAGCCATGCATCTCAAGTTACTACCAATATCCAGTCTATGCCTATGTTTCCCTATTTTCCAAGAGATAAGTTGATCACAATTTAGCACAGAACATGAGCAAATATCAGCGCCACGAGTGACCACAGGGATCCTGGGCTGGAGTGTAAGTTCAGTCTTATGCATCACAATGCTGAAGACAGCCTTTGGGATACAATTTAGACCTGTCATAAATCAGATGTCTTTAATGGGAATGGAGCCTGGGCCAGCTGTGATGGATTCCTGCCCAGCTCTAACAGGTGATGTCCCTGCTGATAGGTAAGAGCCAACAGGGATGGGCTCAGTGTGACAGTGTTGATGGAGATTGGCTTGGATGAGTAATGAGAAGGGCAAGAGAAGACATAAATCTGGACTTTGAAAGCGCATTGGGTTTGAATGAACAAAATGACACATTTAAGAAGCGGCCCAAGGACTGGTGTCTCCAGCAGAGAGCTGCTGTATAGTAGGAACAGACCAGCACACTTCTGACTCTGATGGGTATTTGTGTGACTTGTGCTGGCCTGAGAACCTGCAGCTAACAGGCTCAGCTATATTCCTCCTGGTGCTGTTTCCTTTGGTCTGCTGATTTGGGCTGCAGGGCTTCCATTTACAGGAATTCTTTCTTTATTTATTTTTCCTTTTTCCTAGCCCCAGGGGAGAGTATCAGATAAAAGAATTTGGTGGTGTGACAAAGATTGATTAACGCTGAGGTGAAATTGGATTTTTATTTCTGCCTCCATAAACACCTGAGTGACAGTTAGCTGTGCGTGACTGTGGTCATATCAATAACAATTTATGTGAGATGGGCCTGAACTAAAACATTTTGTATTTAAAATTCAAAACTTTGGAGACCTGAATCTTAGCAATATTAGGTAGAGGAATCGAGTGCTGTACTATTTCAACATCAGGGAACAACTATAATAAACATGCAATGTTTCAGAGTGAGATGATAAAAGCCATACAACAAGATCTGAGGAAATTCCAAGGGAAAATTCCCTCTAAATTAAAGTCAATATGTGAAAATTTGACAGACATTTAAGCAGGTGATAGAAGGCATATTTCCAATCTGATTGCTCTTTTCCCCATATATCATAGTGGTGGATTAATAGCAGAGGATTAAGAGATATGGGATGACATTAAAACTGCTTTTAAAACAGGAACAGAAAAATGCCTTTCTGGGGTTCTGGGGAGATCTCTATCTTTCACAATCAAGGATCACATGTTTGAAAGTAACATGTTATTTTATTATTTCTATTATTATTATTACAGAGCAATAAACTGAGCCCTCACTGGGCTCCAAATCTTGGTTTTCAGTTAAAGGCTTAAGCGACAAGCAGGCTGCAGGTCTTGTAATTTGGGCTAAATAGGGTCTCTAGAGGGTAACAGTGTCTGCCAGCTTTCATTACTGTGGGGTATATGTAGGGGTGAAGCGAGAGATAAGGGACCATTTGGAGGAATGCCTGATGCTTAGTGGGTTATCTGGAGACCTGTGTAAACCTTTAAGCCTATATGATATATCTTTCCACTTCTGCCAGCAAAGCCCTTTTTTTAATGATACTCTGCATTGCTCACAGACCTGATGGAGAAGCAAGGGTTTATTTGCAGGTTGGACTTGATGATCTTGACAGCTGGACTCATTGAACTGAGAGATCTTTTCCAATGGAAATGATTCTGTAATTCTGTGATATCACGAAACTACCATCTCAGATCAGGCTAAAGGAAAATTTCTAAAGTCCATAACAAGTCCCACAGGAAAATCAGAGATGTTCAGAAAATCTATTCCTCACTCCCATTGGCTTTCAGTCCTCTGTTTGTATCCATAAGACCTTCTAGAGTAGTTATAATCCTGTATAAGAGATTTTCTGCAATCAATATTTTAGCCAGATGAACAGTACATCACTGAGCATATTGTAAAACCAAAATAATTCAAGGAAAGTCTGAAATCTTTCCCTTTCAAAATAATTCTGTGTGCTTTAAAATCACAAAGTTTCCATTTCAACTGCCGTTACGTTGTTTTGCACAAGCAGAAACGGAAGTTTTCTTATTTTCTTTGTCATTCTGAGTGTCCAAAGAACTTGCTTGGACAAAATATGTTAGGCTACCTGTAAGCAATTTACGAGAAAAAAAAGATAACGCAGGAGGATCTATAGTCACATTCCATATTAAGCATAATACTCCTGCTGCATATCCTTTAGCAGAAGCACTACAGAATTAAATAACAAAAGTGTGCATATTCCTTATACACTGATAAGGAGTGAAATGATTCACAGTCATTCACTAGACTACTATGAGCCTTTTCATTTTTAATGGACTCAGTATGTTTATTTTCTGTTGCATAATAAAGCCATAGCAACAGGAGGAGGCTGCTGGCATTTTCACACCTGATTATAAAGACTGACTTTGTTGATTTTGTAATTTTTATCTTCAAAAGTCACTGAAAGGCTGTGGTAGAAACTGTTTTCTGCCTCACATGAACAGGAGTATAATAAAGTTCTTCTATTGACTGCAGTTTCTGCATAACCTGGTTTTGCTTTTCTGATTGTCCTGTTTTAATATATTATTATGTGATAGACATATATGGAGAAATGCTACTTGCAGATTTCTTAAATGCAAACTTCTTCATTCTGTAAAGAATGGATTCTCTCCCTTGTATTATCCTAGGTACATATCTGTACCCGACAGTCAACTGGAAAGTGATTAGAGGAAAACTGTGGAGAAAATGCATGTGAAGTGATGTGTTTTCCCTGAGCCTAATCTCTGCTCGAGCACTTTAACACTATTAATAGTAGAAGTTTAATATAAATACACAATATTTGGGCAGAAAGTTTCTTGTAGAAGGAATACTGTTGTCTTCTCAGTGTCATGGCAGGTATTATGTGTGCAAGATGGGGTTTTTCAAAATGAGTATAGTCCATTAATTTTGATATTCAGAAGCCTTGTGACCAGCCACAATTTTAATAACAATAGGTTCTTTGCAACGGTCATGAAAACATTACGCAGATGAGAACAGAGAATCCAGAACACTTAAGAAATAACTTACAATAATACGATATTCAACTTGATTGAACTGGAAAGAGGTTCTTGTGGTCAATTATATCCCTTGCCCCCTGGAGGGACTTGAGAAACTCCTTTCTGCTTAAAGCAAAAGGGACTTGGATTCAATTACAGAGTTTGACAGAGTTTTGCAAAGAGGCTTTTGAGTATTTACTCACAAAAGTTACTTCTAGAGTCCTGGGGCTAACTACAGTATCCAAACACTACTCCAACACTTGCACGGATTTCTGTCGATGTTTTCTTAGCTGTTCAAACTTGTAGATCTTCTCAGGCATTAGCAGGGTGCTTGGAGAGAGGCGGACTATCTCTCCCCTGATCTTGGTTCCTCTTGGACAATCTATGTCCCTTCCACGGCTACCAGTCTCAGCAGAAGATTTGCAGGTGTGCAGTCTTGGCACAGAGGTTTGCAGAGGTGCAATAAGACATCTTGCAGATGTGCAATCTGGTACAGTGTCATCATGGCTAAGCAAGTGTTGGGCAGTTAATGTCAATCCTCTGGTAACTGAGGCAAGGCAGTTTCCACGTAGACAAACCCAAAGTATTAGGGCTTGTATTATGT
The DNA here is from genome assembly GCA_013400475.1 of Tricholaema leucomelas. Classification (NCBI taxonomy): domain Eukaryota; kingdom Metazoa; phylum Chordata; class Aves; order Piciformes; family Lybiidae; genus Tricholaema lacrymosa; species Tricholaema leucomelas. The sequence goes on along the minus strand of WAAF01011063.1, from coordinate 28,155 downwards.
AACAGAGCTAAATTATAGCTTAGCAGAGCATGGCAGGGTGCAATGGCAGTGGGGAATGTGGCAGATGCAATGTGAGAAGCAGAACAAGGCAGAGCACATCAAGGCAGAGCATGTTGTGTTTACCTGCTCATCTCTTTTTATCGATGCAGCCAAGATTAATGATTCTTTGGCCACAGATCAGCCAATCAGAATGGCAGTTAGCCAAACTTAACCATATTAGGTCAAGTCAAGGCTTGCTTTTACCTTTTTAGGGCAGAACACAAGCAAGTGTATAAATATGCGCCGCTGTCTACAAGTTAGAAGGGGACATGAAGAAGACTCAAAGGCACCAGGGCCTTTGTTTTCCTTTCCCACCCTTGCTTCCTCCAACAACAGGAGGAGGGAGAGCAGAAAACATGTCTGGGCAAGCCAGGACATGTTTAGGCCTATTTTGGCCTTCCACGACACTTAGATTCAAGTAAACATAAACAATAAAGATCCTATTTAATCTTACGTGATGGACTCCAGCTGGTAAAACAATGAAATTGCCTACCAATATTTTTGGATTCAGAATGGTTTCTAGTACCACTCATTTATGTTATCATTGATTTCTTGGTAAAACAGCAAACTCAGAACAAAGGTACTATTTATATAAAACTCAGGTAGAAAATAACAGTGTTCAGTTTAATACATCTTTCATAAAACACATGGCTTTAAAAAGTAACATTATTTTGAATACTGAGAGACAGAACTGATCTTTCAGTAATCATCTTGGGTGTCAGAATAATTTAGGGAATTGTTAAGCAGTTCTAGATGAATGAATTCATAAAAAGTGATGAAAAATTAAAACATACAGAAAACCAACCAACCAAACAAACAACTCAAAAAGCAACAAAACATTTTGATAGGAAATTTTTGTTTCTTTTGTTTTTGTTGTTGTCATTGTTTGTTGTTTTGTTTTTTTTTTTTTAATACATCTCAATATCCAAAGTGGGATAAAAGTGAAATAAAAGTCAGTGCAAAAAACTAAATAAAACTGTTTCTCAATACATCTCAATATCCAAAGTGGGATAAAAGTGAAATAAAAGTCAGTGCACAAAACTAAATGAAACTGTTTCTCCTTTGTAAAGATTAGTATTTTTTCATCTGGGGAAGTAAGATTTTAACTTTCTTATTACTATACAAAAAAATCTATTAAATATTCTCTTGTTTGTAAATTTTTGGGGATTTCCTAGCAAAGAACAGAGAAATGAAACAAGGTGTAATAGAGGGAAAAAAAAGGTTGAGATTTAAGCATTTAAGAGTAATTTAATTTTCTGGCCATCATGCAGGTGGATGTGTAATGTTGAATTCTTTGGCTTTAAGTTAAATGAACCAAATTATTTAATCTAAAAGAGCTCCTCCTCCATTTTTACTATTCTTTTCCTGATGCTATTTTCCATGAAATTTTCTTACCCAAAATTATACTGAAAGACAAGATTCAGATACTGTAGGTAAGGCTAGAGAGATCTGATTGATGGTGAAATTTTCCATAATATAATTTCCTATCCACAGCTGAAATCCAACTGTGTGCAAAAGACCTCACAGAAGTTTCATCTGTCACTTCCATCTCAGTTAAAATACATTTTGAGGACTCATGTGGGACTAGCATGATGAATAGATCATGTTCTGGCCTGATGCGCAGGGGTGAGTTTTATCCTTTCTGACTGGCCAAAGTGATACGAAACTTAAATAAAGCACATATTGACATTGTAAGACACTATTAAGGTCCAGAGCGTACCATGGTGATGAACCATGACCAGAATACTCCCAGGATAGTGATAATTCATTACTAAAATAGCTTGCTTCTAATGACTATGAATGTGTCAAAGAGCTTAGACTCCTAACCCCAAATCTTGTTATCTAGCATTTAATACATCTCACTTGCTCTCCTTTTACCTGTTATATCAAAGGTCATGAATCACAGCTGACAACAAAATGTGGATGGGTATCTTCTAAGGATCTCTCTTTCCATCCTTCCCTGGATGAAGTTGCTTTCAAGAAGCCTGGTTATGCACTCCCAGCAGTTGGTAGATACATAAGCTACGGAGCCAGTTACTCTTTAACTGTTTTCTGACAGGTTTTTGTTTGAGAATTTTCTTTGCTTGCTTGGTTGGGTTTGTCTATTTGCCAGTTGGTGTTTGTTTGTTTGGAGGTTTTTTGTTTGATTGGGTTGGTTTGGGTTTTGTTGGGGTTTTTTTTGTTTTGTTTTGTTTTAATAGGAATTAAATGAACTTTGTTGTTCTTTCAGGTGAACATCCTGGCTACCAGGGAATACACATTAGTGCAAGCGTATTTAAGGTCCATTGATCTTGAACTTTTTCAATCTCTGCCAGAAAGCAGCATGATAGAAAATATAAGGTTCAGCCTCCCTCAGGTACCACCGCTGGGTATTCTGTGGCTCTGAGTGAGGCGGGAATTAGTGCCATTTAACAACGGAGAAAGTGGATGTCTCCTACATCAGGTCAGTGCTCTAACCAGTACATGACAAGAGGAAAGCACTTCACAGAGCACTCAAACTGTTCTTCAAAATGGAAAGTGACAGCTAGCACCTTATGAATATCTCAGGGTTTTCAGTGTATATTTGATATGCTCTGAAAATACTGTATTTTAGAAGCACTATGAGCTTTCCTAGGAGATCTGCCTTGAGAGAGTTAGAACCACCTTCAACAGCTTCAGTCCTGATCTTGTAACAACTCCTCACTGTCTGCAAATAATCTTTCTGACCTCCTTATAGTCATTGCAGAAGTGATCTGCAGATAAATCATTGTTTACATAGCTGTTGTAAATCTCCCTGAAAACATATCACCATTTGCCTTTGAAAAAGACAAACATATAACTATCAAAGTTCTTCAATGTTTACTTGCATTTCTCAGAATGGAATAATGCAGAGAATTAGATGGTCCATTAAAGCTCATGTATGAAAATAAGTTTCCATCAGTATATAGCAATCATAAGGCCCAGTGGCCACTGACTTTTGCCTATTTTCTTGAAATAAATCTTAAATTAGAATTGAGTAAACTAAATGTTTTTCTGAGCTTTATTTCATGTAGCATAAGTTTTTTTCTTAATTAATAAGAAAAGGAATTATTTCAGATTTTCAAAATGCTTTTGACAAGGTTTGTGAAATGACATTTTAAAACAGATAGGAGATGGAACACCAGACTAAAGCAGAGAATTGGATAAAGGAGCAATCATCATCATAGCAGATCAGTAAGAAAAAGGTGAAGGAAGATAGTAGAAGAAGGAAAACAAAAATATAGTACCTGACAAAGAACAATTATTTGTCCAAAACTATTTCTGATCTTTTCTTCACAATTGCAGTGTCAGATGTAGACTACATCAGTTTTGGGGGAAAAAAAGTCTGGAGAACCAGCTGTCAAACAATTGGCAACTATTCTTTTCCATCAACCAGTACCTGGAAAATGCTATAAGCAGATAAAATGCTCAAATTATTTTATTTCCCTGCAGAAGGTTCAATAACGTGAATACTCTAACCTTCAAGCTTAAAGCACATCTCAGCATAAAGGTGAACTCTTGGAAGCTGAAGGATAACACCTCCACTGACACTACCCCACCTTGTGTCAGAAAGCATGTTCTGATGTCTACATTTCAGCTACCAGACTGCAACAGATTTAAATTCTCATCCTTGGAGTTCAAATAGAAAAGTAGAACAGCAGCCACAGGAGAATTCAGATTGGTGCATAAGATTACCTCAGTCTGCCTTATAACCAGATGGTTAGAACCGTCTCAGTCTGTAGACAAAAAGATCCCTTGTTCACATCTTAGACTGACTATTGGAGAGTCAGGAGGCTGTCAACAATCCCAGCAGTTTTGAATAGCTAATGCTTTATTGGTTTGACTCCTCAAACTATGTGAGCACCAGAATGTTTTATCTGAGGTTCAGTGAGAGTATTGTCAAAGACAGTTTTCTCCTCATCTTAGGTTTTTATTTTGAGGAGAAACAATTAAACATTTATATACTTGTTTAAATGCTAATCAGCTTTTGTTTTGCTGCCAGACCAAAATATTAATTATTCTTACAGCCTTAGTCAAGGACAAAGAATCTGTTGATGAGCTTCAGAGGGACTTCCTCTTGCATAAATCGGTTATTTAATGGCAAAAGGAATTCTGTGATGAAAAAAAACATAGTAAAGCACAAGGAACTCTTAAATCACTTGTCAAACCATGCAGCCTTCAAGAATAACAACTGCAGATAAAGAAAGGGACATCTCTGAAGACCTCTACAGTAAAAAAATCAAGCATAATATTCAAATACACAAAGAGTGAGGCTGAGATATTCCAAATCATATTATAACACCTGTCTGTATTTTATGTAATTCCTAATCCTATATGAGTTCACACAGTATGGCATTCATGGAATATTCCTTTGGAATAACAATTCAGAATCAAAATGGGTTAAAAAAATCAACAGGATTAATAAAAGACATGGAAATTTTCCTCAGTGAAAACCAAGAAAAAGCATTATGAGAGGGTCAAGAATACAAATAAGAGTATCACAGTATCACAGTATCACCAAGGTTGGAAGAGACCTCACAGATCATCAAGTCCAACCCTTTACCACAGAGCTCAAGGCTAGACCATGGCACCAAGTGCCACGTCCAACCTTGCCTTGAACAGCCCCAGGGACGGCGACTCCACCACCTCCCTGGGCAGCCCATTCCAGTGGCCATGACTCTCTCAGTGAAGAACTTTCTCCTCACCTCGAGCCTAAACTTCCCCTGGCGCAGCCTGAGGCTGTGTCCTCTCGTTCTGGCGCTGGCCACCTGAGAGAAGAGAGCAACCTCCCCCTGGCCACAACCACCCCTCAGGTAGTTGTAGACAGCAATAAGGTCACCCCTGAGCCTCCTCTTCTCCAGGCTAAACAATCCCAGCTCCCTCAGCCTCTCCTCGTAGGGCTGTGCTCGAGGCCTCTCACCAGCCTCGTCGCCCTTCTCTGGACACGCTCAAGCATCTCAATGTCCCTTCTAAACTGGGGGGCCCAGAACTGAACACAGTACTCAAGGTGTGGTCTAACCAGTGCAGAGTACAGGGGCAGAATGACCTCCCTGCTCCTGCTGACCACACCATTCCTGATGCAGGCCAGGATGCCATTGGCTCTCTTGGCCACCTGGGCACACTGCTGGCTCATGTTCAGGCGGGTATCAATCAGCACCCCCAGATCCCTCTCTGTCTGGCTGCTCTCCAGCCACTCTGACCCCAGCCTGTATCTCTGCATGGGGTTGTTGTGGCCAAAGTGCAGCACCCTGCACTTGGAGCTATTGAATGCCATCCCATTGGACTCTGCCCATCTGTCCAGGCGGTCAAGGTCCCGCTGCAGAGCCCTTCTGCCCTCCAACTCAGTCACATCTGCCCCCAGCTTAGTGTCATCTGCAAACTTGCTGATGACTGACTCGATGCCCTCATCCAGATCATCTATGAAGATGTTAAAGAGGATGGGGCCCAGCACTGATCCCTGAGGGACACCACTAGTGACTGGCCGCCAGCTGGATGTGGCACCATTCACCACCACTCTCTGGGCTCGGCCCTCCAGCCAGTTCCTAACCCATCATAGAGTGTTGCCATCCAAGCCGCGGACTGACATCTTAGCCAGCAGTTTGCTGTGGGGAACAGTGTCAAAGGCCTTGCTGAAGTCCAGATAGACCACATCCACAGGCCTCCCCACATCCACCAAGCGGGTCACCTGATCATAGAAGGAGATCAGGTTGGAGAGGCAGGATCTGCCCTTCCTAAACCCATGCTGGCTGGACCTGAGCTCTTTGCCATCCCTCAGGATGGATTGATATGAAAAATCAAAGTCAGTTTGGGTTACAAACACCTGTTTTCCCTGACCCATGTCACAAAAAATAAAGGATGTTACATAAGCCTACAATGCATGTTTACAGACTTTTTTTTGGAACTAGCTAAATTAAATGCACTTTTTTTTTTTTTTCACTTAACGGTCAATAATAGCTGGATTTTTTTCCACAGCAAAATTGTTTAAGATAATCAAATTTAACAATATTCTCAAAGACATGTGGACATTCAAATGGCTGCTCAGACTACTTGGATGCTGTCATCTACAGTATCTTAGTATTTTGAACAGAGAATTGTATGATAAAGCCTATTTAAAAGGACACATTTGTTCATAATTGCCTGCTGCAAGTTTCCAAGATTTTCTTATGTGTGAGTTCTAGTACTGGCTCTAAGGCTGCAATAAAACACTCCTGGATCTCATTTTCCTGGTCTTGTTCAGACAGACTTTTCTCTCATATTCATTTCTGAGCTGTAGTGACCTCTACATCTCCGAGAGTATAATCTAATTTCACCTGTTGCAGAATGTTTCAGTGGTGATGTTTTGTGAAAGTAATTAACAACATTCTCAGCTATTCCGTGTTTAGTCTTTAAGAAAAACAGCTGTGGCTCATTCTGTGCCTTTTCTTCCCTTTTTGAAAACCTGAGGAATATATGATTTTCACTGAAGCAGGTCTAACTGTTGGTCACATTGTGAATAAACAGAAGATAGCTACCATCTATTAAGTGAATAGCTAATTTTCATAAACACTTTGGTACAGGTAATATGCATTAGACCATGAATAAATTGCACATTTAACCATCCAGAAGAGATGAACTTTAATAACAAAACAGTGAGCAGAACTGAAATATAAATAATGATACGGATTGTGAACATTTGGAAACATTTAATAACCAGTGAACTGTGTTTTCCTCCCATCTTTAGAGATATAAGCATGTTATAGCATCACCTTGCTCAGCCTCTAACATAAAGTTAATTACCTTTGGATAGACCCCACTTACTTGCTCATAAAATTCATCTGACTTTCTAGATTTTATAGTAACTTGTATGTCACCAACAAAAGTTCTTAGAACAAATCTTTTCTTCCATCTCTCTTATGTGTGATATAATCACAAAGTTAATACTAAATGGATGCCTCAATGCATTTTGGCACAAACTATTGTTAACTCGAAAATACACCAGAACAGTGTACATATAAAAAATCTTGAGTATATTTCTTATAGAAGGAATATATGACTATATAGCTATTCAATAATGTGACACTGTTGAGTCATTAAGGTGTCAGTTTATAAAGGCCGGTGTACTGAAATAAATGATATTAAGGACCTTGATAGAATTTTATGGATTAAATGGTATATAGAAATAGATATTCTTAGCAACTTCACAAAATCATTCACATGCACTAGACTAGACTAGTTCAGTTGGAAGAGACTCACAGTGATCATCTCATCCAACTGCCTGATCACTTAGCTGACCAAGCTAAAGCATGTTTTAAAGGGCATCGCCCCAAATGCCTCTCAAACCCTGAGAGGCCTGTGGCATTGACCACGTCTATAAGAATCCTGATCCAGTGTTTTTTTACTTTCTCTATAAATAAATGCTTCCTAGTTTCCAGTCTAAACCTTCTCTGGTGCAGCTTTGAACCACTTCCTTATATTATATTGATATATATATATATATACATATATATAAAACTGGATACCAGGGAGAAGACCTTAGCACCTCCCTCTCGACTTTTTCACTCTTTCTCCTCAGAAAATTGTGTAGAGCAATGAGGTCACCCCTTGGTCTCCTTTTCTCCAAGCTACAGAAAAACAGTCTTTAGCTGCGCCTCAGAGAACATGCCTTACAGTCATTCCACCAGTTATATTGAACAATACATTCTCCAGAATAGCTTGTTACACAAACACATATTCATGTTGAGCATATTCCTAAAAAGTGTGTCTAGAATTCTTCTGGATATATGTCCTGTCCTTAAGAATATGGAAAAAACTTAAACATCTGAGAAATTTCCTCTGAGATAAATTGTCTTGCTTAATCCCAGTGTAAAACACTACTCTTAGCTTTCTAAAACTAATTTTTTAAATAAGTCAAAATCATTTTATATTATGTTATTTATGCCAAATAACTTGGTTAGAGTTGTCCTGGTTTGAGCTAGAATGGGACTAGTTTGGTTCAGTGTTTTTACTGTTCAGCTCAGCCTCTAAGTAGCTGCACATTTGGAAAGGCATGCCTTCACAGACAGTGCCTGCTTCTAAACATTTCATATTTATAGTTAGCATTGGTATGAGGACCAAGGTCACTGCTAAATACTGGGGGTGAGGAGTGAAAGTCTGCACCTGTGAGAAGGAGCAGACAGGAAAGGTGACCCTAAACTGACCAACATGAGATTCCATTCCATCTATGTCATATTTGGTATAAAGCTGATGGGTCATGTGTGTCACACCCTCTTCTTCAATGGTCAGAATCTGTGGAGGACTTTGTCCTTTCTACCTTTAATGCCAATCTGTGTGCGGTCTTTAATCCAGTTCCAGAGTCCAGTCTGTTTCCCATTGTTGTGGAGGCAGGGAATTAATGTGGCCAAGTCAGGAATATATATGAAAATAGAGTTATTTTATTTTCCCAAAAACCCACCCCCAAAGCTATATACAGAAATTAATTTAGCTTTAATTAGCAGATTCAGTTGGACTGAGAAGATCTACAAGGATACCACAGGTAAATTTGACTATTTTGGAAGTCAGGAGTTGGAAAAGGCTAAGCTACTAAACATAGCAATCCCTACTATTAATCAGGCTGAGCCAAAAGTTTACTCACAGGTGAGTCAGGCTGGCTGAGAGAAAGGGCGCTCCAGATGCTTCTCCCCTCGCTCTCTTTCAAAAGCTGTCCGAGGCTCGTTAAGGCCTATCGAGCCTGCATGAAGGGTGCTTATGGTGGAAGCTGTCCAAAGCAGGGACGGCCCTGTCCCTCAGGAGCTTGTCCTTCCGAGCGACAGGGGACTTTTTTTTGCAGAATCTATCCAGGTGGAGGGGGGAACTCTAATGTGGGAACCCCAAGGCGGGAAGTACCCCAATATTTATACCCTTCCTAGACAAAGAGCTGAGTTACCACTTCCTAGGCGTGAAGAGCACAGCCAATCCCCAGCCGATTCCAGCGCGGGCCCTGAACGGGGCACCCTTGTGCCAGAAGGGCCCTTTGCTCCCCCCCCTTCATGCCTGCAGTGCAGGGAAGGGGAACAGGTCTTTTCACGCCTTTTTCTCTCACATTCAAACCACAGAGGGAGAGGAATTTTGGGGTACACAGGACTCCAGGACTCCCATCTACTCCTAAGTCCAGTTTGGAACTTCCCCTGTGTCTGCCTACAGCATTGATGACAGTGACCAGCTGCCTTCAGGGCATTGTGGTCAATATTGGTTTCTGTATATTTGCAGATATTTCACTTTTTCTTTTTTTTTTTCATTAAATGTATTCAAGTTTTCTTTTCCAATCCATAAACTTCTCTGCCTTATTCCCTTTCTTTTCATGCTTGGGAAGAGAAAGGGGTTAACAAAGAGGATTTAGTGGCCAGCCCTCACACTTGACAATAATTTTGTGGAGGCAGAGTGTTTGATTTGTCTAAAACAACTAATGGAAACTAGTGTGGCTCTTAAACCCATCCATTGACTTCTCATAATTATCTCATTATTTTCTTTCTCAATGTTCTATAAATAGGATTATTCTTTTGACCTACATGTTTACATAGTCCATGTCTCTGATTTTAAATGCTAGTTTTAAATTATTTGAGACCAAAACCAGGGAGTCTATATTAATTCACATTGTCTCCTCCTTAGGACATTCAGCACAGGTATTTTGGTTAAAATCACCTATGTTAAAATGCATCATTCCGATGTTTTTAATTCAGTTACCTCTGCACTCTATAAATTGTCATATCAAACTGGAGTAGCATGACTAGATGTCGCCGAACGCTTTATTTAAGGTACTACATAAGATGGCTTTACTGCAAGTAAAATGTGGTTGGCAGATACAGCTGCAGTGTTTTTTGTAACAAGTGTTGGATATTAAGTGAGCAAAAAACAAAAGTATCTTATCCAATTGTTCTTACTCTGTGAAAGTCATTAATTGAAATGGATAATGATAACTTTTTTGAGTAAAAATTGTATGCATTACACGGGGTCAGGGGTGCCTGGTAGATGAAAACAAACAAACGAACAAAAATTCGAGAGGTCGCAATAAATTTGGGACTGGAGGATAAATTTGCAGTGCTCTGTAAAAGCAGTATTTGCAGTAGCAACATTTGGCTACCCATGCTGTTGCAATGTTTGAAGCATAGTCAGAGAGGAATAGAAACATCCTAACTAGCACAGCAAAGGACAAGCCAAGTCTGTTCCTGATCATGTTCTTCATTTCTAAAGGATGCTGGAGAACATCTAGGTTTTGTAAGACTTATGACCACAGCCTCCTCTGCTCACCTTCACAGACACAGCAGAACACCTCTCACACCCACATTTCTTTGATTTTCAAAGGCCAGGTTTCTCTTTTTGGTGGCTCTGATATTGCCAGTCAAGAAATAAGATATGAGTTGCTGAGTGATCTAAGTGTGTCTAGAGACCAGATGAGCTTCTTCTGAGGAGCAGCACTGAAATAATTCCCTGCAAATCAGCACTGTGGTTCTGCACAGCCTGCAGTCTCTATGGTTCCTGGAAGCTAGTGCACATTAGTGCACATAATCATTGCCAAAGTCAGCTCAGGAACATGTTTCTCTCCTTCCAACAAGTAGCTACATTTTGGAGGAGGATGCTGATGCTAACCACTACACAGAGATAAAAGGAATGCAGAAGTATTCTTTTTATTTACATGCAAGATGTAAGAAATCCACCAATGTGTTCTGTTTATCTCATCCCTGGACTGCTCCTTCCAGTTCTCCAGCCTGATAGTGTCTACTGGCAGTTTGCAGGCATAGAATCCTAAGGTAACCCAAAAATAATTCTATGCATGTCAAAGATTTGATCTGGAGAAGGGTCAGTTGTCCTAGGATGTCTCAGACTGACCTGCAAGGGACATAGGCCAGAGATGCTCCTATTCTCTCTCATCTATCTGCTCAGACACAGGCATTCACATGCAAACTTGCTTCTGTCATGCCCTATCCACTTCTTGGTGACAAGATATCTCTGCCCAGACCTTGTCATATTTCCCTGGAAACCAAACTGACTCTTGTCTGACTCAGTTTATTTGAAGTCTTCCCAAGGAACAAGATTGGCACTTTGTTAAGTGCTTGGGACATCTATGGAAAAACATATCATTGCACTAACATAGGTGTCAGGATGAATCAGCTCTTACAGAAGGCTTTACACAACCCACACCACTGCTCGGGTGATGAGCCGTGATCCTTCTCCTCCACTCAGACTTAGCACCTCTGCACATGCTTGCAGTAATTGAAGGGGTGGAAAGCAGAGGAAACAGAGCTCTAAGAATATTGATTAGCTGTGATGCAGTTGGCCCTGGCAACTATCCCACAGAGGTCCCACTTAATCTTTGCTTTTCATCTTAGAGAGGCAACTGAGGCATTCTTATGATCAGTCTTTCAACCTGTCCTTAGACTCTTTGTTCTTTCCTCTACCATGCTGGAGAGGAGGAGAAGCTCCTGCCTGTGCCTTACTGATCCTGACATCCAAATAAAAAGCTTTAATAGAAGAGCAGGGAGTGAGTCTTGAGAATGTAAGTTAGGTCCCTTCTGTGCAGCCTCAGAGTTTCTGAAGAGATCGTTTTATTCATCAGAGGTTTTGATGACTTTCATTGAGTGTTCATCACAAGGCAGAGGTGGAATGTTTAATATGAAGGAATACTCACCCACACAGATTTTATCAGTAATAGTCAATCAAATGTGCCTGGTGAGAGTTCACTGTGATTTAGTTTTCCTAAATAAAAACCTTCTTCATACTCCAATTACTTCCTTCTCTTTAATCACATGGAGGGAAAACAAACCTAAATATTTATTTTATTCAATTTATACTCAGATTTTTTTTGTTTCATTTTCTTCTTACATAATAAAAGAAAGACATCCAAAATGTTGCTTGTCTTGCTTTCCTGCAAACCTGCATATCACCTTTTTATCCTCTTTGTTCTCCATAAACAATTTTGCTATTTTTAATTTCTCATTGATTTTTTGTATTGAGTATCTTTTGTTACATATCTTTGCACATCTCTTGATTGGAGGATAAGACAGCTACACGGCATTTGAGGTGAGGGTGTCTCATTGACTTCTGTGGTGACCAGACAATGTTTATATCTACGTGTTACTGTGATCACACTCTGAGGGTGGGAGGAGGGAAGAAAAGAGAAAGAGAAAGAAAGGAGGCTTGCTTTATTTTCAGAAGTTAAATGTTAGCTGTTGCCAAATGACTTCAGTTGGACAAGTGAGGAGCCGTGGGGCGGATTTTGAGAAATCATCATGTTACACTGCTGTGAATCTGGCCCCTTCTCTGTGACCTCTAATTATTTCACAGCACATGTGAAACCTCACGACGTGATTTAAAATTGGAGTTTTACTTGACATGCTAGCATAGTCACCTCATTTCCCTTCCTTTCTCCCCTAATGGATTTTCATCTCACAGACACACAGAAAAGTGCAGAGAGGGAGAAAAAAGAAAGAAGACATTTTTAATTCTACTGCTGCATAGCGTCACAGAAATCCCTCAAGCTAAACACAACACATACTGAAAAAGAAGTGGGAAGAGATTATCAGGAGCCTGGAAAGAGGGGAGTGCAGTTGGTGTTCAGGTGAAGGCTGCTTTGGAGGATAAGCAATTTCTGTGTTATCAGCGCAGTAGAGAGAACAGTAGCTCCCGACACTGAAAGGAGATTAAAAAGCAACAATAGCCTTTTCTGTGTGCCACAGGCCAATCTGCTAACTGAATGAAAAGCTGAGAAGCTGCTTAGAGATGATGTTTGTTTAATTCTCACCTGTACCCACTTGAACTGTATAAATGACATAGGACTTTCCAGAACTCATGCATATGTTTTCATGTGACACTGTTTTGTGCAAGAGCTTGTGCCCAGTTAATCTAACAGTGTTGTAAGATTTACTGTGAGTAAAAAACACAACATCCCTCCCTCACCTTGGGTAGTCTTGTGCCCCCAGAAAAAAAAATGAGGAAAAAAAGATTTAGATTTATTTTCCCATTGTAGAAGAACTTGTAATGGCACGCTGATAGTAAGAGAGGGATGTGTAATACAAAACGAAGGCTAAAGCAAAAGTGGCTCCCTTGGCCGGAACAGAACTCTGCTTAGGAAAATCAAGCACTGGCTCAATTCAGATCCAAAATAATTAATGCTCTTGATGAATCAGTGTATCCTATGTACTATTTCATTTTTTTTGTTTTAGCTGCTACTGATTTTCACTGTGTCCTTGATTCAGTCGTTTATCCACTTCTCCTTCCTCTTTGTAACATTAGACACATCTTATCCATTAGCAATTCCTTGCAGGCAGAGGCAGGTTTCCAGCAATATCCCTGATGGCTCCAAAAGAGGCATTAAAAAACAGATTCTGAAAATCCTTAGCACATAGGCTATTGGAAACTCAGAACCTGTAAGCAAGACTGTAAATGGGAGCTTATTTTCTTCAGAGTATGCTCTTAAACAAGGACAGCTTTCTGTGTGCATCTGGTCCTCCTTCACAGCATCTTATCAAGGTTGTGAATCAGTTTCCTGATGTGTACTGTACAGTCACAGCCACAATAATATTAAAATGGGTTTTAGCAAACTTTCCTACCTGATGCCTTATATTCCAACATTACCCACAGACTTAAAAATAATTTTTTTTCAAACATCCCAGACTTTAGATGAAATTAGTGAACTAAAACACATCTATGAAAAAGTATTGGTGTAACTTCCATGTTTTATTGATTTAGGAACTGAGGTTCTAAGGATTACAATCTCTCCCTTAAAAATATGAGAAAAACCCATTTTAAGACAGTTTCTTCTTTCTTGCTTGCTAGAAGAGTTCTGCTTTATAGTGTGTAGGAGAAAAACATATATTTTTGCATCCAATCAAGACGTATCAATGTGGAAATGCAAAAGCTGATTCTGCTTTTGGTTGTCTAGATTTGAAGAAATTATTCCTGATTTAGCATGGTGTAAGATTTGGCTCATTTTCTGGCATGACAAAGGATATTAATTCCTCTGGAATAAAAGGCATGAAATAGATATTATTGGTATTGCTGTCTAGTGATGATGGATTTTTTTATTCCACTTACAAGTCAGCTTTAAAAATGTAGCTGGATAGGCAGAAAGCTTTACAGTCTCACAGCATCTTTTGCTCACTGAAAATGGCACAAGGTGTCGTGGTAGGCCTAAGCAGGCCAAAACAAGCCTGAACATGTCCTATCTTGCCCGGACATGTTTTACTGCTCTCCCTCCTTCTGTTGTGGGGAGAGGCAACTATGGGAAAGAGGACAAAGAACCTGGAGCCACTGAGTCTAAAGACTCTGGCTTGCCCAGACTTGTTTTGCTATTGTTGATATCCTGTGATATGGTACAGAAGCTTAGCTTCTGCCTGCCTCATGCAAGGCCTATGTTTTTCACAAATTTGGGTAAAGCAAGCCTCTGACTTCACCTAATATGATCAAACTTGGCTAACTGCCATTCTGATTGGCTAATCTGAGTCCAAAGGCCCATTATTCTCAGGCTGTATTGGTAAAAGAGATGAGCAGGTAACATAACGTGCTCTGCCGTTGTGTTTGCTTGCTGCTGCTGCCGCCTTCTGCCATTGCCCACTGCATTACTGTATCCTGAACTGCCAGGAAACTGTCTGTCTGGAGGTTACCAGGAACAGGCTCTAAATGCCTCCATGCAGTCGGCCTGCATAGCCAGCATGATGTTGTGCTAAGACTTCACATCACAAGATATCCTACCTACACTTGCCAAGATGAAGAGCCCTGGAAAAGAAACACAGATCTTCTAGAGAGCCAGGATCAGATCAGAGATAGTCTGCCTCCTTTCCCCAGCACCCTGTGAAGCCTGGGAAGAATCAGAAGCCTCAGTGGCTGACAAGACAGTAACAAAATTCCTGAAAGCATTTGGGTACTGTCTGAAGCTGTAGCTAGCCCTGCGAGGGAAATAATATTTTGTGGGTAAATACTTAAAGCCTCTTGTGATTCACCATAGCACAAAGGAGCTCCTTGAGTTCATCTAGTGGTCAAGCGATATGACTAACTGCAAGCAGTGTACTGACTGCAGAAACCTTCTCTTCCAGTTCAACTCATGTTCATATATTTTTGCTAGTTATTTCTAGATCTAGTTATTCCTAGATCTAGTTATTCCTCTGTATAATGTTTCCATGGCCATGCAAAGAACAGATTATTATTAAAATTAGTAGGCTGTGAGAGTTTTGAATACCAAAATTAATAAACAATGTTCATCTTGAAAATATCATCTCTCATCAATTAATTATCCCTCCATAACACAGGGGAGACCCAAGAAGCCTTGTTGCTGCTTTCTTGGCAGAGTCATAACATTTCTCAATGTGTGGGGCTGTAAGAGGCAAGGTATGATATATAATTACTCATAATTTAATTATTGTACATTATTTTTTCTAGCTGAATAGTTGATTCATCATTTCAGCTGTACTGCTCCTTCTAGTTCAATATTACTATTACTGTTCACAGGTGGCTCACTACTTTGCCATGTGAGAATAGATAATGCACCATGGTTTGAGTTTTGTTTATTTCTTTTCTTCTATTTTTGTGTAGTTTTATTTTCACAAACACTTTTTAATCAAAAGAAGTTTTAACAATTGCATAGTGAAATAGTTGCATGAATCAGACTTTAAGCACCAATAACCTTACTGTCCATTAACACAGGACCCAAGATTCAGTCATCCTTTGCATTCACAAAGTCCCCGTACCGTCGCTAATGCTTTGTGCATCTCTGAAGAGGAAATGTATCCACACATATATATGCAAATGTGCATTTTCCCTTGTTTTAAAAGTTCCCTTAAAATGGAGTAACTGATCAAGTAATGCTGGAAATATTATCAATTATATTTTCCTCCTCTTTTTAAGCAATGTTTTGGCAAGAAAAATATGTGGATTTTTTTATGTGTAACAGTTTATTAAATCTAGTAATGCTTATTCTATACTTGATGCAAGTTAAACCTCTGATACTGTATACATCTTGTTCCTCACTGTGGGTCAAGCTCCATGACAAATCATTTTGCCCATGGTATTCTGATGCTTCCTTATCTCTAAGATGTCACCATCTGCTACATTATCACCTCTATATTATGGGTATTTTACGTGAACAGGAAATCCATTCTGTTGACATCAAGAGCTGAAGTCTAACTGACTACTTGTCTCATTAATTGATTTAGAGCACTTCTAAATGGAAAATTCCTGATTTTAACTTTCAGTTGAACCAGTTTTTCAGGGAAAAAAGGAAATTTTACTCCCAAACACGCATATTTTACACACTTCAAAACTGTCTACTTTAATAAGAGGGGACAATGTTAATTTAAATAATGTATTATTACAATAATAGCTTATGTAAGTCAATGGTAAATTTGCATTGATAATTAAGGTGATAAGAATCTGCTCATTCAATTATACAGTTGTTACACTTTCTTATGAAGGGATAACAGAGAATGTGAACTTCATCCTAGTGACTAACCACTACACTCATCTTCAAAAATACTTACATTCAAATACCTCTCTTGGAATTGCTCAGATCTTTTCTCTGAAAAGTAAGGAATGCTCTTCACAGAGAACTCATCAAAGATGTTTAGATTAAAACAGAAACAATCTGATGCCATCCCACTTCCTGACAGAAAACACAGCGGTTCTGAGTGCCATGTGAGAACTTATATTGCCCTATTACAACATCTTCTTTAAAGATACAAAATGTGGGAGGAACCTCTTGCTATGGGGTACTACAACTGAAGTAAAGTAAACCAGAGTTAATAAAATGAAGGCACCAAACACAAAACGAGGCTGTAAAACAAGTACACTTGTCATGGTTTACTTGCAATCTCTCTGTGGAGTTGAGGCTGAGTTAGGAGTGGCCACATTAGCCATTCCATCAAGGTCAAGAATCCCGAATGAGTTGCTATGGGAAACAAATTACTGAGGTGTCAGCTGGAGCTGAAGGTTCAGATACAAGGGAACTTTACCCATTATAGGCTTGAGAGATTTCTGGAACAATAGAGGCTGGAGAAGAGCATACTGGTAATAACAAGGCCAGGAAAGCAGATGTTTCATTGACCTTTGCTCTACGCATTTGGACTACCCATTTGCCAGCATGCCTGAGTGGATCAGAAAGGAATTGTAAATATAGTATGCTCTTCGGAGGCACAAGTAAGTAAATAAATAAATAAGCAAAAATCGGATGTTAAGTATTTTTTTATTTGGAAGATAGGTAAGAGAAATTTAAAAGCATATGAAACCACCTGGGACTCATGCCCTGTTATTAAAGATGAGGGGAGATGCTTCTGATTTTATTATAGCAATAATTTCAGTGGAAGGAATTGAAAGCCTGTGAAGGCACAAGCTAACCGGCCACATAGGTAGAAACACCTCAAATCCCAGTTTCATCCACTTAGCAAGTAGTCACTGTGAACGTGACTTTGACTGGAATTGCCTGTGGAATGAGAATTAGGAGAACTGGACCTTCTGTCTAGCGCTGACATTCCTCTTTACCAAGGCAACCTGCTACTCTTGACCTCATGAATTTTACCTCCATATTTGTAGAAGCTGGAAAGTTTTCAGTTTCTATCAAGCATTAACTTTGAAAAGAAAAAGATTTATGCTTAATTACACACAGGCTTGTTCAGAACAGTTTGTGGTAAATCTCTGTCCTAAGTTTGATCTAGCCACTCACTCAGCAGCTAAGTTGACTTGCAGACAATGATGTTATCACAAAAAGAAGAATGAAGTATCTTGGTTTTTTTTTTCTATCATTTGTCTAAATTTTCTCATTCATTAAATATTTTTGTATTACAGAGCTTTACATTACCCAGGAACAGGAAAGAGACTTAATTTTCTCTACTGAGGTAAATGGAAAAATGTCTTCAATTGAGAATTACTTTGGCTATTGACTACTGGGTAAAGGCATAGATATAATTCATTTCCATTAATTAAGAGATCTTTCTACACAAGAGATAAAATTCTGGGTTACTATTTCTGTGACTTTACACTTGTTTTGCTGAGCACTCTTTTCTTCTCCCAGTCATTCTTACTATGGCTTTATGTTTTGAGGTCCCTCATTAAATATTTTAAAGAGGGATGGGAGAGTCAGTCATGAACAACTATTAATTAATGTTTGCATCATTTCTACGTCCCCTCTGTTTACTAAAAATCTTGAAAAGATATACCATTGGGTAATTTCATAGAAATACAGTAAACAAAACCAAATAAAGAACTATGAAGAAGGCCTAAAACCTACAGTAATTTTTGAGCTGCTGCCATACTCCGTGGGACTTCACTGGTAATGCTTCACGCTTTCTCATAATACCAGTGTCTGCATCTATGTCAGGACCTTAGTGTTCAGATAACTTTCAATATAAACATCTAATGTCAGGTTCAGAAGATATATTTCTAGAAAGGACAAAGGAGCAGGCTGCAAAAATCTTTCTCCTTCTTTAATGAGGCATTAGATTTCAATTATATTGCACTTAAGTATTGTGCAGTAATAACCAAAGATAAAGTCACTGACAGAACAGTGCCAGCAAGATCCATAAATCAAGTCAGACCATACACACCCTCTGATAGGTCTCTTGAAAATATCTACTGTGACCTTGCATTTCAAGGAAGGAATAGTAAGAATTCTTGCACAATTGCAGCTCCAATGTGAGTGGCTTCCACATTCCCAGGAATCCCGAAATGAAGTTATAGTAATGAGCTTAAAGTTTCTAAGTGGAGAGACATAGATTCTGGCTGCTCTAGAAATTGTTGCTAATGGGTTTTCTTTGAAGCTCTCCTTAGTGTCGTGGAGCAATCACAGAATTGTTTTGCTTAGAAAAGACCTCTAAGGTCATTGAGTTCAACGATCAACCTCACACCACCACAGACATTAAGGCATGTTTCAAAGTGCCACATCCAAACATTTTTTGTGCACCTCCAGGAATGGTGACTTCTCCACTTCCGTGGGCATCCTGTTTCAATACCTGACCACCCTTTCAGTATTTTTTTTCTTTTCCCTAATATCTGATCTAAACCTCCTCTTGTACAATCTGAGACTGATTTCTCTTCTTCTATCACTTGATACTAGGGAGAAAAGACTGACCCCCACCTCACTACATTTTTTTCCAGGTAGTTGTAGAGAATAATGAGGTCTCCATCAACCTCCTCTTCTCCAGACTACACAATTCAGTTCCCTCAGACAGTCCTCATAAGTCTTGTTTAGGCTCACCAGCTTCATTCTCCTAAGCTAGTGAGGTATTTCTGGAAATACTGTGTATAAGAACTTGAAAATCATCTACATCTATTTCAGCTACTACACTTAGTGTTAAAGAGCAAATACTTTGGCATTAAGGATTGCTTTGTAGCTGCAGATTGTTTTGCCAGTCACTGAAATGGAAACTCCTGGGGGTAGTGGAACAGGTGTTGAACTACACACTGCAGCCCACGTAAAAGTAGAAAAAAACATCAACTGTAGCACTAAAAGAAAGGAGTGGAAAGCAGAGGGGCTAAATGGAGCAAAGTTTAGATTTGAAATCACTGGTCAATTAAGTTCAAAGAACAAAGGTAAGATCCCTTTGAGAACTGGGATGCTAAATAAAAATATTTTGAATGTAAGCAGACTAATTAGTTTTAACATGAAATTATAAACTGCGTTGATGTCACATCGAGAAATCTTGAAACTGTTATCAACATTACTTTTCCTGAGTGATTTAGTCCATTGTAAGAAAAGGTAGTGCTATTTCACAGCCTTTCTTCTATGAAAGACAGTAAGTGTCTTGATTTATTAAGTTATGTCTAACACTGATTTAGCACAGGATTTACTGACACGCATGCTCTCCTGTGGGCTATATCTATACTAAGTGGCCCAAACTGAGGCAAAGTGGGGTTTATACTGATGGCTTTCAGCTATGAGTAACTTGGAAAAGCCTGGTTCTGACTGTTTGGCTCTAGAAAGGGACTAAAGAGATGAAGATCAGTGACCTAGGTGACCTGGTTTTTTTCTTTTTTCATTTTGCCCCCCTGCCCCCCCTATTTTTCTTAGGAAAAGGGAAAATATTTTCTTAGATGGCCCTAAGGTGAAGTTTGGCAGTGGAAGACAAGTGGAGAGAAACATCAATGAGTAGGAAAAAGGTAGAAGAATCAACACTTCTTGGTAGTTTATTAGGAGATTTGAAAAGCACCAGCAAAATAACTTAATCCTCATCATTCTATGATTCTATGATCAATGAGTGGGAAAAAGGTAGAAGAATCAACACTTCTTGGTAGTTTATTAGGAGATTTGAAAAGCACCAGCAAAATAACTTAATCCTCATCAGAACCTAGACAAATTGAAAGCATTTTCTTGGTTTCTTTGATTTTTTTTTTTTCCCTGTAGAAAGAATCAGTTAATCAACACGGAAGCACTGCTTACTTATGTATAATTGCAATGGTTTTGGTTGGTTTGTTTTTTTTTCTCCTCTCCTATTAACACAGATCCATGCAAGCTTTGTCATATATTTGTTGGAAGAGTAGCAGGGAGTATTACTCCTGATACAGCAAAACCACCTGGAGTTGTGAGTGACATGGACCTGTCTCATGTTTGATACAGAAAACATCAGTGTGGCCATTTCCAAGATTGCTACTGCCATAAAAGACTGTACTCAGCTGCTATGCAGAATTGTAGCTCACTGAGTCATATTCACTAAGATGACTTGTAGCCCAATGTACATTCTCTAACTGTGTTCAGATTGAATGTTGGGGGAAGAGAGGAGGACTGATGTGCAGAAAGTAAAACTGTGATCAGATCAAGCAGTTGCAGTTGTGGGAGCCATTATCCGATCACGTGGTATTTGATATGAATTATTTGTGGGATTGATACTTCATTGATCTCCTGAAGATTTAAATCATGTTGCTGATTCAGATTAAAATTACATTAAAGGTACTTTAATGCATCGTTGGCTAAACATTTTATTGTTTGGCAAGGCAAAAGACAATTTTGTTATGCATAATGTGCACAAGTAGATAATGTAAAGGAAAAGCCTGTCATAAGTTGTCTCCAATTTCAGTAGATGATAATGGACAAGAGACATGAGGAATAGAGGAGTACCTGCCAAAAACCATGTTGTTTCTCCATTCCTGATTGTGGGAAATGGCTTCAAATTTTGTTAACATCTTCCAAGCCTGGGACAGGTTTCTTTTCTTTTGTCTGTGTTTCCACGGTGCTCATTAAAGAAAAATAAATTGTCATTAAATATTTTGAATGGAGGGAAAAATGTGTAAAGTAGCTTCCAGCTGAAAGCAATAAATAGTATTGGTTGCTAGGTGTTATGGTTTGTTTCACTTAAAAGACCAGGAAGGTTCAACAACATCATGAGTCTTAAATCCTTGGAGGAAAAAAAAATAAAGAGAGAATAGAAAATAGAATCCTAAACAAAAAGAGGTTCCTACTGTCTTTAATAAAGCAAAACAAGTATATCAAGCAGAGAGGATAGGGATAAGTGGGAAGATTAAATGTTACATTATTCAACTGTTAAGTTAAAAGACCTTATAAATTCAAAATTTCTAAAGAGGTAGGGAGATGTTTCAGGAGAAAATGGTGGCAATTTTAGCTCTTACAAATATACCTCACAAATAAGAGAGTATTTATGGACATTTATCTCCCTTGCTGAGAAGTGTAATCGTTAACTGCTGCAGTAAGGGAAAGGGTTTTCATCCCACTGTCCCTTATCTCTGTGATCACTTTTAAAGGCAAGGCTGCCATAGAGTCATTAATGGTATAATTTTATGAAGAAGTTTCTCTATATCTGTAAAGGTTGCAGATCCTGATCTTTGAATTAGTGGCAGGTGTTCTTAACTGCTTTGAAGTGTTTGACTTTTCTTGTGCTTTGCAAAATTCAGCTGGAATTGATGAAAGCCATGGAAGAGTTTAAAAAACTTGAAATATTAACAGCTCCACTGGAAAGAGACATTGAGGATGATTCAGATGGTAGGATTCAGATTTCATGTAGAATCATCTGTCCTTTAATTGCTGTAAAGCTACTGCAGAAAGATTGGTGAGATCACTGTAAAAATAAATCTGTTGCTCAGCCACACAGGATGTCTTACATTTTCTGGTAAGGTTGATGGCAAAATTTTATTCTTTTTATGCCACCAGATACATTGGGTAAGTAAAATTTCAGGCTGTTTAATAAAACTTCAGGCTGTTTTCTTAGATTAGAAAAGACCTTGAAGATCATCAAGTCCCATCATTAGTTTCACACTGACAAATCCTTGACTAAACCAAATCCCTCAGCACATCATCTAATCACTATGAATCTCTATGGTTGGAAAGGACGACCAGGTTCATCCAGTCCAGCCTTCATCCCAGCATCCTTAATCACTAGACCATAGCCTCAAGCATCACATCCACTCTCCTNAAGCGTCACATCCACTCTCCTTTTAAACACCTCCAGGGATGGTGCCTCCACCCCTTCCCTGGGCAGCCTGTTCCAGTGCTTGACCACCCACTCAGTAAAGAACTTCCTCCCAACATCCAACCTAAACCTCCCCTGACACAATTTGAGGCCATTTCCTCTTGTCCTATCATTAGTAATTCAGGAGAAGAGATCAGCTTCAGCCTCACTACAACCTCCTTTTAGGTAGTTGTAGAGGGCAACCAGGTTCCCTCTCAGTCTCCTCTTCTCCAAACTAAACAACCTCAGTTCCCTCAGCTGCTCCTCATAGGTCATGTTTGCCAGATCTCTCCCCAGTCTCGTCACCCTTCTCTGCATGCACTCCAGCACCTCAATGTCCCTCCTATACTATGGTGACCAAAACTGGACACAGTACTCAAGGTGTTGTCAAGGTGCTGAGTACAGGGGCATGATCACCTCCCTGCTCCTGCTGGTCATACCATTTCTGATACAGGCCAGGATGCTGTTGGCCTTCCTGGCCACATGGGCACACTGCTGGCTCATGTTCAACAGGCTGCCTAACAACACCCCCAGGTCCTTTTCCATCCGGCAAAGAAAAGAAAATTACTTCAATCTGATTATCAATATAAAGCTTAGTCAGTAAAAGTTGTTTGTGTTTTGGAAAAATCCACTTCTCCCCTATATTTATAAACATAGCAAGAACATTCCTTCCATGAAATTCAGGATTAAGTTAATATTTGTTTGGTTTTTTTTTTTAGGGAGGGGATTGTGCATTGGATTTTTTGGAAAGGTTGTGTGTTGGGTTTGTTTGGTTTTGTTTTCCTTTTAATAAAAGTTCTATACAGATGTAATTAAAAAAAAAAATAAAAGGCAAACAAAAAAAAACCCTACACAGGGCAACCCCAATTAGCACTCTTAGAGAAACAGTAAACCTGTCTCCTTTCAAGAGATGATATAAATAACCTTCTCCTCTAATCCTTTCCTCCTCACAGTATGATAAACAATTATTACTTTTTGTATTAGGAAAGAAGGAGAATAAATCCAACTGAGTAAACAGATTTATGTTAGGTCAAAAAGAAACATAATCAGTAATTTCTTCTTTGTATTCCTGCTAGTCAGTGTTGAAATCATACTTTTAAACCTTGTTTTCAATGCTATGACTAAATCCCTTGATTATAGTACTCTCCTTTATCAGGAAATTATTTCAGTTTTCACACCTCCATTTCCTTGCAGTCAAGCAGGACTCCTTATATCTACCTCCCTGAATTAAGTGTCTTGAAGGTCCCAGGTTAAGATCCTATTATAAGGATACCATTGGAGTTTCTGCAGTGATGAGCTGATTCAAATCACTGCAATTTTCTCCTTCTGCATTCTGCTTTTTCCAAGGTGTTTGTGAAAAATACAAAAAACATTTTACATGAGCAATTACACCAGTTTGGATTCCGGCAAAAAATGGTGCCCATAACTTCTTTAGAAAGTTGAGGTATATTTTCAGCTATATATTCCTGTAAATCTAGATGTGGTGGTTTGGGTTTGGGTTTTTCTTCTCTTTCTTTTTAACTTTATGAATGCAGGCATTTCAAATTTAGGCAGATTTTAATTTTAAATCATAGTCTTCACCTCAATGTATGGGGAAGGATTTGGCATGGTGACTTAAAAACTATTCCATTTTTAATTCTTTTCCTTAAATATTCTTTGAAATTCAAATGTATTTAAATATCAAAACTACAATAAAAAGAATACACAGAGTTCCTTGAGTATGGCTCTTAGGTTAAATTTTCCTTGAAATCAGATTTTAATTAATTTTTGTGTTCTGTATTTGATGTTGACCTGCCAAGTTTTTGATCTGATATATTTTTTTTGGTCTATAGACAGGAAAACAAAACAACAGCCATCAAATTATTATTATTATTATTTATTATTATTAGGCTCAGGAGTTATTGCATTGCTGTCTACAACTACCTGTAGGGAGGCTGTAGCCAGGTAGGGTTGGTCTCCTCTCCCAGGCAGCCAGCAACAGAACAAGGGGACACAGTCTCCAATTGTGACAGGGAAGGTCTAGGCTGGATGTTAGGAGGAAGTTCTTCCCAGAGAGAGTGATTTGCCACTGGAATGGGCTGCCCAGGGAGGTGGTGGAGTCACCGTCCCTGGAGGTGTTCAAGAAAAGCCTGACAGGGCTGGATGATAGG